>OX393568.1:2435846-2641259 GCA_947652115.1 Blastomussa wellsi | reverse complement strand
CGCCAATTTGCCGGTAACTATTTATGCTCCTGGGTGGAGAATGTACTTATATATTATGTTTTAAATTAAGTTTAACTTTTTTAATTTGGTAATAAAGCTTGTTGTCGGGTTGCGACTGAGGCACTGCTAGAATAAAGTGTCCTGCCAAAGAACACAACACAGCAAGTCCAGCTGGAGTCAGTCACCATGAATAAAGTTAACTTTGGTAATGTATAGTAGTTTACTAAAGCAGAAAAATACGAAAGGTGCACCAATAAACTAAGAAGAATCATGAAGAAGATTAAGAAGGATTGTAATTGACAAATTTGAAAAATAATAGGCTAAACTTTTCAAACTGTGACATCCGTGACCAAGCTCCTTTAAAGTTGTGGGTTTGCAATTTTTCACTGCTCAGTGTGCTCAGATTTACAAAATTTCGAACCAAATCAGACATTCAATTAACCAACCTCAATTGAGCTTATTTGAATCAATTCTTGATTGGGTTCAAGTATTGATTGCAATCAAGCTCTCACAAAAGTTTTGAGCAATCAAACACAATAGAATGTTAAATGCGTTCGATTTAGTCCAATTGAATTTGATTTAATAGTCGGATTGAGTTTGATAAATCAAGGGTTGAAGGACCATTTGGGTTCAGTAAGTTTGGAAATCAATTAACCTAACTGAACTCACTCACACGTTTTTGGTTTGTTCTACTGTGTTCGATTATTGAACTAATCAAACCCAATTATTCAACTGAGTCGTTTGATCAAGATCAATTAGGAACAGTTCCATGAGTTTGATTAGTAACGTCTAGAATTACATGGGGACATTCCATTTTTTTGCCACACAACCCTTACGGAAGGACAGATTCCGGCATCCTAGCTTTTTGTTTTCAGAACCTTTGAAGTTTGCATCAAAGGGGTTCAAAATTTTGTCGGCTTCTTTGAAAAAATATTCCGACAGGCCCTGTGCCAGAGGTTGACTTCCATTAGCGGGGGGGGGACGTGCGCATAAAGAATGAAATGACCCATTGAGGGACGTGTCATTAATTTTAATTGATTAAGACTACAGGGTTATGCACCTATCAATGTTACGCCCGAGGGAGGGGGGGTCGGGCTGCCCACAGTACTTTGACTGTGAGGTTTGTCCCCAGGGTGGGAATTTTGACATGGCCGCCATTTTTAATAGTGCAGAAGTGGAAGATTTTGATGCTTTTGACAAATTATGTTGTCCCGGAGGTGGGGAATTTGACTTATCTTTTCAGAAAATGTCAAAATCCCCACCCCATGCCCGACCCCCCCTCCCTCGGGCTTAACATTAATAGGTGCATTAGTACGTCCACCGGGTGCAACAAAGGCATTAGCGTGTACATCACCGCTGTTTTTTACTTACTTTTTCAAATGAAGCAGGAACTGCCCCGGCTCCTCTGGGGCCTTTACACAGAAACACTCTCGGATCACCTCTTCCAGACATTTTGGAGGTTAGGCAACGACAATACAGCGAAAAACAAACCGATGATCTTTGTACACAAAGTACCGCCAAGCTTTCGTGCACGAACTTTGCCCGGTTGCCAAGTTACGAACGTTCTCGTCCCCTGAGGCCGCAGTCCTTTTGGTCAGCACCAAACGAAGCGCGGCTTCTGTGGATGTTCTGGGTGCCAGAGGGTTTTTTTTTTTCTTTTCATTTTTTCATTGAGCGGCGAAGCCGCGATCGTTTCACGGTAGCGGCTTCGTCACACATAAAAACCCTCTGGCACCCAGGGTAGATGATCTGGGAACCGGTTTACAAATGAATTTTCACAGATTTTGTATTCCATTGAGTGATTCCTTTTA
Organism: Blastomussa wellsi; assembly: GCA_947652115.1. Taxonomy (NCBI): domain Eukaryota; kingdom Metazoa; phylum Cnidaria; class Anthozoa; order Scleractinia; family Plerogyridae; genus Blastomussa; species Blastomussa wellsi. The sequence goes on along the minus strand of OX393568.1, from coordinate 2,639,448 downwards.
TTCATAAATAGATTCGACATGTTTGCCCAAAGGTTTGTTCTCTAATAAGATATAATGACCACAAGAATTAAACGCGTGACGATCAGCTCTGACACGTCGACGTATGTTTTTCCCGGATGCCTGTTCCCGTCGTAGACGTTTTTATTCCACTGATTTCAGCGTCTAAATTTTTACTGAAATGGCGCGGCCGTCCAATTATATATTTCAAGTTAAGGAGAATAATAATAAAAAAAACATAAAAAAGGTTCTGGTTCTGGTTCCAAATAGAATCGAAAAGAGAAAACTTGGGCTTTCGGTCTCATTGTTGAACATAATTTGGAAAAACTCACGAGGAAATTTTCCCAGTGTTATTATACCTTAACCTGCTGAAAGGCCAATGACGTTTTCTTAAAATAGCTTGGGCTCTTAGGATCGATAATCAAAGGAAAATACAAGTATCAGACACATCACGATCACCCAATAACAATAACAAAGGAGGCGAGCGTGGCGTAGTTGTCATGGCGCTGGACTTGTAATCCGGTGGTCACGGGTTCGAGTCCTCCTCCCTGCCACTAAAACGGATGTCTTCGGTGGTCCCGAATTCAACTCCTCCACGCTTTGTAAATAGCCAACTGGCTTGCCTCCTGCCAGTTGGGATTTTTAAGAACTTTCTGTTTCATTTACAATATTTGTTTACGTATTTACAGTGTCCCCAATTAGCACAGTAATGCTAAATACATTGACACTTAAATAAAGTTATTATTATTATTATTAACATAACAAGCATACCCTTCCAGCAAAGAAAAGGAGTGCCAACTCAGCCTCATTCTCTCGCAAGGGACATGTACAGGACTGTTTTATCATAGTAATGACGTAAAATTGTAGACAAAGCGTGTCACTTTTCTTGTCAGTTCAACTTGAGTGACGTCCGTACTCAAACCGCAGGTTATTACCAGCTGAACTGAGGACTACAGAAACCCAAAGAAAAGACGCGTGCTATCACAATCCTTTGCTTACGGGCTAAAAGCACCATTGTTATCGTATTTCTTGTCTAAAACATATCCATTTTTTAATTTCCGGGATAAGCTGGCGGAGGTTCTCCAACATACGGCAAATTGTGTGCTGCCTCAAGTTGAACCTCTAGAGGCGTTGTGCATTCTGGGAAAAGAGTCACTGAGAATTGTGGCCAAGGTTCTAACAGCTGAGGAGTCACTGGGGCTGACTGTTGCGCGTTTGGTAAAGCAACTGTCATTGCTACTTGCTGTTCATGGCGCTGAGTCCCAAAAATATATTTACGATCTTTGCAGCATAAAACTAAAAAGATGACCCCGCCAACGACAAAGACAGCAAGGAAAAATAAGCCAATAAATGCATCGGCATTAAAAGCTGAAAAATATAAAAAAGGGAAAACAGTTAAGTTAAAAATAGATGAAGGAATAAACGGTGCAAGCCATAATTCAAATGTTAGAAAATATTAATAGAAAAAGAACGTATCCAAGTTTCAGGTCTGTGCGGTACACCATTCGTGAGTTATTTACTGAATCATTTCACGCAAATTTATAGAGCTCAGTATGGAGGCGCCATGTTGGTGCTTTTCCAAGGACGGCCAACATGCATATGGCGGCCGGAAATAAAAGAAAACAATTGGACCTCACTTTTGCTGTGAAAGCGATTGCTCTTTCTCTCCGAGCTAGTGTCTACACACATAAACGTCTTTCCTAATACTTGAACTGCAGTTCACCACTAAATTGCTTCTTATTCTAATTGGTTTAAAAAGATCACGTGACGCGTGATGGATAGTACTTGTCCGTGAATATTTTTTTTTATTTAGGGGGCGGTTTCATTTACTGAGAAACTGACTGAGAAACTGACATTTACCGAGAAACTGACTAACTTGTTTGAAACTTTAATGTTGGCTTTCCCACTTCCTTCTGAAAATCATAGTAGATATACTACTTATTGTATAAGACTCCAAATAAACATGTCTGTCTGTCTTTACAAAATGGGTGGCTGTAATACGTATGAGAGGAGGGGACGATAGGGGGCTATGTGATTGTTGCCATTGCTATAGAAGCTTATAGAGGGGGCTAGGGTTATGGGAGAAGGGCTTTTCATGTAATTTTGGCACCCCCTCCCAGTCCCACTGTGTGCTGATAAATGAAAGCCCCCTAAAGGAAGTGGACTAAGCCGACAAAACGACAGATTATCTGTCCTATTTAAGCAATAGGCCAAAGAGTGTTTCTGTCAAGGAACTATCGGCTGATAGTTGCCCCGAGGAAATTTGATGTTTTGTTGAAACAAACATAAGCCCGGGAATTAGAAGGGGACAACTGTCAGATCGATAGCTAGTTCAGAGACAAAAACATTCTACTGTCTTCCGCCCGCGCATTCTATAACGAACATCTTGAATTATTTTCAACTTTTACAAATACAATTTTTTTTACAAATTTTACGAATACAAAAACAGACAAGAAACTCACTAAATACAGAAATCCAGTAAAGGCAACAATTTGCATGTCTGTAGAGCCGCTTGTTTACCTTTCCAAAATAACGTAACCCTACCCCTACCATTTTGCCACCCCTACCACCCCCCCCCCCCACCATGCATCCACTAATAAATGAGAACCCTAGCTCTAAATCGGCAGAAAAATAAGAATATTCAGGCTAGCCTGGACCGAAAAAACAATACTTCTTTTAAAAAGAGTGTATGTCAATGGCTCATTGTTTGTTTGTTTTTGCTATTAGTAATTGGAATATTTAGAAAGTATAACGACCCCTCTGTAACCATAGACACACAGTTCTTAAAGAGTGGATAACGCTATCCACTGGATAAATCACTATCCGGTGGATAGTGCATTTTGTTTTGCCAACACTTATCCACTGGATAGTGCAGTTTGTTTTGCCAACACTTATCCACTGGATAGTGATTTATCGGGTGGATAGCGTTATCCACCCTTTGAACAACCGGGGCCAGATAAATCACTATCCAGTGGATAGTGCAGTTTGTTTCACCAACATTTATCCACTGGATAGTGATTTTTCCGATGGATATATAGCGTTATCCACCCTTTGAACAACCGATAATTAGCACAATCGCACTCCGGAAATGCAAATTACCTTCCACTTCTTGTAAGAGGGAGAACAATACTACAAATTAAAACAAAACAGTCACAGATACATCATGGTGATTCAAACTAAAGAAAAGATATTACAAAGAAATTAAACAGGTACTTATCAACCATTTTAAACTATATGATAACTGTGAAGATTAATTAATCAACATGACACGAGCGTGGGACCAAGAAAAATTCCGAGTCCCCGACAGGAATCGAACCCATGACCTCCCGAACACCGGGCGGGCGCTCTATCCTCTGAGCTACGAGAACTCATGGAGAGCTAGGTCATTTTTACTGAGTTCTTATGTTCTTACGTTCTTATGTTCACCCTTGCGTGAACTTTAGAAAAAACAAATTTCTAGTCAAATGAAAATTAATTATATATCAGAACACAACCTTACAGTTAAGTTTGCAATAATCATAATTATAATTTAAATGCACAATATATACAGTATCCAGCGTACATTTTATGAGCATAAAATAAAGACATATACATTTTATCTTGACAGTACAAATAATCTTGATATACCTATGCTAAACTCGCTTAGATTTAAGAAACGTTGTAGGCAAATTTGGTCCAGCATCGAAATAGAAGAAACATTGATTATTTTCAAGCGACACTGGCTGCTTTTAGATTATTCTTTAGCAGTAAATTTGCTGTTATCTGATGTGCGTCTACTTCGCTCACACTGATGTAAAAATATGCATGCATAATGAAAAAAAAACTGTACTAGTTTCATAGTTTCCCGGACGGTACGGTGGACAGTTTACCTCAGTTTTATCAGTCACGGGTATATTAAAGACTTTGATAAAATTAAAACGATCGAAGAAAAGTATTGGAAAGCGTTAAGAATTAATGTAGCAGATAGTTTAGGAAATAATAAAAATATTGGCTACGAAAAGCTAATTTGAACTAGCCTTGGATCGTATTAGATTTTTAAAAGCGCTTCTCGAGTATATTTACTAGAAGGAATTTGCAACTTACCTACAACAACATGCTTTTGAAAACATTTCCTCATGGCTCTTAAATTGAACAGAGTAAGTACTTTTAGCAAATTATATTGTAAAACGAATATATTGCTCCCTGCTGAAGTTTGTGTTGAGGTTTCCGATCGCTGTGACTGGTTCCAGTCATGGTGTTATGACAGCGTGTATCGATGCGATGTTTTTATTTTCACCAATTCGTAATTGGTCCTGTGGAGAAACTACCAATACATAACAAGATTTCACCAGACAGGTACTGGCAGCTGAAAATAAAGTAAGATTACTGAACTGATTCATTTTACCAGATCAAAATAAAACTAGACCATTTCCTTGGCGAATGAAATAATATTTCAAAAATTTGAAATAATCATTTTTAACAACAAGAAATACACGAGTCCATATCCAAGTAGAAGAGCTCTTCAAACGAACAAATCGGATTCCCAGTTTTCTATGACCAAAAACTCAATGAACTGTAATGCGTTTCGTATTTTACCTGAAGATTTAGCGCTTTATTGACATCCGTAATATAACTGGACAAAATATAATTGCAATATGACGGTAAATACAAACAAAACCAAGCTGAAAAATAAAATATTGGTGGAAAATAATATTATGTGCAGGTGAAGAACACATCAATAACTAAATTGGAATTGTATTTCTTTAAAATTAAAGGTATGCTTGTTGTCAGGATGCTTGTTGTCAGACAAGAAACTTTGATCGAGTAAACAAAAGTTTGGCACCAAAGTGACGTCACCGCGTGGTATTTTAGATCCACTCCCTTGACCATTTTTGGAGGGCAAAATGCTCAACTTTGAAGGTTTGTAAAATCGTTACTTTTAATCCAAGAGGTCATACTTTCGAGTGTCTACCGTCCGCGAGTGGTTAAAGGGCCGTTGTCACGATAATGCGCATGCGGAGCCTTAATTCGCACAGAAAATGTTTTAATCAATAGAAATTTGGCAAGTTTGCGCACTGCACGCTGCTACGAACCACCGTGGCCTTCTGCGATTGTTTTGTAGTTTTCACGTGTACAAGAACACCTCTTTGTCTTGCCTCATCCCTTTGTTTCAGCTTTCCTCCCCTTTGTGTATCACCCTTCTAGAACATGATATTTCCTATGATGTTGATCAGAAAATACAAGCAATATATTCTTTAATTTTAAAACTTCCAAAAATGACCAAATAATACCTTGCCTCAATTTTTATAGCTTTCGCAAGCCTCGCGAGGTCGATGGAAGAGGATTTTTATCGCACAAATTAACTTTGATTTCTGTTACGTCGGAACAGAAATAAAATCGTCACATGCGCAGAAAAGTGAAAAAGTGAAAAGGCCCTTTAAATGACGTCATAAGATGTTCAAAACTCTAGTGGAACCGTTCCGTTATAAACGTCATTTCTTTCTTGAACTTCTATAAGATTATAGACCAAAGGAAATGTGGTCGATTCGTTTTATGCAATTCAATAACATCAGCGAATTTACCAGCGAATTAAATGAGAAATCAGGGTCAAATTGCGCGCACTCGTGTCATCTTGCAAGGTGGCGAACTTCCACTCTTCTGAAAAATTGACCTTAAATTGTTTGTAATAATGCCTAAACTTCAAATTTTACTGGACAAAGGAGAAATATTATTTAATAGCAAGAAAAATGGAAAAGATTATCGCTTTTAAATTTCCTGCACGCCGTCATTTTGGATTTGATGACGTATTGTGGTTGCCGCAATTGTTATGAAGCACAGCATCTTTTGTGTGAAACAATAGGGCAACCAAAACACGTCATCAAATCCAAAATGGCTGTGCGGGGAAATATTTAAAAAGCGATAATATTGTCCATTTTTTGTTGCTATTAAATGATATTTCTCGCTTATTCGGCAAAATTTGAAATTCGTGTACTATTTCAAACACGTCAAGGTTCCCTTTAATGCTTCAGCTTACTTTTCAAGATTCACCAAATTCTGTTTCAGAGAAGAGTGGTCCCAGTTTCTCAAGTTTTTCGAAATATTTTCTATAGCTCTTGACCAATGAGCACGCGAGAATTCTAACGGTTATTGAGTAATAAAGTAAATACTGTCGTTAACGGATCTGCTGTGGATTTTATGGCTCAATTCTCTGCCTTGGATCTATTTTAATTGTCATTCATATTAACCCATAGTTTTCCGTCAGTGACATCTTCCTACAGGCCAGGGTAGGGTGGGGGAGGTGCTCCGATAGGTAATTCCATCGGAAGCGCTGTTCCAGGCGGAGGTGGTCGTACATGAAAAGGCGCTGGCAACTGGGGCCAAGCAGTCTGGTTGAATTCTTGATGTTGGAGGGCGACTGAAGAGAGTTGCTGCACATTGCTAATAGTCCCTCTGAGCTCTTCATTCTTGCACTTGCATTTACATTTGTTCCTGTGCTTAACTAAGAGAATAATTCCGCCAACGACGATTAGAAATTGCAAAATTGCGAGAACAATGAAACCAGCTGAAGCAGTCCGATCGGATGCTGAAAAGAAAGCAGATTATTTTTAGATTATATGCCATGTAAACTAATTATAACATCTCGATCTAATAAAACATGATCGAAGATTGGCGTTTACAGCTGTTTCGACAAAGATATATTGTCGATCGGAATAGGGCGTGAAAGTGCATGCGACAACCGCGAAAGGTATTTCATGGTTTTCAAAGCTAATAAAAAATGTTACGAGACACCATCAGGATGTATGTTTGCAAGCAATTGCAAATGTTGAAAAGAAGCTTAAAATTATTCTTTTTTCTTGCAGGTTTTGTAACTGCCTAAACAGCTTAATAGTGCTTAATAGCTTTAATAGTGCACCGTATTTTGTTCGCGCCATTTTAATGATAAACCTTATAATTACAGTTGCGTAAAATAGTAAACAGTCGATTAAAAACAGGAACAGTACACTAACAAAATAAACTCAAATTAAATACCTTGAACTTCGTGCAAGAGGCACAGCAACTCTGAGGAGACAAACAAATAATTGGCTGAATGGCATGCCCCTAGGTCGTCTGATCGTGCATGCGTCACTACTCCTTTGCGTAATGAAATCGAAATTTATTGTTAAATACATTAACATTCATTTGCAAAGGCAGTTGGCTGTGTCAAACCAGGAATGATAGTATGAGGAAATTGTTTTCTAAGGGCCTATATTGTCAGAATAAACAATTGAACGACGATTCGATCAGTGTCATAGACCCTATCCATAAATGGCTGCCAGTTTAAAATTCTATATATATATTTGTATTCGAATTAGCCTCACTAACCTAGTTTTTGAGTTTGTAATTCAAAACAATTTTTACTCTTAAACGAGGTTTGTGAGGCTTATTTGAAAACATACAAAAGAATTTCAAATTGACGGCCATTTATGCATTGGGTCTATGGACTTCTTCAGAATACAAAAAACAGGTCCTATAAATTGAGTTATCCGCACAGACTTTCTGAAACCTGGCTTTGAAAGATTAAGACGTGCTGGGAAAAGCGAAGCCGCGAATTCAATTTTCCTCGCGTTTGAATATACACAAGATCGTTACGCCCTTTCCAAGCCTCCTTCCCAAACATAATGCCTCCTCTCATCAAAAAGTAGAATACGCCTCTTCATCCACGATCCTGTGGAGGTTTGCGAGCATATGTAGCTAGCAATCTCGCCCTCTACCAAGCATCACTCAACATGCACAGCTCAACACGAATTGTGCGTTCATTCATTGATCAGACAAAGTGGTATATTTAAGCAGTTTTTTTCTCCAACAATACACTGTCTTAAAATCATAGTTGGCCAAAAATGTATAAAAGATTAAATGGAAGTGATACACAGGCTATTAGAATGGTTGTAACGATATGGACTGCTGAATAATTGGCAAAGTACGATGGCATTAAAGAAAGTCGAAGAAGAGTAATTGGAGTGCGTGGACCTTTGCATAGATGGTACTTCTATAGTAGAACACCATTCGGTCATCTGTATAGAGCAAAAATTAAAGCGGGATACATTTCTACTGAGAATGAGATTTGGAAGAAGAAATACAGATGTCTGAGGAAAGCTCTTATCCTGATTTTAAGATTTTAATCTTGTGTGTATTATTTAGATCGGTGCGTCTAGGACAGGGACACACAATTCTTTCGATTCCGTGATGCGCAAAACTTAACGGAATATAACGAGAAGAATAAATCTTACCTATACAAACGAGACTCAGATGGCCTTTCATCATAACTGCATCAGTAAACCGGATTTCATCACTGTTTCATCTAGTAAAATGTTCTAATTATTTCATATATTTTACATCTTAGCGAATTATCTTATCTTTCGAACACGGAAGCTCACACAAAGTCGTTCACGGGTGACGTGCATGCAGCGGACCAACGCTCATTAACATACGTATCGCGGAATATGGGAACGAGTTTGACCCAATCTGCGCGCAGCCCTAAAAGGAGGGGAGGGGCTGGGAAGGAGGAGTGGAGGGAGGCTTGGCGTGGTTAATGCCAACCGATAACTCTCTCAGCCTCTTTGTTCAAGTGTTCAGGTTTTCGAACTCTCCATTTAAAATGTTCTGATTGAACAAGTTTCCTCTGTGAAACCACTTGTAATATATATTGATGAAAACCTAAAGTGTTATTAATTCCCACATTGATATATAAACTGTGTAAAAATGATCGCTTCCGCTATTGTAGCCATAAGGCGAGCTAAGCCAATTGTGCCTTAATCCTTAATAGTCCAATCTCACTTTGATTACTGCAGCCAAGTCTGGGGTAATTGTGGCAAAACATTATCTAGCAAGCTGCAAAAACTACAAAACCGTGCTGCACGAGCAATAACTTCATCAAGCTATGACGTTCCTTGTTTCAGAAACTCAGCAATCTCAACGTCAACAGATCAAATTCCGAAAGCCCTAATGGTTGCAAGTAATTAAATGGTCTGGTTCCAGAATATCTCACGTTTAAATTTGCAACGCGAAATAAATCAAACCAATGCCCTTGGGGGACTCGGTTAACAAACTTGTTTACATTTACATTACATTTATTTATTTATTTATTTATTTATTTATTTATTTATCCACGGTAAAAATACATCAGGTTAAAACTAATTGAATACTAAATACTATACGTACTATTTTAAAACTATGTTCCCTTTCCGAGAAGTACCTAAATGAAAAATAGTTTTAGTTACAGCGGCGCACTCTTTGGAACAGCTTACCCTGTAGCAATAGAGAGTCTGGTTCATTAAATCAGTTTAAAGGACTTCTCTCTCACAATCATTTTAAACAAGCGGCATTCATGGTAATATAACAAGAGTTGATGTTTGCGGGCGCAAATATGTTTTTGGCCCGAATCAGGCTCATTTTACCCCGAGCCGCAGTAATGTGCTGTTCTCCAGCTAGACATGCTTTGCGCATCTCTGCTCTCCAGTTGTTTCTGTCATTGGCCATTGCCTCCCACGTTTCTACGTTCAAGTTGGTGGATTTCATGTCCCTTTTACACACATCCTTATAACGAAGTTTCGGTCTCCCGACCAAACACTTCCTTTTGCCAATTCGCCGTAGAGAAGGTCTTTAGGGATGCGACCATCCTCCATCCTACAGATGTGGCCGAGCCAGCGGAGCTTGCGTTGACGAAGGAGAGTGTACATGTAGGGAATTCCTAGTTTAAAAGTGAGCACCTCATTGTTGGTAAGTTATCCCGAGGATGCAGCGTAGATCGACATATCATTTGAAAGGACGTGTGGAGTTGGCGTTCCTGACTTGTGTAGGCAGTCCATGTCTCAGTGCCATAGAGCAGGTACGAGAATGGTGTGAAATGCGACGGACGGTCTTGAAATTAAATTATAAGCACTGGGTTTCAAAAGTTATGCTCGCACTCCGATCAGAAGGTCTCTATTTTCTACTAACTTAGTTACTGTCACTCTCTACCGGAGATAGGACTGGCAGGCCAGACCAGTACAAATCAAAATGAATTGGCCTTTCTTTTGAGATCTTCCCTAATCGTTATAACATTTCAACAGAAGGGTGGATACAATTTAGGAATAGACTGGTCTAGCCAAAAAGTTCTGTTTAATTATGGATTTGTCTTTATAAATGGACCACTAAGCGTCATGGGAACTATTTCTATTTTGAGTGTCATCGACATTTCTACCTGCCAGGGTAGGGTGGGGGAGGCTCTCCTTCATGTTGTTCCAGTAGAGACGTTGCACCTGGCGGTGATAGATGTACTTGTAATGGCGCTGTGCTTCGTGGGTAAGCGGTCTGCTGAAAGTCTGGGTTGAATGGTGGATATTGCGAATGTACTTGTGGAGGTTGGTTCGAGTTGGAAACAGTTGTTGTTGGGTCTTGAGTGGAACATTTGCAAGGGTCTTTACGTAAGCAGCAAACATGAACTACAAAAATAACCACGCCAACAGCTACCGCCATAACGACTCCCATAATAATGTAGCCAGTTAACGAAACATCTAAGAAAAAGAAGTTAAATATTAAATCTTTCTTGCTAAGGAGTTGTAAACAGCAACAGTTTGATTCATTTGTACGTTTTGGGTTTCTGACCGCGTAGTGTCCAAAGTTATAAACCACTTGTACATGGAATAAACTAAAGATATAATCAAGGATCAAGATCTATGTTTGAACCCCCACTCTCCTGAGTTCCCCCGCCCATACGCCTATGCAAAGTCTGGCAAATACTAAACATTTCATGAACTGAATTCAGAAAGGCTGACCGTACAGTTTTTGTCCTGAGATTGTAAAATCCGCAAAGAAACTGGATCCAAACAAAGTTTCCAAATAATCTTTTCAGCTTCACCGGCTCGATTAAACTGATCATGGTTTCAGTTGTTTAATTGATTTGTGTCCATGGACTTTTGCCATTGTATTCTTGGGGTATAAAATACCTTGTTTAGCCTCAACTTCCTGCACGAGATACAGCGATACTGCAGTGGAGAGAAGTAGACTATTAGTTTTCTTGTTTCACTTTAGTTTCACTGGTTTAAGACACTGGTGACAAAACTGCGATCAGGAAAGACTAAATAAGCTTGCAAAATAGTCTTTACATACTTACAATCTGAGTCATAAAAAATATGTAATCGCAGACTTTGCTGGAAAACGTGCAGAGGCGTCTTGATTTTCCATGCTACAAAATGGGCCTGTCGCTACCCAGTCCTATATCAAGCCTTGTTCTACCCAATTATCGGAGAAAAAGCTGTGATTATTATTATCATAGGCAACGGTCTAACCTGTTAAAAACACGCTTAATTTTATTAGCTGTAACTCAAAAACGAGCTTGGTGATCCCCATTTTTTTATTATTGAACTTTGATCACCATATTACGATACACTGACTTCTGAATGCGGTTTCAGAGCCACTTTAAAGAGTAGCGACGTTAGGATCACGCGGAGTTTAGGTGCGTTTGTTTGGTAATTGCGCCATGAACCATACAGCTAACTTGTGCGACAAGTTTGCATAATTCGTTACGCTAACAGTGTAAAAATATATTGTTTTTGAAAACGCTGAATCACATATGTAAATTTTGTCACTGAAATAAAGAAATTTGCAGCTTGCTGAAAAAGGCAGCTATAGTAAGCAATTGTACAATATTTCGCTTAAGGATGGGATTCCTGATTGTAAGGGGACGGCATGCATGTATACAAATCTGAACAGTATATTTTATAGTGGTTACGAACATATTCGGTTTATTTCCTGGATATCTACCCTGGTTTGAACTACATATGAGCCGGCCGGAGGATAACTGAGCCACAACGATCTAAGACATCAACATATATATAAGCTGTCTCCAGTGCATGAGGTTTTCTCTAACTGTAGACGCTAGTGTCTCGCCAGTATATGAAGGTTTTCACTACTAATGAACTGAGTGAACAGAATATAAATGTTTTCACTACTGAACTAAGTGAACAGTATATGAAGGTTTATAGACTCTAGTGTCTCCAGTGTATGAAGGCCTTGTTTACTCTAACTCAAATGAAAAGTTTGCATTTGTACATTTTCCATGTATATGTCTGCTAAGCTCTTGTGAATAATTCATGCATTAAATCAACATGAACTTACCTAGGCAAATGAGATTCAAACACCAACTATTCATAGCTAAACCGTATTTCTTTTGGTGATCAAAATGAGCCGATTAACAAACCGAGTTATAGTACGCGGAAGCTATCATGATCTGTTATGCAGTATCATCGTGCAAGTCACGTGACTGGTGGAGCAGTGTTATGGAATTAATTTTCGTGGAGCCTGGCCGATAATGACGTTGACTTAAATTTCAGAGCTGGAGCCTGGACGAAAACAGTCGAAAGCTACTTGACAACGTGTTCGGACCTCCCTGATTAAAACAGCGAATGAAAGAGGGAATTGGGAAAGGGGGGATTGGGGGCGGGGTTAATAAGAACGTGTTTCGTAAGACAGACATTCAAAGCTTTCATGTGGCACTGTTTTCGATGTCTTAGGCGTGAACATGGTGAAGTTTCAGAAGTAATTGGTGACCGGTATCTGCCGCTATTGAAGCACCTCAACCTCTTACTATACGCAGAGAGCCTGGGACTCCTATGTTGCCTCCTCGGCTTCCGGCCTCTCGGCCGAAAACCTGCAGAGGAAATGAGTTTAAGAAGACGAAGGGAAAGTATTCATAGAATTATCTTAATCTTGAAAATGATTTTATAGATCGAGATAGTTGGTATTCATAAAGCTTTCGCACATTATGTTATAAATTAAAGCTCCCACACAATCTACTAATTACATATTTTGATGTTATTATGATGTTACGTGTCTTACGTTTGTTTTGTTATTAAGCGGAAGGGAATATGAAACGTTAATGGCCAGTCAGAGTATGTCAAAGAAAAAAATTGTGGCTAACAAAGTCCATTTTTCTGTGTCTTGTCCAAGGAGCAAATTTGGATCAACTTTAAAACTGACAAAGTTAATTCTTCTCATCGTGGCTTCGTTGCTGGGTATGTGCTGTTTGAATCAAGTAAGCCTGGTTATATAACTATGCTTATTCATATCAGGAGGGTCTCAATGGGGTAGTGGCTTTTACGGTTAACGGTTAACTTTTTGCCTTTTTTACGGCTAACGGTTAATTTTGTTCCATTACGGTTAACAAGAGAAGTTAAAAAATAATTGCTATTGTTTGAAGAAGTTAAATATTAATTTCCATTGTTGTAAAACATACTGAAAGTCTTTGGACCATTTTCAGATAAAAAAAAGGAAAAAGAGCTGTCAAGAGCTGTCAAAACGTCTGTCAACTCGCGCAACGACGCGACATATGCGACAAATTATGCAGACACTTACGACACTTCCGGTTTAGATCGGCTTTTCTGGCTACCAGAACACATAGAGGGGGTAAGTTTCTAAAGAAACTGTGGTGCTGCGTCGGTGGGAAGTATAACAATATAATTTGGTTTTATCAACTGGGTTGATAATGTCAATTGGCCACCGTAAAGAGATTCAAGTGCTGACGTTCGACGAGATTCAAGTGCTAACGCTCGAAACGTCAGCACTTGAATCTCTTTACGGTGGCCAATTGACATTATCAACCCAGTTGATAAAACCAAATTATACCAGAACACATAAACGCACAACACATCAGACTCCAAAAAAGTTCTCGAGGCCTTTACTTTTGTATTTAGATTTTTTACGGTTAACATTTTTAACGGCTAACGGTTAAAATTCTTTCATTTTTACGCCTAACGGCTAAATTTTTGGCCATTTTACGGCTAACGGTTAACCCCATTGAGACCCTCTATCAGGGGAGGATCCAGGCATTTTTGATAAGGGGTAGGGTGGGGATCCAAAATTGAGTAATAATATTCAAACCTTTCGATGTGAGTATTTCAGCGTCAAACAAGTAGTACAAAAAATTAGGTTAGGGAAAGGGTGGGTCCGAATTCCCCGTCCCGAACGTCCCCCGGATCCTCCACTTCATTTATGGAGGCATGCATACCAGCATTAAAACTATATGCTGTCTATATTCTACTACTCACGTTGCTATGTGAACTGTTTTTTGCGACAAATGGTTTAAAAGTAGATTTTAGCAAGATTCACATATATTTCATCCATGCTTTGAAGAATACAACCAATCAGGAGCTTGAGAAGACGTTGTTTATTCTAGTTTATTCTAGTTTATTTCAGTAAGAAAAAATCTCAGCGCGTATGAAATAAAAACATATACACCATGGAAAGTTCGCTGCGCTCACTCGTTCATTTTTTTATGCATAGCAACTCGTGAATAAAAACCGTTCGAGCGTACTTTCCATGGCATAATCTCTATTTAACTGCTGCCGTTTTTTTAGTTTGTAGCAGCAACCAATGCCAGAATGGAGGAGTCTGTACAGTAACAGGCGATTATGCACACATTTACAGCTGTCAATGTGTGAGAGGGTTTTATGGAGAGAGTTGCGAGCATGGTAAAAGCATTCATCAGTTAGAGTTTTGGAGCAAGTTTCAGTAATAACAACAATAACAACAATAATCTTTATTTGTTCTCATCTTGCCTGTGTGGCTGCCTGGAATAACCATAAGGGCTAGCGGAGCCGGGCAGGCAGTAGACATCAGCATTAAATGAAAATAAATTGAAGGTCAGCAAGATAGCACAAATACACACATGAAAAAACTGAGGAAAAGAGGAGGTAAACTGCTATTACTACGCTATTAGGAAGTCGGAAATAATTAAATTGAAATATGAGTAATTAATATAAGAAAAGCACAATTGGTAAATATGCACATAACATAATAACATTATATACATATATAAACTACAAGTAATTTATATTAAGGCTTAGAAAGGTGGACTGAATTTAACGAAAGAATAATTTTCCAGGGATGTAATTTGGAAAATGACACATGTACAACTGCAATCTAAAAAAAATATGAATACATACAATTACTAATAATCTTCAACTGATTCCTTAAATTTTGAGTGAGAGAACATGTTTTCATTCCCGTTATTTTGTGGCTTTTTTGAGGAAATAGTGAAATCCAAGATGACGGCTCAAGTGGTGCCATATGACGTCAAATTACATAATAACCATAACGTCACCTTGTACAGCAAGCTCTGGTTTTCAGTCACTAAGCAAATATATTTGTCTGTGATTTAACAGAACAAAACCCGTACGGATTTCGTCCCCTGTCTCCTTGTTAGACTGCATCTGCACAATTAAAAAGTGAATCCCACTATTTCCCGATCATTTAAGAGTATTTTCATTACCCGAGAGAAATTATATTTCCTCTCCCATAACACGATAAGACTACAGGACTCGTCCACCCGAGCTCGCCCACGTCTATTCTTATTGGGTTTCTCTAGTTTCTTCGTGTGGACCTGGAACACTGACAGATAATGGAAACGGCCTCTGTTGTGTATTTCCTTTCAAGAAAAGAGGCTTAATTTATTATTCCTGCACCACGTACAACTATTTTGGCAAATATTGGTGTTCCTTGGACGCTGTCTATACTGGACAATGGGCTGATTGTGGTAAGGAAAACCTAAATTGGCAGTCGTACCAGTCTTGTCTGTACGATTGCAAGTGCCATTACAGTTTTCGTGTCTGGCCAGTTTTATAAAAATATTTCCTACAAGTATTGAATTAAGGTAATACGTCCTTTTTAGGTGAAAGTAACTTAAAAGTCTGATTCTTGATCATTTTGACCGGGAGCTCCAAGACAGGGGAACCAGCTAGATTATGACTCCTTGTTTTGTTTGTTGGTAAACTCAAGAAATATTTCTTTTTCATTTCAGTGAATCCTTGTACAAGCCATCCATGTAGCAATGGGGCAATCTGCAATGCGACTGGACATTACAACTACACATGCGTGAAGGTAACACATTCAAATCGCTGCTATTGTTGTTAAAGTTGTCGCTGTTTAACGTAACTTACTATCATTAATTTAAAAACACCACGCAATTGCTCGGCAAATCCTTGAACAGCGAAGTGAACACTGCAGGAAAAGTACAAGAACCATGAATAACAGCGATGTAAACAACAGCTGTACGGAACAAGAATTGTAGTGTGAGCTCACGTGACGTTAACACGTGAGCGAGACTCAGTGTCCATTCGTTGCCGTGCAAATTGATTTTGTTGCTCATTCTCATTGCTGTTAGCCTTGTCCTGCTAAGAATCTGCCACTGAAAATTTAAAGACCTGACGAAAGACCTTCTATAACATATTTCCTTTCCATTCAGTACCTTTATACAATAAGTGAGAGAATTAATCCTCGCGCGAGAGCTGTGGTCGACGAGCGTATAGACCATAAAAATGACGTAGCTTGTAAGATAACAAGAATCTCGAAAACACGAGAAACTGTCCCCAGTTTTTACCACAGTAGTGAAAAGTTAGCGGAACCATTTAAGGATGAAATTTCCGGTATACATTTCACAGCTTTGAGATGAAAAATGTTATATCTTACATGAGGTCACGAGCACGCGCGATTTCGAGCTGATTTTCCATCTAATACGCCGGTAAAGGTTCGAGTTTTCTATGAGCGAATATTCAACGAGGCGCAGCCGAGTTGATTAGCGCTCATAGAAAACTAGGACGAGTAGTCCAATTGATTTAGTAGAAACTTAAAAGGATTACATTCCAAAAGTTGCTCCTTATTACCTTCGAAGAGCAACGCGCGCGCGATCATTTTGTATCGGCGAATAGAAAACAGTGGGAGAACCAATCAGATTCACGGATTTCTAATAGAACACAGCCGAGTTTCTACTAAAAGAGAACCAATCAGGTTCACGGATTTCCAATAGAACACAGCTGAGTTTCTACTAATTATAAATGCTTTTCTACTAAACTCTTTTCTATTCGCCGATAGAAAACGATCGTGCGCGTGTTGCTCTTTGAAGGCACGATTTGTCGTGATTTTTGGCTTTAAAGTACATAATTTTGGGAAACAATTAGACCACTCGGGCTCGTATTCTAATTGTTAAGACCATAGAAATGACATCGTTCGCTCGTGGTTCAACTTGAGTTTTGGTCAAATTGATCAGATGTTTTCCACTGATCAAAAAAATTATGACAGGATAATAAAAACTAGACTTAAAGAAATGAAACTAAACCAACATGTATCCTTCTTCCCTTGTGTTTTAATTATTGATTTGTTTCGTTTGTGTCCAGTGAAAAACGCATGCGCCAGTGATCCATGCAACAATGGAGGCACGTGTACAGATGCGAGTGTGCCAAGGGATTTGGTGGATACAGATGCAACTACGGTAACGACGTGCTCACAGTGAAGACTGACAAAACTTCTATGAAAATGGAAGGAAATATATAACACCAACATCACTGCAAGGCTGATACTAAGTGAAAAAGTTGACTTTGCGACACAACAACCCGACAGAAACCGATAAAGCAGGGTCCCAACCGTGGACAGCTGTTTTGTTCTTATTGGGACTCGTCAGCACGGTGTAGCAGTTCTTATATTAAACCAGCAAGATAGCCATCTCAAATAAAATGCAACATAACCCGTGCTTTATCAAGTCTCGTACTTTGAACCTGCCCGCCCCCGAATCACGCGCTGCCACATCACGTGCTTCAGGGAGAAAGGAAGCAAAGTATCGAATTCTTGTCTCGCAAAGTCAAAATGTCGATGGATAAAACCATCTAAACATTGAAACGCATGGACAAAACCATACTTAAAAGGTACAGCATATCGGATCTATAAAGACCTACGGCCCCAAAAAATACTATAAAGTATATCACCAGTATATCGAGCAAATAAAGCCTAATCCGAGTCCTAGCCCTATTATGTTTGGCTCAGTCGTGATCAATACATCCATTGATGGCTTGGCCCAGGAAAATAGGTATTTAAAAGTTTTATATTCTAAAGTAGATATTTTGGACGTGTAAAATTACGAACACTTAAAGGTCCCTAGTTATCCTCCGTCATTTTCGATGCCATTGAAATTATGGAAATTGTATGGTGAAGCAAAATCGTATTGCATTGCAGTAAGTTATGTTACTGAAAGTGTTTAAACTACTTTTTAGCAAGTTCCTCAGTGATCTCTTTCGTTTCGACACGCTCTGTGTAAAATATAATACTGAAACTTTTGCTTGCAAACAATGGCTGACTAGGTTTCGGACACTTTTTTGTCCTGAATTAAAATCGTCAAAATTGTTTTGCAAGTTCCGTAGGCAGTTACAAAACAAAAGCGAACTGATTGAAATTTTGTTATCGATTCAGGATTTGCTTTCGGGGATGCACGCTTTTAAAATTTGTTATGAATGAGTCTCCTTCCGAGTTTCACAACAGCGGTTAGAGAAATCGTGAACAATTTGTTCTCTTCCCAACAGCAAGAAGCAGCGGCACAGGAGTCTCCAGCGGTGCGGTTTTCGGATTATTGAATTGTCGTTAGCGTCATCACACTATTGACTGTCGCTTGCTGTATCATATATCGACGTAGGAAACAGGCCAGCCATACAAGGCAAGAGGGAACTGTGCGCGTTCACGTACCTTCACTGTAGGTGACATTACACCACCCAAGTCTACATACACCTTCTCAGTCAGGGTTTACACCACCGCGACAATTAACGTATGCCTCAACCAACCAGGCAGGATTTGGCGAACCACCTCCTCCATATCCAGGTGAGGCGCCGCCACCATACAGCGAGATTTTGGAAGAAGCCTACGCTCAGCGAGGTAAGATAATTTCTAGCGATCAGTTAGATACAGCCACTGTCACGTCAGCTATAGGTACCTATTTCGTCGTTGCTTAGCGACCTTGATCGAACCCTATCCCCACTCCTGGGAAAAACAAAGAATAGGCTCTTACTCATCCCCAGCCGTCTCTTAGTCTCCTGCGGAAGCGAGAGTCGACCGGAGGGAAGTGGTAAAGCAGGGGATGATGGGATTAATATTCTGAGAGACGACTGGGGATGAGTCAGGAATTATCTATAGCCGATTTTTTTGTGAAATTAAAAGTAGAACACTCTTTGTACTTTAGATAAGAATAGACGTTGTGGGGCATCTAGTTAAACGGTGTTCTAAACTGTGTTTCGCGAAATTTGTCCAGCATGTTTTCGTTCTGAGTCACAAGCTCCACGAGAAATTTCCGGTGAAACAGTGCTGGATAAGATAGAGTATAGCACATGCAGAAATTAGGAAGTAAAAAAAGGACGATAACAAACAACGTTTTCCCTCTGTTAGTGTACTAAACGAAGATGGCACACGCTACCCATCACCCGGACATGTCTCGCCTCGCCCTTCCTCACCCTACCCTTCTGCACCACCTGTAAATGACGTAGCCTACTCCCCTGCAGGATCTGACGACGATGCGCCCCCCCCCCCCCTCCTTCAGCACCACCAGCAGATGCCACGCCCTGTCCGTCTTCGCCATATAGAAGCGATCCATCGTACCCAACAGCACCACCTCAAAGAGCTGCATCGTATCTCCCAGAATCAGACGGAAGACCGTTCCCAAAGTGATCGACCATCGCGGGAATCAACTCCTGAAATTCTGTTACGGTCGGCGGAGAAACTTGGACGCACAATTTCATGCTTTGACTCTTCCGAAGACCATCCGAGTCGATAAACTTTACGATAGCGGACGCTGTTCAAAGTTTTGAATCTAATTATGATAATTTGCTAAGTTTTAACACAAGGGACACAAAGCTGAGAGCAATAACGTCTAATTAGTAAAACAGCGGTACGGTGACTAACTATTTTTTTCGCGTTAACGGGACCTCACTGTACACTTATTTTAATGTTTCGCTGTATTTGAAGACCAGTTTTAATGCGACGGAAATCGCCTAATATATTGGGAGCAACACCTGATCCCTTTTGAAGGAAATTTAGGGCCGACACATTCCATACCTTCCATATGAGTAACTCCAACATTGCAAGCTGTTTTCGAAACTTTGCAAACTTTAACGCCACGGTGTGATGATGCATTATTACATTTGTTCACCTGGATTGACCTTGGAGAGAAATTAATTAGACCAGCTAATATATGGAGGGTCATATTTGCTTTCTAAAAACATTAAAAGTCACTTGTGTAAAGAGGTTTTAAAAATCACTTGTGTAAAGAGGTTTGAGCGCTTTATCGTTACAGACGAATTAGAACGATCGATGCATTTGGGATGCATTTGGCGCCACTAGAGCTTTTCAGTGTCCATCACGGTTTCATATGTGTGCTCAATAGCCCGTTTCAAATTATACACATTTTATTTTTAGCATTCACCTACACTGAACGAAAACAGCGGTTGGCAAATGTATATGTACATAAAAGAAATTAATTGGAGGTTCTAATAGCCGGAGGCAAGGAAAACAGAAAGACTGAGTTGTCCGTGACGAAAAGAATCCATGTTTTTCACTTTGAGCGGGCTTGGAAAAGACGCATCATAATAGTTATGAGCTCAAATATTTCGCCGTTTCAACAAACGTCAAGTTTTAACAAGACTAAGGAGCAAAATAATGAAGTTCAAGGTTCTGACTTAACGTTAAGTGGGGGAGAGCCTATTAATATTAGCAATGCGAAAACAACCCATGGTCGTCGGCACTCGGCGTGCAGTTATGTACGACCACGACACGCTATGACCACTGTCATATCGGAAGATGTGTCGGTACAGGCTCCGGACATTGCAAGCACAGCTAGTGTGGGTTTTGTCGGATTACAACGTCGACGAAAGACATCGCTTCCTTCCCCAATGGTTTTGAAACCTGACCAATTTCTTGAAGGTGGACGTGTTGAGGTAGCAAAACGAGAAGTGAACTTGGAAGCGCATATGCCTGTGTTTACCAAGGAACCTGGCGCCACAAAGAAGGGTTCGACTACTCCGCTAACGAAAACCGAAGTTAATGGATGGATGTTTGACAATATCGGAGGTAAAATGGGCGTGGATCAGGGACCTCGAAAGAGACGAATCAGTTTGCCTGTTTTAAAGGTAGACAAGACAGAGTCATCGGCTCTGCCGAGGTGTAACTCTCAATCAAGCGGTGAACTGAATAACAATTTTTTAAGCCCGTCTCACATTCCTCGAGTTGGTAGTGGTCCTCTTATAGGTAAGAAGACTGAGGCGCGCCACTGGAGTGAAAACTTCTGATTTATGCACACTACATGAAAACAAAATACCTACTCGATACCTACTGTCCGACATTTGAAATGAGTATACAATAGCTATGGATTCCCAAGAACTCGGACGGACAAGCTGGAAATTCATTGCAAAAAGACGCCCGTGCAATAAACAGGCGTGAAAGCCAAGCATAAAGTTCTAGTTTTGAACACTGATCATTATTCTTTTTCAGTTCGAGTTGTGCTTGTATAGATTTTGAAGGAATTCCATGGGATACATGCTCGAGTTACCGAATCATCAAATAGCTTTAAATTTGAGACAGAAAAACCGCAATGAATTACAGCACAGAAAAAGATGTTCCACAGTCATAATTACATGACATGAACCTTTGAATGTTCACCCTTCAAAGGAACGTCGAATTCATTCATGCTGATCCAAAGAAAAATGTTTTGATATGGTATGCAGGCTTCAATTTAGACAATCGCGATCTTACCAGTTCAGCAACTTCAGAATACCCGGCCACTCTCGCTCTCGTTTGATAAGAAAACTTTAATAAACGGTGTTATGATTCATGATTTGATTGTCTGGCAAACTGCGGACAGTTGACGGTCAAAATTCAATTAGCTTAAGCGTCAGTAAATTCTCTCAGTATTTTCATGCTTTACTTGAAGTAATGCAAACAGCAAAGCTTTGAACCTGGGATCAGGCGTCTTTGTTTTTTAAAGAAGGAAAATGTTAAGAAGGGAGGGAGGGCATGATTGCAGTCTATAAAGCTTTATTATGTTTATTATTCCCTACCCCCAACCGTTCTAAAAGTAAAAAAAAGTCTGATCCCGCCACGTCTTAATATAGATCAGCCTTTTGTTTTCCTGCATTTTTTGTTGAGAACGCAATTAAATTAATTTCTAGTCTCTTCGAACACGCCTCAGCAATAAAGGTCGGAACATGACAAACCCTTGCGACCCGAAGTTGAGCTGTCGCGAAAATAGGGTGGTTAACTTCGTTTATGGTGACTAGAGATTTGTAACTTAAAAAAGAGGTATAAACAAGCTTTTAGATGCCCGTTAAGATCTTTGGTTTAAGTGAGATCGACTGATGAACAGAAAGGAGTCTCTAACATGGAATCTCTCGAGCTATTCTAGAACGAGGAAAAATTCAGTAGACTATTCTCGGCATTTATGTGGTACTTCTAGACAAGAAGCATCAATGGGCAGCAGGCGTTCAAGATCTTTCAGTGACACTGATGCTATTAAACTCTTGACTGAGACAAATCAAAGACGCTGCCATGGCTTTAACGAAAGGAATTCAAAGTTTGACAAACAGCTAGTGAGCGTCGAAAGTGTGCCGCAGAAACAGGTTTACAATATGGACCACTCGTTTCATCGAAAATACGGAAAGAAGATCGAAAACCCAGAGATAAAAGCCATGCACCGATGGATGAACAGTCCTATAGCTTCAGGTCTACGCTGTGGTATGAACGTTGATGACGACGCGCGATCATTTTGCGATTCTGTTTCGTCAATGACTTGCAGTAATGTTGGCAGCGCTGAAGTAGAAAACGAATGCAAAAGCAAAGATGACTTCCCGGACAAGGATGCTAAGTTAAATGCCATCGAAACGTGGCTTCAGCATTTATCCAGACCAGTTATATAGACTGCTTTAATTAGCTTAGTGTTAGGCCATTCAGTTTTCAGATTTGGCCTCAAAAACAGTGTACATCTCTAGCCAGGTAACGAACAACGTATTCCTCGGATCGCATGCCAGTAAATTTTATTGTTTATACAAGCTTATTTTATGATCAACTTGTCGATATCATTTTTGAGGACGAAGAGAATCTCATTTCTCTTAACATGTAAATTAAAAATTACTGAAATGCAAACATTAACTTTGTTTATGGCCTCAGGGCTCACAGAAAAAAAATGTATACATATATTTATTATTCAACAAATTGTCACGTTTCATATATGGTCATGAAGGAATTGTTACCCGTCATCTGTACTTGACAGATATTCTGCGATATACGTTAAGGTGGCTCATCTCAGTTTTTCAGAACCACACCAACCCAACTTTAAAAAGCTAATATTTCACTGTCTTGACCGGTCGGCCAAGATTTTTGGCACATTTATTTATTGAATGTTCTTTTGTAAATAAAATATATCTAACAGCGCTTTCTCCAACGCTGGTACTGATTCAAACTTAATTTTATAATTTATTCACTTGTACATTTATCTTTCTGATTCCTGTAAACTTGTCTACTTACTTTCTTTAGTTAAGACATGACCCACCAGATTAGCATCAGCTCGGCCTGTGGGCATGTCAAACTTTTCTAACCCATACTTATCAGGAAAAATAAGAACTGAACTCAACTGAACTTTGTTGAATAATAAAACAATTATCCTGCTCAATCTTGCAGAATATCGTCTGATTTTAGCCAACTCGGCCTGCAGCCTCGAACGTCATCTAAGCATGCGATATTCCGCGCGATTTCGCAGGATAATAGTTAATTATTAAAAACTAGCTATGCTATATTACATTTCCTGAGTTTTGATTGGTTGGGAGGCAATGGTATATGAGCTCATATACCATTGTAGTGGAAATCTGCAAGACCAAGGCAACAAACCGATGAGAAGTGCCGGATCACTTGTAGACCTGGATCAGTAAATTATTCACAAAACAAACTATAAAACGATGAAAAATAAACAAGAAAGATAAAAAAGCAAATATATTTAAAAGAAATTTGCCTGATATTTCGGTTTGCAAGACAACCCTTCCTCAGGGGCTGAGCAAACAAAAATAACATGTGACGAAATAAGCCATTGATTGGTTGTTTTTGGCTTGTATAAACAAGTGTTAGTGTGTCATTAGCGTGCTTCATCACGTCCATTTATTCCTATAGTAAAGGATGAAGTGTTTTGGCTTTGTTGATTAAATGGGCCTTACGAGCCTTTCGTAGAGTCATGCTTGTTATACGCATGAGTTCAAGCGGGATTAGACGGACGTCGTTGTTGAGTGGCCAGGTTGGTTGAAATGTATGGATACTGGGGTAGGATTGCCCAACAGACGGTGGCTTAAGATGGATCTTCGGTGTTCTCCGAAGCGTTCACTGAGTTGGCGTTTCGTCTCCCAAATGTATTGACAGTTGCATTTTTTACATTCGATCAGGTAGATGAGGTTTTTGGAATGGCATGATATGTTGTCAGAAATTTTTCGTGCTTCATTAGTAATGAAAAAGGTGTAGTCGGTTTGCCTTCCTCTAGAAATGAACAAGTGAGGCAACGTGGGTTGTTACACTTATGGATTCTAGCGGGCTTTTGATTGCGGGGCTTGTTAATGTTTGGTAGCTGTGAATACACGAGTAGATCACGAAGAACGCGTCAAGAAATACACTACCGATCTACACAAGGAAAACCTAATTAACTTAGAGACGATGAAATACCTTACGTCTAACTCTGACCCTAAGGCAGGTCGCTTCTACATACTCCCTAAAATCCATAAGCAAGGAAACCCTGGCCGACCAATCATATCCAGCAACGACCATCCCACTGAAAAGATCTCTGAGTTTGTCGAGTACCATCTAAAGCCGCTTGTGTAGATTCTTCCCTCCCACATTAAAGATAGTACACCTCTTTCTCTAATTGGGAATTCACTGATGAGTATCGTCATTTTTGTAATCCGTCTCAATCTTCTCCATCCTCAACCGTCCTTGTTCCTTTTTGGCTTTGTATCACCTGTTGTATCATTGCTGTTTTTCTTCCTTAGTAAACTATTGGTTTTAGGTTTCCTTCATTTTATCGCAAAAAATAACCCCAAACATCGTGACGTAGGTCCGTGAAACTGAAGGCATGCAATAAACCATTTAAATTGCTCGTCAGTGACGTGACGAATCAGCTGCAGTTAATCGATTTGCTTGCGAATTTCAAGAATGAATACAATTTATTTTTCTCTGACAGCTAAGAATAGATCGAATCGACGTACATCAATAAGCAATTTGCCTAATAATAAAAATCACGTGTCGCATATCAACTTTGTAACCAACCATAGACATGATAAATGATATGTTTTGAAGTCGAAATTATTATATATAAGCATTAGTTATCATTGACTTGAACCAAATCACTGTATTTCGATATCGTATTTGGTATTGCACGCTAAGCTTTACCGTTGTGTTTTTGCTCTATCATAAGAAATTTCCATATCAGCAATTACAACAGCTATTAAATAAAGAAAAAGAAGACTCTTTGCTAGAATCAGGACAAATAGATACGACAAAATCTCTTTTGATTTGATGTTGCAGAAGAAGGCTTACTGAGTTGATATCGATATTATCCAACTTTCTCGGATAGGTGTATAAAACTCGTGATCAAGCTGAAGTACACGGTGACAAAGCACAGTCACTCGTGCCGTGGTTGTGTATGACGTTACCATGGCTGTCAATCAAACGTAGATATTTCCACTCAATTACTTATTTTGTGAAAACAACTATCGAAACTAAATTGATAAACTTTCAAAAATAGCCCACATTCGATATTTCAAAATTCAAACATTGTACCGAGGATTTAAAATTTATGACTGAACTTATGTATAAATTTAATTGGTTTTATTTCCTTTACTGATCAAGTCTCTTGTGGGAATTATCAGGCAAAAGAAGATTTGCATTTTTAATCAGAATTTTAAGCCTCGGACTCATGTAAGAATTTTGATATATGATCCAGCGAGGTCTATAGCCAGTTGCAGAAATTGCCTTCTTCCCCACGAAGGAAACGACGAACGAGGAAGACCGAGAAAAAATGAACACGAAAAATACCTTAGCAGGGAATAACTTGAATTGTACGAAGAAGCATTATTTGGCCTATTCAAGGCATCTATGTATCACAACGAGGTCCAGAGATGTTATGGAAAGAAGAACGACCACATTATCCAGCGATTTCGTAGACAAGACGTATCTTGGGAAAGTAGGGCATGGATCATATGAAGGAATTTAACGCTGGCAAGGCAGGTAAGCGTTCTTAACTGGGCGCCACGAGAAGTATATAACATGGACCAGAAATTTCACAGAAAGTTCGGTAGCAAGCCTGAAATGACAAAAACGCACGCCTTAACACCATCGCTGCATCAGACAAGAAGAAAAGGCGGTCTACAATTTTCAGAACACTGTCGCATTGATGACGACGATTCAAGCTCGTTGTGTGATTCTGTTTCATCGATCGCTTGTAGT
Source organism: Blastomussa wellsi (assembly GCA_947652115.1). Classification (NCBI taxonomy): domain Eukaryota; kingdom Metazoa; phylum Cnidaria; class Anthozoa; order Scleractinia; family Plerogyridae; genus Blastomussa; species Blastomussa wellsi. The sequence continues at coordinate 2,613,177 of OX393568.1, read as the reverse complement.
AGCATTACTGACCACGTGGACAAACAGGAAAATGGGATACAAGATGTTCGAAAATTATCTGACAAGATTGCAAAGTTTGATGCCATCGAAAAGTGGCTACAAAGTCTACCTAAACCAGTGTTTAAGCCTGATATAGGAAATCTCTCAAAAATTTAGTTAACTAGCTGAGCTAGTTCCTGACAAAAATAACTGCGGCCAAACTTTAGCTTGATGTATACTAAACTAAAGCTGACTTTGCTGTAAGGAACTCAGGAAAGAATGTTCAGAAAACTGATGTGCTTAGGGTATAAGCAATAACGAAGAAACGTAAGAACCGTCTAGCTGGACTTCGAAATGATATGAGATATTTCTTACAAGATTTTACAATAGACGGATATATATTAATCAGAGATTATTTTTAATGAAGAGATATCTTTGCACTTACAGTAAAATATGAACATTAATTTTTATTGCATTGACTGCAGCTGCACAATAAATTTACTTGTCCAATTTATAAAGAGAACAAAATTATGTCGTTAGCAGAATGAAATATAGCAAGTTGAAAATACCGACTAAAACCCAGCCATTAAACAAGAAATTCCGGTATAAAAGGGGCTTGGCTTGGCCATTCATGATCACAACGCGTAAACAGCCGCGACAAACAACAACCTGCTTTCTAGCAGATTAAAACGTGAAGACCATTTCGATCTAAGAATTGTTATGTTTGAATTTATCTCTTATTTAGGTTTTTTCTTCATTTTATGGAATTTTGAAACATTTTAAGCTTACAGGTACTTGACTGCAAACGCGTCACGGGTGCAAAGATAGAAATTTACATTTCGCACACAAAAGGTGTAACTGATAGATTAATGGGAGCCTATATCCATTTTGAAACAGAATGTCTTGTCACGAAATATGAAGCATCGTTCCTTGTCAAGGGAGGGGGGTCTATCTATGCACGTGTGGCGCAAATGCTTCAATGTTCAGTCAATCAGTCAGTCATTTTATTTGCTCATTTAATTTTCTTTTACATCAGTACGAGATAGCTCAAATAATAGTTTAAACCTGGGCAGGAGTTTAGTTAAATGGTAATTTTAAAGTATTGGCTCGTTTCCCTTAAGTTTTGAAAAACACAGGCATAGCTTATACTTCGTTTCAACAATTAAATCTGGTAGCTGCATATTCCGGCAAGCATATTTTCGTCAGTTAATGCCAATTTCCTATATGACTTGTGAACATTTTAAAATCACGAGCACAATTTCTGCGTGAGACGAATCCAAGATGGCGGCTCTACGGTAACGATTTTTAGTACTTTTGGCTTTACCTATTTTCTTTATAAGACGCCACCGATAAACTGGATGCATTACCCACCTTTGAATTTCATTCATAAAAATTAAATATTCATTTCTTGTTTCTTAGCTTTCGCTTCCTAGTTCCTTTAAAACAATTTTTAATAACTGCATGTGTGATAACGTTCGCATTTTATCAATTTATTGCTGGATGTTTGCCTAGCTACATTGTTTCAGTGTAACTAGCACAACATTTTTATCTTATGGCTTCGATAAAAATGCGCAGTTTATTCATCTGGCCTCAGTTGTTTACTGACACATTGACTTTTAACCATGACAGCAGTAATTGTGGACGTGCATTGGCTGGCATTCCTTGGTACAAGTTTATGCGATTGCGGAAAACATTCCAACCCTGTTTAATTACGTACAGCGTCAAGTATGTCATCAACAGCGGCAGCTATAGAAAGCATGCAGGTAAACTGTTTACAAAGCTCTGTTGTTTGCTACAATTCTTGCTTTGCCAAAACTTCATTTATGGAAATGAGTATAATAAAACTAAAAGCAAGGTAATGTTTCTATGATGAAGGCTCAAAGTTTATCAAGTTTAGTTTAATTAACATGAAACACGACGTAATCAGTTAAAATGTAGACAACACGAGCCACAGGCGAGTGTTTTCTACATTTCTCGAGTGTTCTCAAATGTCCAGAGTGTTTTATGACAGTATACATGAAATATAGATGGCTTAGGCTTCTTTATTTGCTTTAAGATATAGATTTTATGCACCGCGAGTAAAAACAAAACAAAACACGCACGATCGAGGATATCGGATGTTGATAATGAAGAAAAAGGTTAGTTTTTACCCGTAATTTTCATTTTGGTTTGTTTACGTTTCATCGTGTCACTGTGCAAGCGGAGATTGTGCAGTACGGACTGGAAATGGCCTTTAAGTAAGAAAGAGAAAACATGACTTATTGTAGTATTAGTTTCCATTGTTTAGGTTCCTTTGTATCATTTACAGCCTAACAGGTTCTTAAAACCAGGGTTCTTATACGCGGGCTATTACTGTATTACGTTAGATCCTGCCTCGTCCCCAGTCGTCGCTCCTTGGTCCGACCGGTGCCTGGGGACGAGTCATATCGGGTGGAGCATGCCGTCTGTTTTTTGGAAGTTTATCTCGAAGTTTTATTTAATGTCATAATCCGATGAGTAAAAGGGATTTAGATCTATTCCAAAACTTGGAACTGCGACTAGCAGTATTTCAGTATTAGTACTTGCCGTGTTTCGGGGACAACTTTCAATATCGATCTACATTTCACGAAACACCCCACCCCTCCACCCGAGATAACACATGTGTCACTCAAGTGTGTTTGATAGGCTATTTTGTCATTTAGTACAGTAGTTGTTCGACGAACTGGCTAATATATTAACACTTCAATATTGATTCCCTTGTAAAGTACTCTGTTTACATCCATTTCATTTCAATTTTCTTTCCACTCAAACGTTCATGTAACAAATTCCAGTTATTTGTTGATAAAATGAACACGAGGGATTCTATTATGGGGAGTAACTTAGGCCACAAAAGGAAAATTTCATTAGACTTTTCAAGGCATCTGTGTGTCACGACAAGATTGGAAAAATGTTTGGCAAGTCACAGGCTTTCAATAAAAGTCAGCGAGTCCGAGGCCACGAGGCATCTCAAGCAAACAGGCGGCCAAGAGTCATGTGATGGCTTCAAGAAATGGAATGTAACTTTGGGTAGACAAATGGGCATGGATACTCAGATGTCTCTGAAGAAAGTGCACAAAATGGACCAAACATTCCAAAGGAAATTCGGCAACATGAACAAAATGATAACAAAGGAAGCTTTATCACTTCCATCGGCCAGAAGGAACTCGGTTCTAACGAATTCAGTGCCCTACCGGATGGACGACGAGGCGGCGTCATTCTGTGATTCCCTATCATCGATTGCTTCAAGCAACTTTGCTAAATCCTATGTGGGCAGAAATAACATTTGGACTCAAGATGTACGTAAGTTTCCTGACAAAGTTGCAAAGTTTCAAGCCATCGAAATGTGGCTAAAAAATTTACCCGAACCAGCTTTAAATCCTGGCTCAGAAAAGTTCCCTAAACTTTAGTGTACTTGTTTAGATTTCAAACCATTGAGAGGTTCATAGCTCGCAGCTTTTCCCGTGCGAAACAGGCAATGGGCGGAGTCTGACGTATAATTTTATGTGAATTTTGAACTGCAGAAATTCGCACATTCACGGCAAACAAAAGAAATCTCTTCAAATTATACCATGAGAAGTTACAGAGCGAACAACAAAGCGTCATTATGTAAATCGGTTTCGATACAGGCTGCAGGATTGCAGTTGTTTTCGCTGTGAAAGCGCCAGAGATAATTCACCGCAGTGTCGTTATCGCGAGTTATCGTCGTTAATTAAATCACCATTATTATTGAGTCACGAAATATAATTAAGAATCATTACAGAACACTACTTTAAATAAAATGACCCTTCGCCTTCTATATGACGCTAAATGCTTCGGCTGATGCAACATTAAATACAACATGATTCAATTCAGAACTTTAGGAACAAATATTAAATTACTTCTTTTCAAACAATTAAATTCTGTTTACAGCTGAATATTTCGTCAAGTGTCTTTCAATAAATAATTTTTCATCATTTGACTTTTCAAGGGTAAACGCTTTTCTTTCACGGCCTTTAATTTAACGAGTTGGGAACAAACCAGGATTTATAAAACAGTTTCTCTCAATGTTAGTATAACAGTCAACTGTAAAATTGAATACGAAATACCTGCAGCACTCGCAAGTGACGTAAGGAATAACAAGGACTCATTTTGCAACGTAACGGTTTCTGATAGAAGAGGGAACTTAGCGGTTTTATTAAAGCATCAATTATCAGTATTGGTCAAAGTGCAGCAGTATTGTGTTTCGGTAGCGGACGGTTATTTTACAAAGTTTTCGAATGGCCTGTATTTTTAATTTTATTACCCGGTAGGCTAGAAGCTGTTTGAACTCAAACAAGAACCCAAAACCGATCAGTCATCACGAACTACTTTGGAATATTCATACGTTTAATTTTATACGATTTTAATGATACCATGACAGTTACCGGCTCACTGGTCAGTGGTCACGGCACGTTCTCTCTCACGCGTTTTCTTGAGGCATGCACGTGAGCGACTCTTCCTGAATATCACCTGGGCGATGACAGTAAATATTATTTTCTGTCTTCAGGCTACATTTTGACAAACATTCAACTCTATTGCGAATTTGACACATTCACTTTGTCGTAAGTGCGTTCAATTTGTTTTAGTTTTGTTTTAACAGAAACTATTGAGTGCAAACAAAATTCATTGTTGGTGCATGCTGTCAACATGCATGATATTGCGGGGTTGCGACTTTTCAAGATAACTGTATTGATTAGTGTCGTTAAACTTTTAAGATTTGAATAAAGGATCCAATTTAATCAAAGCCTCTTTTGTCTTCATGAACTACAATCTCGATGTTTTGGAACAAATGAGAGTAATGATTTTTCTGTTTGTGTGTCTTTTCCACCTTGACTACAAATGGCAGCGCGCGCTTCAAGCAAACTAAGATATTTGCTTTCGGTGGGAAGCACTGAATTAGCTAGGCCTTCACTGCACGTGGTAAAGGTAATCCATATAAACAAGTACATGAAATGCAGTGTTGAAATGTTTGAGATAAAACTGTAAATTTACAAGTGAAGGTTTCCAAGGTATTTTCTGCAAGCGGCGGTTCCATTCCATCCGCTTACGCTGTCATGAACCCAGCTTACGACAGTCTTAGTTTTGGAGAGGAAATAATCTTCATCGTGCGTTACAACGGACAGGTGTTTCGACGCTATACTAGAACACGGAAAGCTTGATAATGAATCACAGAAAGATTTTTCTTCGAAGTTGTCCTTTGCTGTGTTGGACGCTTTTCCCTGCAATCTTGGTAGCACCCAAGCGGCCTGCAGATCTTTGTAACCTGATGTTCCTGTCTCACTCGAAATGTCACTATTCCTAATAAATTCTCCATTTGGATCACTCCACGACCGGTATTTTCGCTCACATTGTGTGTTCAGACTTACAACGCCGTTTGCTTTCTTTCTCGCTCCATTCTGGAAGATCAGTTTTGGAAATCTAGAGTTGCTTTGGAAATTTCCATAAGGATTGTTGTTCCTATAGAACCCTGGGTCTGAAATCCTTCGAGGATTTCGCAGAGAACTTAAGTATGCCATTTTGCCTTCCTCTTGGCTCCCAGCGACAGAATCATAAATCAGACTAGTCAAGAACAACGCGCACCTATTCAGATAGCCTTGATGCTGCACCCAGTACAACTCGCCTTGTGCGTGAGGCTAGCGTGCGCTTATACATGAGCCGCCAATTAAGTAGCTGGAGTGTAACTAACGTGCTTCAATTCTTGTGCATTAACTGAAGAGGCACGTGAGCACGTGAACCTTCTACTCTGAAATCGTATCACAATTTTACCCGTCAATGTGTGTTATGCTATGTTGACACTGCTTCAGGCTACATTTTGGAACAGGTTTCATTTGTCGTATTCACTTTCTTAAAAGTACGGTTTTTTTTCAGCGGGAAGATCAACTGTAAATAAAAGTACATTCCTGGTGTAAACACAATTAAATGGATATTATATGGGCATCGCCTCTAACAGATTCACACCCTCAAATATTTGCTTTTGGTGTGGAAGGCTTACTGCACGTGACAATTACACACTGGGCAAAAATGTCCTGAATTGATTCCGTGGATATACTGGAACATGGAAAGCTCCACAGTGAATCACATAAAGATTTTTCTTCCAATTTAAAGGAGCTACGTCATCGTATATCATTCGTGTCCTTTGAAAATTTGGCCGAATTTTTTTTCGAAAATCGTCATTTCCAATCCGTTTAAATCTTCTCCATCCTCAGCCATCCTTGTTCTGATGGCTCAAAGAAATGGAATGTAACTTTGGGTAGACAAATGAGCATGGATAGAAATAAATATGTCTCCAAAGAATGTGCACAAACTAGACCAAACATTCCACAGGAAATACGGCAACATGAAAAACGTGCTAACAAAAGATACTTTGTCACTTCCATCGGCCAGAATAAATAACTTATTTATTTTTCATTTTTATTTTAGCATACACGTTCACGTTTAAATAATGAGCCCTTCCTTCACTGGTGTAATGTGTCTAAATAAAGTGCTACTACTACTACCACTACTTCGGTTCTAACGAATTCATTACCCTGCCGGATGGACGACGGGGCGACGCCATTCTGTGATTCTCTATTGTCGATTGCTTCTAGCAACTTTGCTAAATGCGATTTGGGCAGAAACTACATTTGGACTCAAGATTTCCGTAAGTTTCCTGAAAAAATAACAAATTTTCAACCCATCGAAAAGTGGCTACAAAATTTTACCTTTCGCAGAAAAGTCCCTTAAACGTTAGAGGTTTATACCTCACAGCTTTTCCCATGCGAAACATCCAATGGGCGAAGTCTGACGTAAACTTTTATGTGGACTTTGAATTGTAGAAACTCGCACATTCACGATAAACAAAAGAAATCTCTGCAAATTATACCATGAGAAGTTACAAAGAGAACATTACAAAGCGTCAAACAACTCAACATGTAGAGAAGTTAAATGAGCGCTCGCTAATATTGTTGTTTATTAATCGCTGTAATTCCAAGCTGGTGATTTTGGGTTATAACAAATTTTGAACACATCGGTTTTGTTACAGGCTCCAGAATTACAGTTGTTTTCGCTGTCAAAGCGCCAGAGATAATTAACAACTACAATGCAATTGTGTGGTTATCGCGAGGTATCTCCATTAATTACTAAATCACCATCATTGAGTCACGAAATATAATTTAGAATCATTGCAGAACACTACCTTAAATAAAAGGATCCTTCTATGTGAGGCTAAATAGTTCGACTGATGGAACATTAAATAAAACATGATTCCATTCAGCTAATAAGAGTTAATATTGAATTACTTCTTTCAAGCAATAAAAATCTGTTTACAGCTAAATATTTCGTCAAGTGTTTTTCAATGATAATTTTCATAATTTGACTTTTCACGGGTAAACGGTTTTCTTTCATGACCTTTAATTTCACGACTTGGGAACAAAAAAAGGATTAATAAAACAGTTTCACTAAATGTTAGGATATCAACTGTAAAATCAGTGAATAGGAAATACCTGTAGCACCATAACCTCGAAAGTGAAGTAATGAAAAGCAATTAATTGCAAGGACGTTCATGAAATGCGGTGTTGAAATGTTTGAGATAAAACTGTACTGAGATAAAAATTTACAAGTGAAGGTTTCCAACGTATTTTCTACAAGCGGCGGTTCCATTCCATCCACTTACGCTGTCATGAATCCAGCTTACGACAGTCTTAGTTTTGGAGAGGAAATAATCTTCATCGTGCGTTACAACGGACAGGTGTTTCGACGCTATACTAGAACACGGGAAGCTTGATAAAGAATCACAGAAAGATTTTTCTTCGATGTTGTCCTTTGCTGTGTTGGTCGTTTTTCCCTGCAATCTTGGTAGCACCCAAGTGGCCTGCAGATCTTTGTAACTTGATGTTCCTGTCTCACTCGAAATGTCACTATTCCTAGTAAATTGTCCATTTGGATCACTCCACGACCGATATTTTCGCTCACATTGTGTGTTCAGACTTACAACGCCGTTTGCTTTCTTTCTCGCTCCATTCTGGAAGATCAGTTTTGGAAATCTTGAGTTGCTTTGGAAATTTCCATAAGGATTGTTGTTCCTATAGTACCCTGGGTCTGAAATCCTTCGAGGATTTCGCAGAGAACTTAAGTATGCCATTTTGCCTTCCTCTTGGCTCCCAGCGACGGACTCCTAAATCAGTCTAGTCAAGAACAACGCGCACCTATTCAGATAGCCTTGATGCTGCACCCAGTACAACTCGCCTTGTGCGTGAGGCAAGCGTGCGCTTTATATAGATGAGCCGCCAATTAAGTAGATGGAGTGTAACTAACGTGCTTCAATTCTTGTGCATTAACTGAAGAGGCACGTGAGCACGTGAGCACGTGAACTTTCTACTCTGAATAATACAATTTTACCTGTTATTACGTTTGAACATGCATTCCCTTTGTTTAAACTACGTTTATGTTACTTAATTTTTTTAGGAGGACGATCAACTGTAAATAAAAGTCCATTGCTGGTGTAAACACAATCAACATGATATTGCAGGGAACCTTACGTAATATGAGCAACGCCTCTAAAGGATTCATGCTAATTCAGATATTTGCTTACGGTGCGGAAGGCTTACTGCACGTGACCATTACACATTGGGCAAAAATGTCCTGAATTAATTCAGAGTAAATTGGTAAAATTTTATATTATACGAAAGCAGGCGTTTCTTTATTATATTTCCTCGGCTTCGAGGGAAAGCGAAGGAGGCAAACCACTGTTTATGACCAAATCCTCCACATTTGGGAGACAGTCTTACGTTTAGAAATCATGGAAACAATCTTCTTCACCGTCAGTTAAAACCAACAGTCGTTTCGTGTATATACTGGAACATGGAAAGGTCGACAGTGAATCACAGAAAGATTTTTCTTCCAACTTAAGGAGCTAAATTTAGCCTAATTTTTTTCGAAAATCGTAATTTCCAATCCGTTTAAATCTTCTCCATCCTCAGCCATCCTTGTTGTGACGGCTCCAAGATTTGGGTAGACAAATGGGCATGGATACCCAGATGCCTCTGAAGAAAGTGTGCAAAATTGACAAAACATTCCACAGGAAATTCGGCAACATGAACAAAATGATAACAAAGGATGCTTTGTCACTTCCATTGGTCAGAAGAAACTCGGTTCTAACGAATTCAGTACCCTGCCGGATGGACGTCGGGGCGACGCCATTCTGCGATTTTCTATCATCGATTGCTTCTAGCAACTTTGCTAAATGCGATCTGGGCAAAAATAACATTTGGAATATAGATTTCCGTAAGTTTCCTGAAAAAATAACACATTTTCAACCCATCGAAAAGTGGCTACAAAATTTTACCTTTCGCAGAAAAGTTCCTTAGACGTTAGAGTTTTATACCTCACAGCTTTTCCCATGCGAAACATCCAATGGGCGAAGTCTGACGTAAACTTTTATGTGGACTTTGAATTGTAGAAACTCGCACATTCACGGTAAACAAAAGAAATCTCTGCAAATTATACCATGAGAAGTTACAAAGAGAACATTACAAAGCGTCAAACAAATCAATATGTAGAGAAGTTAAATGAGCGCTCGCTAATATTGTTAATTATTAATCGATGTAATTCCAAGCTGGTGATTTTGGGTTATAAAAAATTTTGAACACATCGGTTTTGTTACAGGCTCCAGAAGTGCAGTTGTTTTCGCTGTCAAAGCGCCAGAGATAATTAACAACTGCAATGCAATTGTGTGGTTATCGCGAGGTATCGTCGTTAATTAAATCACCATTATTATTGAGTCACGAAATATAATTTAGAATCATTGCAGAACACTACCCTAAATAAAAGGATCCTTCTATGTGAGGCTAAATAGTTCGACTGATGGAACATTAAATAAAACATGATTCCATTCAACTAATAAGAGTTAATATTGAATTACTTCTTTCCAAGCAATAAAAATCTGTTTACAGCTAAATATTTCGTCAAGTGTTTTTCAATGATAATTTTCATAATTTGACTTTTCACGGGTAAACGGTTTTCTTTCATGACCTTTAATTTCACGAGTTGGGAACAAAAAAGGATTAATAAAACAGTTTCTTTCAGTGTCAGGATATCAACTGCAAAATCAGCGAATAGGAAATACCTGTAGCACCATAACCTCGAAAGTTAGGCATAAATAGATTGTGCTCGGCAACTTTTGAGCAACTTTTTGCGTTTTGAGCAACTCTTCGTAGTACCAGCAACCTAGGGCAACTTTTGCCTTCTTGGCAACTTTTGAGCAACAAATTGATATAAAACCGATCCAAACCATAAAAGGTCGTTTCATTTCGAAGGACTTTATTAAAACTGATTTTATTTCAACTAAGGATATACAATAAAATGACAATAAAATAACACTTGCATTACACCCTCGAAATGCCTTAGAGGACTATCTAGAGGCTTCAGTTATGATAAGATACAACAATGCAAAGAGGCAGTAAACTTTAAAGTGATAAGATAAAGGCTGCAAACTTGATCGCTGTCTAAAACATATGTAAAGTCAACAATATCATGGTGTATATGATATGATGTATATATAGTTAACATTATGATGCCTATCCAAGTAAACTTTGCAAGGTTGACTAGTTAGAAACTTTAACTAGAAAATACGTATCTATTATTGAAGTTATATTGAGTTTAAAGAGTATATTGATTACAACATAGTATTTATATTTGTCATACAACAATGGCTTTTGGTCTCTTTTAATGATTGTAAGAATATTTAGTGAAAATGTTTAAATGGCAACAAACAAACAAACACGTTTTGAGTATTTATCTAAAACAAAACGACTCTGGAAGCAAGCAACTTTTCTAAATTTTGGTGGCAACTTTTTGATATTTGAGCAACTTTGGAGCAACTTTTGGGTATATTGTGAAGCAACTTTTCCTGAATTTACTAGCACAACTATTCATGCCTATCGAAAGTGAAGTAATGAAAAGCAATTAAATGCAAGGACGTTCATGAAATGCGGTGTTGAGCTGTTTGAGATAAAACTGTACTGAGATCAACTGTTAGCGAATCAGTGAATAGGAAATACCTGTAGCACCATAACCTCGAAAGTGAAGTAATGAAAAGCAATTAATTGCAAGGACGTACATGAAATGCGGTGTTGAAATGTTTGAGATAAAACTGTAAATTTACAAGTGAAGGTTTCCAAGGTATTTTCTACAAGCGGCGGTTCCATTCCATCCGCTTACGCTGTCATGAACCCAGCTTATGACAGTCTTAGTTTTGGAGAGGAAATAATCTTCATCGTGCGTTACAACGGACAGGTGTTTCGACGCTATACTAGAACACGGGAAGCTTGATAAAGAATCACAGAAAGATTTTTCTTCGATGTTGTCCTTTGCTGTGTTGGACGCTTTTCCCTGCAATCTTGGTAGCACCCAAGTGGCCTGCAGATCTTTGTAACTTGATGTTCCTGTCTCACTCGAAATGTCACTATTCCTAATAAATTGTCCATTTGGATCACTCCACGACCGGTATTTTCGCTCACATTGTGTGTTCAGACTTACAACGCCGTTTGCTTTCTTTCTCGTTCCATTCTGGAAGATCAGTTTTGGAAATCTTGAGTTGCTTTGGAAATTTCCATAAGGATTGTTGTTCCTATAGTACCCTGGGTCTGAAATCCTTCGAGGACTTCGCAGAGAACTTAAGTATGCCATTTTGCCTTCCTCTTGGCTCCCAGCGACGGAATCATAAATCAGTCTAGTCAAGAACAACGCGCACTTATTCAGATAGCCTTGGTGCTGCACCCAGTACAACTCGCCTTGTGCGTGAGGCTAGCGTGCGCTTATAGATGAGCCGCCAATTACAAGTAGCTGGAGTGTAACTAACGTGCTTTCAATTCTTGTGCATTGACTGAAGAGGCACGTGAGCACGTGAACCTTCTACTCTGAATAATAAAATTTTACCTGTCATTACGTTTGAACATGCATTCACTTTGTTTAGACTACGTTTGTGTTACTTAATTTTTAAGGAGCACGATCAACTGTAAATAAAAGTCCATTGCTGGTGTAAACACAATCAACATGATATTGCGGGGAACCTTACGTAATTCATGCTAATTCAGATATTTGCTTTCGGTGCGGAAGGCTTACTGCACGTGACCATTACACACTGGGCAAAAATGTCCTGAATTAATTCAGAGTAAATTGGTAAAATTTTATATTATACGAAAGCAGGCGTTTCTCAATTATATTTCCTCGGCTGCTACGAGGGAAAGCGAACGAGGCAAACCACTGTTTACGACCAAATCCTCCACATTTGGGAGACAGTCTTACGTTTGGAAATCATGGAAACAATCTTCTTCACCGTCAGTTAAAACCAACAGTCGTTTCGTGTATATACTGGAACATGGAAAGGTCGACAGTGAATCACAGAATAATTTTTCTTCCAACTTAAGGAGCTAAATTTAGCCTAAATTTTTTCGAAAATCGTCATTTCCAATCCGTTTAAATCTTCTCCATCCTCAGCCATCCTTGTTGTGACGGCTCCAAGAAATGGAATGTAACTTTGGGTAGACAAATGGGCATGGATACCCAGATGCCTCTGAAGAAAGTGTACAAAATTGACAAAACATTCCACAGGAAATTCGGCAACATGAACAAAATGATAACAAAGGATGCTTTGTCACTTCCATCGGTCAGAAGAAACTAGGTTCTACCGAATTCAGTACCCTGCCGGATGGACGTCGGGGCGACGCCATTCTGTGATTTTCTATCATCGATTGCTTCTAGCAACTTTGCTAAATGCGATCTGGGCAAAAATAACATTTGGAATATAGATTTCCGTAAGTTTCCTGAAAAAATAACAAATTTTCAACCCATCGAAAAGTGGCTACAAAATTTAACCTTTCGCAGAAAAGTTCCTTAGACGTTAGAGGTTTATACCTCACAGCTTTTCCCATGCGAAACATCCAATGGGCGAAGTCTGACGTAAACTTTTATGTGGACTTTGAATTGTAGAAACTCGCACATTCACGCTAAACAAAAGAAATCTCTGCAAATTATACCATGAGAAGTTACAAAGAGAACATTACAAAGCGTCAAACAAATCAATATGTATGCTAATATTGTTGTTTATTAATCGCTGTCATTCCGAGCTGGTGATTTTGTGTTATAACAGATTTTCAACATATCGGTTTTGTTACAGGCTCCAGAAGTGCAGTTGTTTTCGCTGTGAAAGCGCCAGAGATAATTAACAACTGCAATGCAATTGTGTCGTTATCGCGAGGTATCGTCGTTAATTAAATCACCATTATTATTGAGTCACGAAATATAATTTAGAATCCTTGCAGAACACTACCTTAAATAAAATGATCCTTCTATGTGAGGCTAAATAGTTCGACTGATGCAACATTAAATAAAACATGATTCCATTCAAAACTTAAGGAACAAAATAATAAGAGTTAATATTGAATTATTTCTTTTCAAGGTTTTGTTGTTGATGATGTTGTTGTTCAAGCAATTAAATTCTGTTTACAGCTGAATATTTCATCAAGTGTTTTTCAATAAATGATTATTTTCATCTTTTCACTTTTCACGGGTAAACGGTTTTCTTTCATGGCCGTTAATTTCACGAGTTGGGAACAAAAAGAGGATTAATAAAACAGTTTCACTAAATGTCAGGATTTCAACTGTAAAATCAGTGAATAGGAAATACTTGTAGCACCGTAACCTCGAAAGTTAGGCATAAATAGATTGTGCTCGGCAACTTTTGAGCAACTTTTAGTGTTTTGAGCAACTCTTTGTAGTACCAGCAACCTAGGGCAACTTTTGCCTTCCTTGGCAACTTTTGAGCAACAAATTGGTATAAAGCCGATCCAAACAATAAAAGGTCGTTTCATTTCGAAGGATTTTATTAAAACTGATTTTATTTCAACTGAGGATATACAATAAAATGACAATAAAATAACGCTTGCATTACGCCCTCGAAATGCCTTAGAGGACTATCTAGAGGCTTCAGTTATGATAAGATAGAACAATGCAAAGAGGCAGTAAACTTTAAAGTGATAAGATAAAGGCTGCAAACTTGATCGCTGTCTAAAGAATATGTAAAGTCAACAATATCATGGTGTATATGATATGATGTATATACAGTTAACATTATGATGCCTATCCAAGTAAACTTTGCAAGGTTGACTACTTAGAAACTTTAACTAGAAAATACGTATCTATTATTGAAGTTATATTGAGTTTAAAGAGTATATTGATTACAACATAGTATTTATATTTGTCATATAACAATGGCTTTTGGTCTCTTTTAATGATTGTAAGAATATTTAATGAAAATGTTTAAATGGCAACAAACAAACAAACAAACACGTTTTGAGTATTTATCTAAAACAAAACGACTCTAGAAGTAAGCAACTTTTCTAAATTTTGGTGGCAACTTTTTGATATTTGAGCAACTTTAGAGCAACTTTTGGGTATATTGTGAAGCAACTTTTCCTGAATTTACTAGCACAACTATTCATGCCTATCGAAAGTGAAGTAATGAAAAGCAATTAAATGCAAGGACGTTCATGAAATGCGGTGTTGAGCTGTTTGAGATAAAACTGTACTGAGATCAACTGTTAGCGAATCAGTGAATAGGAAATACCTGTAGCACCATAACCTCGAAAGTGAAGTAATGAAAAGCAATTAATTGCAAGGACGTACATGAAATGCGGTGTTGAAATGTTTGAGATAAAACTGTAAATTTACAAGTGAAGGTTTCCAAGGTATTTTCTACAAGCGGCGGTTCCATTCCATCCGCTTACGCTGTCATGAACCCAGCTTATGACAGTCTTAGTTTTGGAGAGGAAATAATCTTCATCGTGCGTTACAACGGACAGGTGTTTCGACGCTATACTAGAACACGGGAAGCTTGATAAAGAATCACAGAAAGATTTTTCTTCGATGTTGTCCTTTGCTGTGTTGGACGCTTTTCCCTGCAATCTTGGTAGCACCCAAGTGGCCTGCAGATCTTTGTAACTTGATGTTCCTGTCTCACTCGAAATGTCACTATTCCTAATAAATTGTCCATTTGGATCACTCCACGACCGGTATTTTCGCTCACATTGTGTGTTCAGACTTACAACGCCGTTTGCTTTCTTTCTCGTTCCATTCTGGAAGATCAGTTTTGGAAATCTTGAGTTGCTTTGGAAATTTCCATAAGGATTGTTGTTCCTATAGTACCCTGGGTCTGAAATCCTTCGAGGACTTCGCAGAGAACTTAAGTATGCCATTTTGCCTTCCTCTTGGCTCCCAGCGACGGAATCATAAATCAGTCTAGTCAAGAACAACGCGCACTTATTCAGATAGCCTTGGTGCTGCACCCAGTACAACTCGCCTTGTGCGTGAGGCTAGCGTGCGCTTATAGATGAGCCGCCAATTACAAGTAGCTGGAGTGTAACTAACGTGCTTTCAATTCTTGTGCATTGACTGAAGAGGCACGTGAGCACGTGAACCTTCTACTCTGAATAATAAAATTTTACCTGTCATTACGTTTGAACATGCATTCACTTTGTTTAGACTACGTTTGTGTTACTTAATTTTTAAGGAGCACGATCAACTGTAAATAAAAGTCCATTGCTGGTGTAAACACAATCAACATGATATTGCGGGGAACCTTACGTAATTCATGCTAATTCAGATATTTGCTTTCGGTGCGGAAGGCTTACTGCACGTGACCATTACACACTGGGCAAAAATGTCCTGAATTAATTCAGAGTAAATTGGTAAAATTTTATATTATACGAAAGCAGGCGTTTCTCAATTATATTTCCTCGGCTGCTACGAGGGAAAGCGAACGAGGCAAACCACTGTTTACGACCAAATCCTCCACATTTGGGAGACAGTCTTACGTTTGGAAATCATGGAAACAATCTTCTTCACCGTCAGTTAAAACCAACAGTCGTTTCGTGTATATACTGGAACATGGAAAGGTCGACAGTGAATCACAGAATAATTTTTCTTCCAACTTAAGGAGCTAAATTTAGCCTAAATTTTTTCGAAAATCGTCATTTCCAATCCGTTTAAATCTTCTCCATCCTCAGCCATCCTTGTTGTGACGGCTCCAAGAAATGGAATGTAACTTTGGGTAGACAAATGGGCATGGATACCCAGATGCCTCTGAAGAAAGTGTACAAAATTGACAAAACATTCCACAGGAAATTCGGCAACATGAACAAAATGATAACAAAGGATGCTTTGTCACTTCCATCGGTCAGAAGAAACTAGGTTCTACCGAATTCAGTACCCTGCCGGATGGACGTCGGGGCGACGCCATTCTGTGATTTTCTATCATCGATTGCTTCTAGCAACTTTGCTAAATGCGATCTGGGCAAAAATAACATTTGGAATATAGATTTCCGTAAGTTTCCTGAAAAAATAACAAATTTTCAACCCATCGAAAAGTGGCTACAAAATTTAACCTTTCGCAGAAAAGTTCCTTAGACGTTAGAGGTTTATACCTCACAGCTTTTCCCATGCGAAACATCCAATGGGCGAAGTCTGACGTAAACTTTTATGTGGACTTTGAATTGTAGAAACTCGCACATTCACGCTAAACAAAAGAAATCTCTGCAAATTATACCATGAGAAGTTACAAAGAGAACATTACAAAGCGTCAAACAAATCAATATGTATGCTAATATTGTTGTTTATTAATCGCTGTCATTCCGAGCTGGTGATTTTGTGTTATAACAGATTTTCAACATATCGGTTTTGTTACAGGCTCCAGAAGTGCAGTTGTTTTCGCTGTGAAAGCGCCAGAGATAATTAACAACTGCAATGCAATTGTGTCGTTATCGCGAGGTATCGTCGTTAATTAAATCACCATTATTATTGAGTCACGAAATATAATTTAGAATCCTTGCAGAACACTACCTTAAATAAAATGATCCTTCTATGTGAGGCTAAATAGTTCGACTGATGCAACATTAAATAAAACATGATTCCATTCAAAACTTAAGGAACAAAATAATAAGAGTTAATATTGAATTATTTCTTTTCAAGGTTTTGTTGTTGATGATGTTGTTGTTCAAGCAATTAAATTCTGTTTACAGCTGAATATTTCATCAAGTGTTTTTCAATAAATGATTATTTTCATCTTTTCACTTTTCACGGGTAAACGGTTTTCTTTCATGGCCGTTAATTTCACGAGTTGGGAACAAAAAGAGGATTAATAAAACAGTTTCACTAAATGTCAGGATTTCAACTGTAAAATCAGTGAATAGGAAATACTTGTAGCACCGTAACCTCGAAAGTTAGGCATAAATAGATTGTGCTCGGCAACTTTTGAGCAACTTTTAGTGTTTTGAGCAACTCTTTGTAGTACCAGCAACCTAGGGCAACTTTTGCCTTCCTTGGCAACTTTTGAGCAACAAATTGGTATAAAGCCGATCCAAACAATAAAAGGTCGTTTCATTTCGAAGGATTTTATTAAAACTGATTTTATTTCAACTGAGGATATACAATAAAATGACAATAAAATAACGCTTGCATTACGCCCTCGAAATGCCTTAGAGGACTATCTAGAGGCTTCAGTTATGATAAGATAGAACAATGCAAAGAGGCAGTAAACTTTAAAGTGATAAGATAAAGGCTGCAAACTTGATCGCTGTCTAAAGAATATGTAAAGTCAACAATATCATGGTGTATATGATATGATGTATATACAGTTAACATTATGATGCCTATCCAAGTAAACTTTGCAAGGTTGACTACTTAGAAACTTTAACTAGAAAATACGTATCTATTATTGAAGTTATATTGAGTTTAAAGAGTATATTGATTACAACATAGTATTTATATTTGTCATATAACAATGGCTTTTGGTCTCTTTTAATGATTGTAAGAATATTTAATGAAAATGTTTAAATGGCAACAAACAAACAAACAAACACGTTTTGAGTATTTATCTAAAACAAAACGACTCTAGAAGTAAGCAACTTTTCTAAATTTTGGTGGCAACTTTTTGATATTTGAGCAACTTTAGAGCAACTTTTGGGTATATTGTGAAGCAACTTTTCCTGAATTTACTAGCACAATCTATTCATGCCTATCGAAAGTGAAGTAATGAAAAGCAATTAATTGCATGGACGTTCATGAAATGCGGTGTTGAAATGTTTGAGATAAAACTGTACTGAGATAAAAATTTACAAGTGAAGGTTTCCAAGGTATTTTCTACAAGCGGCGGTTCCATTCCATCCACTTACGCTGTCATGAACCCAGCTTACGACAGTCTTAGTTTTGGAGAGGAAATAATCTTCTTCATCGTCCGTTACAACGAACAGGTGTTTCGACGCTATACTAGAACACGGGAAGCTTGATAAAGAATCACAGAAAGATTTTTCTTCCAAGTTGTCCTTTGCCGTGTTGGACGCTTTTCCCTGCAATCTTGGCAGCACCCAAGTGGCCTGCAGATCTTTGTACCTTGATGTTCCTGTCTCACTCGAAATGTCACTATTCCCAAAAAATTCTCCATTTGGATCACTCCACGACCGGTATTTTCGCTCACATTGTGTGTTCAGACTTACAACGCCGTTTGCTTTCTTTCTCGCTCCATTCTGGAAGATCAGTTTTGGAAATCTCGAGTGGCTTTGCAAATTTCCATAAGGATTGTGATTCCTATAGTGCCCTGGGTCTGAAATCCTTCGAGGATTTCGCAGAGAACTTAAGTATGCCATTTTGCCTTCCTCTTGGCTCCCAGCGACGGAATCATAAATCACTCTAGTCAAGAACAACGCGCACCTATTCAGATAGCCTTGATGTTGCACCCAGTACAACTCGCCTTGTGCGTGAGGCTAGCGTGCGCTTATAGATGAGCCGCCAATTAAGTAGCTGGAGTGTAACTAACGTGCTTCAATTCTTGTGCATTAACTGAAGAGGCACGTGAGCACGTGAGCACGTGAACTTTCTACTCTGGGTAATACAATTTTACCTGTCATTACGTTTGAACATGCATTCACTTTGTTTAAACTACGTTTGTGTTACTTAATTTTTTTAGGAGGACGATCAACTGTAAATAAAAGTCCATTGCTGGTGTAAACACAATCAACATGATATTGCGGGGAACCTTACGTAATATGGGCAACGCCTCTAAAAGATTCAGACTAACTTAGATATTTGCTTTCGGTGCGGAAGGCATACTGCACGTGGTCATTATACACTAGGCAAAAAATTCTAATTAAATTCAGAGTAAATTGGTAAAATTTTATATTATACGAAAGGAGGCGTTTCTCAATCATATTTCCTCGGCTGCTACGAGGGAAAGCGAAGGAGGCAAACCGCTTTTTAAGACCAAATCCCATTCTCCACATTTGGGAGACAGTCGAAATAAAACAATCTTCTTCACCGCCAGTTAAAATCGACAGTCGTTTCGTGGATATACTGGAACATCACAGTGAATCACAGAAAGATTTGTTTCCAACTTAAAGTAGCTACGTTTCATTCGTGTCCTTTTCCAATAGTGCCTAGTATTATAATTGCTTTCTACTTCAAGCACAATACCTCAAGCATGTGCTAAAGTCAGATGATACAGCTCTCAAGCATGAACATGTTTTTCTTTGAATACGGACCAAAGCAGGGTTCTATATTGATTCTTGAGTCGAGTGGCCATGAACTTGTCTCTTTGTATTATTTAGTCTCAAGGGCAGTATTAGGCCTTTGCGGATTGTGCTAGCGTAATTTTTGGCATAATTGGAGCAAAAAGCATAATTGTTTAAACGAGCACTGCCACGGCATGATTAGCAAATTTTACACTTTTTGGAGCATAAATTCATAAAATTTAGTAAATATGGTGTATTGTCTAGAGAAATAAATTAAATTTAGATAGTATGTTCTTTTTGGTTGAGTCAGTATATACATGTGTTGTCGTTGAGTCGTTGATGCGAGCAGCTAATTTGGACAGCTGAGGGCCGAGACAAACTGCTATAAAACACAAATAAATTTACAACAAGAGTATATTTGACAAACATCATAATTTGCGTGTCGTTATTACGCGCCTATATGTACAGAATCTACGTCATTTTGGGAGCATAATTTGGGAATTCTGGCATAATTTTACCATAATTTGGCAAAATTTCGAGCACTGCTAGTATGCCACATTTAGGAACACAATCCGCCTTGCCTGGGCAGGATCTTTATCAACACAAAAAACACGGGGCTTGAGGTTTCCTTATTTGGACGTTTACTGCGGTTTTCAATAACATGCGAACTCTGAAGTTCAAAACCGAACAAACGATTGCGTTTTTCGCTGCCGTCAATCATAATTACGGTAAAAGTTAATGAACCTTGAAAATCAGAAACAAACAAAATGGATCGAAGTCTACCAATCACAACTGAAAGACGTGACCTTTTGACCCTGTTGAAGTGTACCTCTGTTTTCTGAGAGGTCCGCTTGATGATTGACGGCAGCGAAAAACGTAACCGTCGACATGAGCAGAGTTCGCATGTTTCTGAAAACTGCAGTAAAAGCATATTTGTCCAGAGGGGATATTTGTCTGTGGTTCTTGAACTTTTAGTAGCTGAAATATTTATTTTTGATGTTGCTATGGCAGCCGCATAATGACATGCAAAGACCAAATACCGACCTTTTTTGGACAATTCTTCATTTTCCTGTCTTCCCCACCAAAATAGCGAAATTCATGCATTTTTTAACCTTCCTTTTATAGTAGCCTGCGAATACAGAGCGAAGAGGGACGACTGTATTCGCAGGCTAGCAATAGAATAGGGGCAACAAAAATTGCCAACACCACACAGCTGCCTGCGGGCTCAGGAAAAGCCTTGAACATTGATGAACCGTCACTTTTTTATTTATTTTTTATTCTTAATTTACAATGACACTACTTACAAAAGGATACAATACACTACTTACGCTACTTACAACACAATACTACATATTACGTTTTTACAAACAGAACGAGAATGAAAAGCAGGCTACTTACAAACTATTGATACACTACTTACAAGATGTTTACACTATTTTCAATTTGGTTATATATATTTCTTTGCGCTAAAACAATAACGTTATTTACGATATGCCGCTTACTGCTTTGTTAGTTTATAGTTAATCATAGGTAATCATAGAGGGTGTCCTTCAGTGGATTCAACTTCTTTTGAAAGGAACAGTTAAGGTTACCATTGTCTAAAGCTATTTTTTTTTCAATTTCCATGGAGTTTGATACCAATTGTAGATATGTTTGTAGCTTAGGTGAGGAGTTCTTTAATTTACACCGTCACTTATTGAGTGGAACGGACCGCTTTGAAAAACGTCTTCTGGAACTGTCCCGGCGAAATCCTTAGCAAACAATGTAATTTTTATTGCAGATGCACCTTTGGCGGCGATGTAGCAGCTCTCGTAAGGTCTCACATGAATGGGTCGATACCCTGCGTGAAAACAACAGAACAAACAACAGGAACAATGCCCCCAAGCTCCTAAACAATAGCGACCTACAAGCTTGCGAGAGCTGCTACACTATCGCCGGCCTTTGGCTCAACCGCAAATGCGAAAGAGCCGAATGCAAGAGAGCCGAATTACCGTGCACTATTGTTATCATAACAAGATAATCCCGTGGTCAAAATGGCCCCCAACCTTAAGTCACGAAATATGAATGATTCACTGACAGTATAAAAATGTGATAGATGTAGACGGATATTAATTTTTTAGAAGGTATTACAAAATGGCAATAAGTTGGTTTACTGATGGAATAAGCTATAACAGCTAGAGTAGTGGTAATACTTTTCCATAGCAGCAGACGCCATTCGAGCAAAACCGCGAGTTGAAAAGTATAAGGCTCCGTCCACACGTATCCGTTTCCATTTGAAAACGCAACTTTTTTGTTAAGGATACGGCTTCCGTCCACACTTATCCGATGAAAACGGTCATAGAAAACGCTCCTCAGAGTGGAATTTTTTGAAAACGCCGTTTTCGCTTTTACGTGTGGACGGGGCACGGGGAAAACGAACTTTTCCAAAACGATAACAATATCCAGCCCACCGCGCGAAAGAAAATCTGCGTTTTCGAATCGTTTCATCGTTTTGGAGTGGACGGGTGAAAACGTAATGAAAACGCTACGTGTTGGCGCTAATTGTTTTTTAAATCGGAGAAAAAAAAGTTGCGTTTTAAAAGGAAAACGGACATGTACATGTGTGGACGGGGCCTAACTTATCTTCCCGCATTCAAACTGAGTGAGCCTGCTTTTCCACATGTCATTCTGAAAGCCTTCCGTGAAATTAACGACAACCCAGTTGTTAATTTTGTTCATTTTCAAACTAGTCAACCAAGCTTAAGACTTCCACGTGAAACTCGGCACCAACAGCCTACATACCGCTAAGATGTTCCTAATACAAAGAATTTTTCCCTTGATAAAAACAAACCCTTACTGGGAGCTCTTTGAGCTCTAAACAAAAGCCAAAACCGATCAGTCATCACGAATAACTTTGGACAATACATAAATTTCATTTCAGAAAATGTATACCTTTGCCGGCTGACTGATCAGTGGTCACGTTCTCTTTCACGTGTTTTCTTGAGCAGTTGGCTTAGCAGGCACGTGAGCGGGTGACTGAGTGTCACCTGGGCGATGACAGTAAATATTATTTATTTTTGCCAAACATTCAATCCATTGCGAATTTGCCACATTCACTTTGTCGTAAGTGCGTTCAATTTGTTTTAGTTTTGTTTTCACAGAAACTATTGAGTGTAACAAAAAATTCATTGTTGGTGTTGTGCTGTCAACATGCATGATATTGCGGGGTTGCGACTTTTCAAGATAACTATATTGATTAGTGTCGTTAAACTGTTAAAATTTGAATAAACGATGCAATTTAACCAAAGCCTCTTTGTCTTCATGAACTGTAATTTCGATGTTCTGGGCATGTGGACAAATGAGATTAATTTTTCTGTTTGTTACTTTTCTTCCTTGACTACACCTAGCAGGGCTTCGAGCAAACTAAGATATTTGCTTTCGGTGGGAAACGCACGTGGTTAACGCACACAAACAAGGACATGCAATGCAGTGTTGAATTGTTTGAGATAAAACTGTAAATTTACGAATGAAGAGGTTTCCTATGTATTTCCTTAAGCTTGCAGCCGTCGTATTTTCCACATCATGAGTGGTCGGACAGAAAGTGATGATTTTTAAAAATTTAAGGTGGTCCTGAACCCTGTACTGAATATTTTTGAACTTTGTCAAAATTTGCGTCTTATCGTGCTTATCACAATTTAATGATATAAAAAAATTGACCGTGCCTATTTTGCATTGCAAGACCCTAAAGCTGTAATTAACGGTGTTTTTAGCAGGTCATAATGTTGCTATGGTTACCTGCGTCACGAAAATTATAGCAACGTGTTCACCAATGACTGGGCAGTGTTTTGATACCATGATTGTAGCATCAAGTGATAAAGAGTGGTTATAACGACCCATCAAAATCTAAGTGCAGGAAACAGTTTTGAGCCACCTTCAGTAATACAAACAGAACTTGAGAAATAATAAGCGGTCTCGCTAATTGGCGAATCTGCTATGACTGGGCTGATACGAGTTATATTGTAGTATTATAACTTCACTTAAATATAACGTCGAAACGGTTTTACTTTCATCTGTAAACGGTGTTAAAATCTCGATCGGAACCGTACGTTGAATATTTATTGATGCAAGAAAAATGAACATCCAACTCGTACAACGTACAGTTCAGCCTTACTGATGTAATAGTCAAATATAAATTACAAATACAATAGACTTATAAAAATCAGCTTCAGAACCATGATAACCTTCTAGTTTTGTGGTTCTTGGCCTTCAGTGATCAGGGTAAAATCAGATAAAATAAGGGGTTCTTTTAGTACAGAGGAAAGAATCGGACTGTTTCAGACAACATAATGACCATTTCTGATGAAAAATTAAGGTAATAATATAACAGTACAATAGAAACAAGCTGAAGTCAAGATTTTTGTATTCCAAAAATACTTAACCTTTTTTCGCGTTCTTTTTGCCATTAATATCAGCCTTCATACTGGCTAGGACTCTTGGTCCCTTTTCACCACTATCATGAAGCCAGCTTAAGATATCGACAGTGTTGCGTTTGGAAATGAAACAATCTTCTTCACCGTCAGTTAAAACCGACAGTCGTTTCGTGGATATACTGGAACACGGAAAGCTCGAAAGTGAATCACAGTAAGATTTTTCTTCCAATTTAACCTTTTCTGTGTTGAGCGCTTTATCCAGTTGCGGTAAATGTGTCCTTGTGGCCTGCACATCTTTGTAAAATGTTCCTCTTTGACTCGAAATGTCATTATTATTCCCGGTGAATTCTCCATTTGGATCACTCCAAGACCAGTATTTTCTCTCATATTGTGTGTTCAGGTTAACTACGCCGTTTTCTTCTTTTTCACTTCCTTTTGGAAGGTCAGCTTTGGAAATCGTGAGCTGCTTTGCAAGTGGGAAGGACTGAGATTTCTATAAAATCCTGGATCTGAAATCCTTCGAGGATTTCGTATGGAACTATAATAGTATGTCGTTTCGCTGTCGATCTTTCTCTCGACGAAATATGGTTTCTTCTTGCCTTCCAGCGAGGGATGTCTCAGAATCTTTCTATTCAAGCTCATGATTCAGTACATTCCAGAGAATGTTTAGCCCACCTTCAGCACTTGATGACCGGGTAGCTTGCCTTGATTATAGCAAAGAATAACTTCTTGCACCAACTGCAACCCGGTTTGTGCATGAATGAAAGTACGCACGACTTGCGGGCAATAATATATGGGTTGAATTTCAATTGAGCCACTGAGGTATAACTGCCAATAAGAAATGGCGTAAGGGCAAATTGTTTGACCATCAGAAGAAAAAAAGGACCACTATTTCATTTGATAGCAGATTGAATGATGAAGTACTTGCCTTTTAGACGTCACCCCTGCAATGACGTCAACCGATAAATATTGTTTATTCGCATACTTGTTACTGAGTGTAACGGTTAAAATGGCGGTAATTACCATGATAAAAGAGTTTCAATAAGCGTGTCTTTTGGAATTAGAGATTATTGTACGTACATGCTAGGTTTTAAGTAACCCAGAGCGCAGAGAATATCAAATTCGACTTAAAATTTGAGTTGTAAATCGCGGCGGTAATTTATTCTTCAGAAAGAGCATGTATTTGCACCGTTCCCTTATCCGGTGCCAAGCAATTAAAATTTGCCTTTATTTCGCAAATGTCTGTTCTATGTGAAAATAACAAAAGAATCAGACGAGTGTAAATGCTCGCTTGATTTCTCAATTTAAGCTTTCATATTCTGTCTTTTGAATGGAGTTTTTTCTTGTATAAACTAAATCAGTGATTCAACTTTCAACTTTATTTGCCACTCAAATCCTTGATCTAAACGGCTATCAAAATAATTTATGTGGTGTTTACTGACCTGATCAGTTCACAATAACTAAAAAATCTGTCAAATATTTGAAATATTGCAGGTTCAAAAACCTGTTACGCTTGATTTTGCAAACTTGCATGCTTCTTGCCTGTTTCGTTTTCTAGAAAGTACACTTGGCACCAGTGACAGGGATGGGACTGGCACAATTCGAAGTGAGCACTCAGTCAGCTCCGCACTCCGCTTGGACCTTATCCAAGCATTCGCTGTCGTTAATCCTGTTTCTACCTGTTTGAGGTAAATGAGTAAAGATTTTAATCTTGAAAATGTATGATACATTGCAACGTTTAGAAAACTGAAATTTAGGAAATTTACCCTCTTGTGTCCTGTTAATAATTAACTTTAACACGAATAATGTAATCTGAATTATCACAAGTAACTGTCAACGTTTATTGTCAATTATCTCGTGAATTTGTGCGGTCGAGAATTCTTATGCGATATAAGGCGATATTGCTGTCATCATTTTGTTACCGAACGGGACTTTGAGCACGATGCTCTACGAGTTTGCCAAGCAGAAACGTCTATGACTGAAGAGTCCATTTGCGGGGAAAAACTGAGAAGCACTGCGTCAGACTAGCCACGAACAATGTAATGCGTAACTGGCAAACGACTAACAGAAAACGGAACGCAGTTTACCAAAAAAATATGATTGTTATAGATAGGGTTGAAGTATCTTATTGATGGTCTTATGACAACTGGATAATTAACTTATTTAACACGCGGGAAAAAAGCATTTCATTTGGAGCAGTAAGTCTCATCCTGAAATGATAGAACGATAAGGCACAATACGTTTCGTCGAAGAAAATGAGGCTACGAAAGGTACATTAGGGCGAGAAGACATCTGACACTTCAGGCTAGCTTCATTCAGTCCTTTGCAAATAGGCCATTTCCGTGTTCTCTTTTGCCTCAGTGTAAAAACGAGTCATACCTCATTCGAACCAACAAAACTTGTTTAGTTAAACCAAGTTAGACAAAATGAAAATAAGCAACAGAAGACTGAAAGACTGAATTTTACATAGGATTCAAGTAAGTTCTAATGTGTTCTTTGATTGTGCAAAATGTGAAGTCGACAATCATCAGTTAGTAACTTTTATGAACAAAACAATTTTAAACCGTGTTTAACTAAACAGCTTTTAAACGCGTTTAAGCTTTGCTGTGAATTGGGTACTAGTGCGAGACATCATTGCAAACTCATTTTCATATTAATCAAATCAAAAAATCAAATATCCTTTGTTTTAACGAGGTAATATTCTTTCGGCTAACAAACCTGTGGTCCTCGGATTCCCGAACCCTGTTGGTTCTTGTGGAGGGAAGAAAACCGGAGAACCCGGGGGAAAAGCCGCGGAGCGAGGAGAGAACCAACAACAAACTCAACGCACATATGACGCCGGGTCCGGGAATCGAATACGGACAACATTGGTGTGAGGCGAGCGCTCTCACCACTGCGCCATCCCTGCTCCCATTGAATGGTTTTGCACTTAGACTCGGTTTGAAACAGAGGGATAAAAGACGAAGGACATGCACGAGTTGCTAGGCAACAGACATTGATAGACTGAGCTATCTGTTAAAAAAAAGACAAATAAATTGCCGATAAAGATTAAAGTATTCGTTATGTATATAATCTATCTAGTGTTCGCGTGTCATAAAGTAATCGGCTGTGAACTGCGAACACTTAATCCGAAACACTTGTTGGTGTGCCCCAGACCGCTTGTAATGATCTCGTTTAAAGCTGAGTTGCGGGTCCACCTCCCTCCTCTTCGGACGCCTGCCACGCAGGCTATAATATTTTATGTCACCCTCTTTTACGCACAAAATTTCTTTCAATTCGAAACAAAACTCCAAATAGTAGTTTTCTTATCCACAAACTAGAAACTTAACAGAAACTAGAAAGCAATGATGATTTCAACTTGGGAAGATTAGGACGGATAGCGTACAACGTATACAAACTTGAGGAAATAATATTGACTTCTCAAACGATGCAGGGACCACTTTGACAAACAGGAGCAGAATGTAGCTGGATCTTGGTGTAGATCAGGATCAGCATTAAATTTAAAAAACAAACTTAATGATGCAAGACTGCATGTTTTGCCCCTGATGAAGGTAACCATCATTTTCAAGCTGTTTAATCAACCTTGCATCATTAAGTTTGAGGAAATAAGACCATTTACCCAAGACACGACAGGCCTTCTTGGAGAATTTCGTTAAAAATTAAGGGTACTAAACAGATGGAACCGTTCATTCTTTGATATTAATAATTTATCATCTCTCGCAGCTTTCCTGGCAAGTTTTTATTTATTGATTTGTTTCACCTCGATGCCATCAAATATGGAGGATTTTACGGATTTCAAGGCGTCACGAACTGGGATCACTTTATATTTGCCTGTTTTTCGACGTTTTTTTCTTAAGTTTTTGACGAACAGCACTGACTCCTACTCTTAGGTCTGCTTACAAACCGAATAAGTATATTTCCATTAAGGACAAAAAGAGGTCTAAAGAAAGAATTTTTTATGAATTAGTTCCAATGCGATTAAGTGTAGAAACACCACAAAATATGGAACACCGGAACACTGGAACACCCCCGGAACACCAGAAATACCATAAAATGCTAATAAATTTCTGGTGTTCCGGGGGTGTTCCGGGGGGTTCCGGTGTTCCGGTGTTCCGTGCTTTGTGGTGTTCCGGTGTTCCTGGTTTTAGTACATACCCCCTAATGGTACGCCCACAAGGCTACGATCGCGTAATAAGCTTCAGTTATGTTCTGTCATTCCAATAAAATACTCAACTTTTGTTTTGCAATCGATGCTGTGTAAACGGCCCTCAGCTGGGTGAAAAACAATACTCACACGCTTGGAATTACCAAAATACGTGACCCGAATTACATTAACTCAAAGAAAATCCATTAATCTGAAAATTGGGAAATTACTAGATAAATTAACATTTATTGCAGCTTCTTACAGCCACGAAGACCGCATTTGATTCGCTTTTTCCCTTTGTTAGGGTCGCCATGAAATATTACCAATTTACGTTATAGAAAGGATTTGGATAATTGTTATTTTTTTCGGTATTTCTATCATTGTTCAACTGAATGAAAGCTGTCAGATAAATAGTCTTTTTTTTTTTCACTTCTACATGTATTAAAACGTTTTGATTCAGAGTGCTAAGTAATTTTCGCCCATAACCTGTCAAACTCCACACAGAGACCTAAAATGCATATGCATGAATGCAATTTCTTCGGTCCATCTTATTGGAGAACAAATACCTCCCACTACGACGTAATAATCAGGAATATACGTCTTTTGTAGACTAGGAATTAAATTTGACGCCCGCAATACCGTTCAAACTTATAATTAAGGTCGCAATTATGAAAACACCACACTCTATAGTTTATAAGAACTTCACAAGGTATGTCACTTTCCAACATCGTAAAATTGATAATTTGACGGCTTTAAGTTCTAGGTACGTTATTGCGAATAACGACATTTTCGCTGATGAAAAATTCACATAGACGTTGGTGAAAAATTATCTGTAAATAATTCATGTACACATTTGTTCACATCAAAAACTTTCTCCCAGTGAAGTTGAAGGCGCATATATATTGAAACAGGTCAAAACTTCATTGAATGACTTTAATGACGGTAAGCATTTCCTTTTATATATAAATCTGCAGAGTGAATATCTTTTCTCTTTATAAGCTTCCCACAAAAAAATAGCCGGAATTATATGCTGTAATAAAAACCAATTTAGCCTTAAAGATAAGCTTAATTCTTTCCAATATAATACTTTTTGAGACGCGAGACATGTACAGTCCGGCAGGGAAAATTTTAAAATATAACTTCGCAAAAAATGCTGCATGCGTTGGAAGAACTACCCAGGTGTAGACCATAAAATGTTCAAAACAACACAAAACACAGAACGTGGACAGCTGAAAGTGAGAGTTGAAGGTAAGCAAAAAATCCATCCGCACGCCCGCGTTTAAATCGTTAGCATCAATCTAAGAGATAAATTAAAGACATTCAAAGTTAAACGTCAACCAGGTATAATTTCTGCACCCATCAATGTCAAGCTGGCGGGGGGAATCCGGGCATAAGCGGGGCATTTGTACTGTGCTGAGATTTTCTGTTCAAATGCCCTACCCCAGGGCATTTGTGGATTGTCAAAATGGTAACTAAAAGTCAATAAAATGTTGCTAGAAAAGCCATTGAAACGGTCAAAAGTCCCCACCAAAGGAAGACTACTGTCAAATCCGCCACCTATGCCCCCCCCCCCCCACCACCTTAACATTGATAGGTGTATTTGCTCTAATAAGGCAAGTTCGAATTGACAATTGGATGATGATAGTTCCCGCCTGTCTGTAAATGGTTTTCTTGTCCAAAATAAAGTACTGACAACTCTTTTTTTTTTCTAGAAGACGAATTTAATTTTAGCACGAAGCATCACAGAGCTTTATGAGTTTCATCCATATTTTGAGTTGTTTTTCTTTTGCATTTACAAGGCACTTCGCCGAAACTAAAGGTATGCTAATTTGTTTTATCCGTTCTAAGAGAAATATAAAGTATTGTATACGTGCCTATTAAAAATGAAAGATCTAACTTCTTCAGTTACAGCTGCCGAACTAAACGCTGCAGAAGAAAACAAATTACAGTTATAGAAGGTGCTTTATTTTTACTTTTCACAATTCTAAAGCAAAAACCAAGAGTAATTCTAAAATCTGCCATTCCACAAAAATACGTGTGAGCCGAGTTTTCCATAGTCGATATCGAAAAGATATCGTGGGTTTGTCGATAGACTTTCTCAAAGTCGTTCGCTTCTCATTTCCGGTTTGCTTTTCACTCTGAGAGCTCGACTTGTAGGCAAGTCTAGTTTGTCGATAATATGCGGGACTCGTAGACAGAATCGTGGTAATATTTAAGAAAAAATATAAGCTCAAGCATTGGCCGGAGCTTTTATGGGCATGAAGACGATAAAGGGTAGGGTATTAAGAAACCTGCCTGAAACATGTTCAGAAACTTCCTACGTCATTATTAGAACACCTTTGTCATTAGAATAAGAATTAGAATGTCACAAATGAAAGCGTTTTAAGACCACGGTGAATGACATGAGACATGATAGGGGGGAGGATGCTGGGTGCCTTTCCTTTCGAATTCCGCATGATAATAATTAACGAAAAACGTCCTTAGAACCAAATTGATATAAACATTCAAACGCTTCAAACGCAATTTATGATGGGGCGCACGGTAATCAATCGCTCGACAATGTTACGATTTTCGCGGAGTATCGCCTTATAAACTGAACCCATTCAAGTATTCAGAACTTGTTATTGGCGCTCGGAAACAAAACTTGTTATTTTTTCAGTAATTTTGTTACTTATTTTACTTTTTCGTTTATGACTTTCTTTGATTTTTTTTTATTCTTTGTTATTATCAGTTTTACCCAATCTATTAAAAATTCTTTTACCAGGGACAACCCACCTCTATATAAACAGGCCCTTAGCTAACATTTCAAGTCAAAATAGTTTTTAAATTGGAAAATATCATGAAGAAATGTTTGGATTTTGTGTCACAAAATGAAATAGATTGGATAATTTTAGACCCAGAACAATTTAGCGAATTAAAATTAAAGGCATCCCGCATTAGAAAAGATGGTGAGAGATTGAAAGCTAAGCGCTACGCGAGGAGATGGAGCGGTACTCACATATGTTAGCTATTAATATAGGTATGCTGCGGGAAAGGGTGTGGGTTTTTTTATGCTCTTGATTCTTAAAAAGGGTATCATTCTTGCCCCTTTTGGAATTCTTGCTGGTGTGAAAGGGTACCAAAATTCTATCGTCTAAATATGCGGTGTGTAAACGGCAAGCTAAAAAAAAAGAAACGGTTTGTTAAAGCTGGACAATAAGTTAAAAGTATTTACGTCACGTACGAACAGGAACGCAATACGATTGATCCGTTCCTACGTTCCTTAGGATGTCACTCAAACATAACAAGTCTCAATGGAACAATTACCAGTCCCGCACCTCCCCGGAAGCAAACTGAGTCCTCAGGGTACACCTGTAAGTGGAATATTCAGTTAGAGTCGACACAAAACGACGAAGCACGCCATGTCGAGCTACAGTTCATTTCGTTTGATTTCACGGGTGTTATGCCACAGTGCTCAGATGGAAGTCATGTGGAGTTATTTCTGGGCTGCAACAGATCCAAGTCTATTGGAAAATTCTGCGGTCAGATTTCTCTTCCGGTGTTCTATTCCCCAGATCACTGTCTCCAAATCGTACTTCGTGTGTCATTGGCCGGAAGTAAACTGGGTTCGACATCTCTTTCAGCGTTCAAAGCTTTATTCAAGCAACGCTTGCTGACAAGACGTAAGTAGAACGCTCAGGGCAAACTAAACGGGATTCTCCAAAAAATATCTTAATTTGAAATTTTGGGCAAACTCCAGTTATTGCGGCCACCAATTTACCAGATGCTGGTATTCCTGTGTCAACACTCCACAGGCGCACGAGCATCCGTAAACTTGATGCCTTTTTTCTTCTTTATTCCAGGGAAAATGAGCATTTCGCATAATACTGAAACTTCTTGAAATGATAGTGATTTATGCTGTCTAGGCCTGTTTTTATTGCTGTCTTTTGTTTTTGTTCTTTCAGCTGTGTCGCAGAATTCTCGTAAGTACACCAATCACCTTACCGTTTTGTAATCACCACTTAAAAATTATCTTAAAGGAAAAAGTAACTGCAAAAATAAAGCATAATGGTACTGCATTTCTTCTAAGTTACAGATTTACAAAGTTGAAAGCGTTAACTGTTAAGTCTTTCGCTTATTTTTTTCTGAGCATATAGAGAAAATTGTTCTCTCTTTTCCAAAATTAACACCGGCACCCGACAATAAGGCCCCCACCCCCTTCCCCTGGTTATAGTCCCATCTGTATAGATCCGCTAACGAACAAATAATATTCCGATTATGATCCCTCCCCTACCCCGGAAAATAGTCCTAGCCATCCAGCTTTTCCATATTAACTCGAAAACTAACGTCATCTCAGAACACTGTACTTCGATTAAGAAAGGAAATGAATAAGTTTGCAAGCAAATTGCATATCAAAACAATTAATCAGAGCGACATTCTTACAAGATACTCATCCGAGCATTAAAAGTCGTTTCTTGGCGGGTCATTTCCAAACAGGATTTTTTTGCCGCCTATAAGACATCCCGGCCCCATACGCTTTTCCAGTTCGTGCAAGCTATAGACCCACCTTACTTTATTTATCTATCAATTCCGATGTGTTTTCACTTTCGCAATCAGATCAACAATGGTGACTTTTTGCGCGACACTGATTTGCACAATGAAGTGTACTTGAATGCTTCAAATGTCGGCCAGTAATTGGGTGTCTTTAATTTCAAAATTACTATACTCGTAACAAATATTTTGATATAATGTGCCTATCTGTTCTCGAGATAGTGAATTTGGCTCTCAAAGTCCTCGTATTCTTGTACTCTCCCCACAACTAATTATTACAGAACATTATATGGCAACCGATACTAATGAACAATAATCAATTTATTTTCACCTCGACTTTCAGATGGTTGTGGCAAAGAGCGTCACGCTAATGTACGGCATGGAAATATATTCTCACCACACTGGCCCCTACCCTACCCCCGGTTCGTGGACTGTGTGTGGCACGTCTCTATCAGGAGTGATTTACATATCAAGCTGATCTTCTTTGATTTTGATGTCAGGTTGACTGACGCATGCTCAGAAGCTGACTTTGTAGAAGTGAAGACTGGAGGTAACTAAGCAAGAAAGCAAATTGATAATTATCTAACTTTTGGATGCAGGAGACCACGCAACGAAGAATAAAACTACTTGGCTTGTTATTGCCGGATCTCTTGATAAAGAAATGTCAGGAGCCATAAGTGCCGCTGAATTGGGGTCTTTCCCAAGTTCCACTCGAAAAGGGAACACACCCATCTGGCAAAAAATGCAGATTTAATGGAGCGTTTCAGAGTCTAGAGTCCCGCAAATTGAACAAGCTTCAAAATCTCATGAAAATATAGCATCAAGACAATTTATTAGTATAGTATGGGTAATCAAATCGTATACTCGTGAAATTAGGAAACAATTTCACCGGCACGTTTTGTCAAAATTCTTATAATTTCCAGAGCCTTTAGGCGAGGGAAATTATTAGAATTTTGTCAAAGTGAAATTTGAGGTCAACTAGCAATAGAGTTATTTCAGTAGAGTTGTGGCGTGGAGTTAGAGTTAAGGACTGCCAAAGTCCTGAAATCAAGATTTTGGACTACCAAAATCCTGAATTCAAGATTTTGGCAGTCCTTAACTCTAACTTACGCTATAACTCTATGAAGATAATTCTAACAGTAGCTGTCCCCGTGAAAATATTTCCTAATTTCACGAGTATACGATCTGATTACCTTTTAATATCATAGGTGAAAAATTACGCTCGCAGTCGTGGGTTTTTGACAATCTATTGTATCGAGAAATTTCGCGCGAAACGTTGCCATAGCAATTTTGTAATTTCACATGCTAAAATTTCGCGCCAAAAGTAAGGAGTAATTTGTCACCCATAATATATCACATGTTACATTAGTTATCACTGCATCCGCTCTTAAATTGCTTCAATTATGGCGCCATTTTTCCTCAAGGATTTGGCTTTAGCCGTGGAAAATCTGCAACAAACTCCAAAGAATGTGGAACTAAAGACCCGTTTGTGCTAACGATCGAAGGGGATTCGGTTTTCATCCAATTTAAAAGCAACCTAGTCACCGAAAATCGAGGATTCATGGCTGGATTCGTCACTTATTATGCCGGTATGTTAGATATTTTTTGCATTATTTAACAATTATCCTGCGAAATCACGCGGAATATCGCCCGATACCGTAGCCCGAGTTGGCTAAAATCAGACAATATTCCGCAAGATTGAGCAGGATAATTGTTTTATTATTCAACAAATTGTCAACGAAGAGCATTTTACAGCTAGAAAAGTTGCCGTCATGTTGCGCTTTGCGAGACTTTTACCGAATTATCGTTAACGTATATCGCAGGATATCTGTCAAGTACACATGACAGCGTGACAATTTGTTGAATAACAATGCTCAAACATAATAATGCTCCAGATAAGCTAAGATTGCAAGTTTTATAAAAACAAGATAACTAAAATAAAAGCGGCTGAATTTTCAGCTGCTGTCTCGGTAGACACTGTAAGTACCCGCCGCAGGTTAAGGGGGTATCCCCTCCAATTTATTACCGTATATTCTGGAGTAATCACCTGATCTCTAATGCGGTGTTGAAAATAAACCCTTCAGTTATTTGTTTTCTGGTATAATAAGTTTTAGATGTATCAGCAAGATATATGTTTGTCTAAATGTAAACACTGTGCTAAATAAAAACCGGGGTCGAATAAACTGTAGTGGTCAAACCTGGTCCACCAGGTGGGTTTTGTCCTCGTGTACCGGTGCACAAGGGAATAACCATTGTATTTTCTTTGTTTGTATCGGCTCTTGTGTACCGGTACACGAGAAAAGAACAACCAGGCGGTCCAAGTTTGAAATTGTTGCCGGGGAAAATTAATTATTCCATAAAATACTCCCGAAAGGAGTCTGGTACCTTTTATGAGAAGAGATGCAAGGATCACTTCTGAAGGGCGACGATTTCCTATCGAATGTATCCGAAATCATATTAACTTTCCTGTCAAAAGTACTAAGAAAAGAAATGGCAAGCGCTTATTCGTCGGGGTGGTCTTCCCGTGTTAAGAAACAAATTGTGTACCGGGTCTTAGAACCAAGTAATTTTCCCTTTATGCTAGCCTGCGTAGCCGGCGGGATTTGAGGGTGCGAGCTACTCA
The DNA here is from genome assembly GCA_947652115.1 of Blastomussa wellsi. NCBI lineage: Eukaryota > Metazoa > Cnidaria > Anthozoa > Scleractinia > Plerogyridae > Blastomussa > Blastomussa wellsi. The sequence goes on along the minus strand of OX393568.1, from coordinate 2,577,921 downwards.
CTCAGCATTCGCGGGCGAAGCCCACGAGGTCAAGCGGCGAAGCCGCGCGAGTGGAAATTTAACTCGTCTCGTCACCAATCTCTCCACGGCTTTGCCGCTCCGACGACGGCCTCCCAAATACAAAAGCACTTTGCCGCGAATCCCGCCAGCTACGCAGGCTACCTTTAGGCCAGAACGCTGAACTCCCATTTTCGTCCCAGAGCTCTCGTTTCTTTTGGTCACGTGGTTGGCGAAACAAGGAGCGAGAATGCTAATCGGAGTAACTGTTTTAAATACTCTCAATGAAACTGTGTCTCCACAGGGGAAGCAGAATTTCGGCCTCAAGTTCTGATCATACTGAGCGTAATATTGTTATCTCTCTTCGCTCTTGCGGGAAAAGCTCTGTTCAAAAAGTTGTTAGCGAAAAAACGATTGTACAAGATGTCTGTTTCCAATGAGTCTCGTGGGCGTTGCAAGGCCAAGAGCGTTACACCGATGTTCTATTTACAAGCGCCGAGGGAATCAGTGAATGAGTTTGACGTTCTGTCAGCGGTTCTGGAACCAAGCAACAGTCCTGGAGTTGAGAAACGTGTATCGTTTGGAACAGAAGCAACCAGAGACAAGGAAGAGTCAGTAAAAACTATCCCATCCGGAAACCACAGATCAGGAAATATCTAGACTCCTCAAGTACTTGGCGTACCTGCCTGTGTGGGTCACGTTTACCCACTTCTGCCAATTACAATCAGCTGGAAAATGCCGCATTGTTTGGAGAACTAAATAACCGAAAAAATTAATTTTCAACATTGTAAGTTGGAGGATGGCGAGATCGTGTAGTGTCCCAACTTAATTGTCGGGGGTTGTTGTAGCCAACAGGTTCCTTGTAAACGCATATAGATGTACATAAATACTAACATTTGTATGAATTTTTATTAAGTGCGTGCGGCAACATTTCAATAAAATTCATAAAGATCACGGCAAAGTAGCCGCAGAATAAGGAATCAGCCGAGAGGAGAGCAATATACAAATGATCATGGTTAAAGTCCAGGGAAGTACTTTTATACCTGTAAATACCGTCAATGTATTAATAATAAATGCACTCGGACTCACCGAAAATGGCCGTTTTTATGCACGAGACGATGGGCACGAGTAAACTTTTTACGCGCGGATTTACGACCAAATCGACTTGCAATGCGTCCAAGCGTCGTTCAGACGCTCTTACAAAAAGACGTCAAAGCCATCAGACCATTAAAGGCGTCTGTCTTATTTACCGGGACAGGGGCGGAACCAGAAAATTTAGAAAGAGGGGAGCATTAAAGAAAAAAATCTTTACCCACTTTTTAATTCTCAAATTGAAATATGGGGACTAACGAATGCCTAGACTCTTCAGAGAGCTTATGGGCCATGGTTACACAGCAACTCGAAGTAACTTAGTTTAGATCGTCCCTATCTACCGATAATAACCTAAAGTAAAGCAAGCGATCAGATCAACTGATCATTAAAAGGTTATCCCTTAACTCTGAAATTAGCCCATTGTTGGAGCAATGGTTGCAGAAAGCAAGTCAACTGGATGGTCAAGAATTTGATTAAGATTGTTGCGTCGAAAGTCAGAGAGTCCAACGCCAAAACCGTCAATTCTTTAAATTTTCATGTCCCAGGTGATTTTAAGGGTTATTAAATAAATATTACTTAGAACATAATGCGTGAAAAGGCCTATCAAGCTTTAGATGGATTTAAATTCAAGATTTTAAAGGAAAAAACAGACACACAACAGACCTGGCGTGCGTTTCTCGGGAGTAGTCCTTTTTTAACTTCAATTCCAATCAAATGGCGGTGCAATCCCAGACCAAAACCATCCCTTTACATTTTTATTACTTTAAGGTCTCAGTGCTCAGTTTTACATCGACAAAAACTGAATCTCTATTAGTAAACATTCTGCAAACAATAGAGCTTTTCAGGCAAGAAATGGATTCGGCAGGTTTGAGAAACGCACGCCTATCGAAATACGTCCCGAAGTACGTCACAAAGAACGCAACAATGGCGCCTAGCCCTTAAATAATAACACAACAGACTTCGCACAGTAGAACGACGGTACAAACGAACTCACATAAAAGTCTAACTTGCGACCGAACGTCGCTTCTGACTCAAACTAAGGAACTGTTTTACATGTACTGTTCCTAGCTGTTTTATCCATGTTCAACATGAATTAAATTAATAAGCAAAATTAAAAGCTTTCTATTGTAATCTTTAGTTTCATTCATTTTTTTTATGAGCCGCTTGTCCTCTACAATAAGCAGCCACGATGACTGAGAGGTGATACAACGCCGCCTGCAATGAAAAAAGGAACAAAATAGTTGTGCGTGTTTGTACTCCTTTGAGCTTTTGGAATTCCATGCTTTTCCATGACCTTTTCCATGACTTCTCCAAGTTTTCCATGGCCTAAATTTGATCATTTACTTGGAAATTATCCCTCCTTTTGGGTGCATTTTTACCATTTCCTTTGCAATAAAACAAAATTAATTTTGCCCTTTTTAAATAAACATAATTTTCTCCCTTTGGTAGTGTTAACGTAAACAAACAACTTATTTTGTAATTAGTGTAATCGTAGTAATATTTTTCTTTTTTGCAGTTGTTGTTGTAAATACAACTATGCAACCCATATGTGTCAAATAAAGTTCTTAAAAATAGAAAAAATAACTTGCAATAAATAAAATAAAATTTTAAATAATTATGGATGCTTGATTCCTGTAAAATACAAATACAATGCAGACCATGTTTATAAGATTGCACTGTTCCCCTGCAGGGAAAACTGTAAAATAGCAGTATAAACACTTTTTTTCATTTATATGTATGATATACATTTCGAATTAAAAGTAATATTCAAAGGGTGTTTGTAGGCTGAAACGAATCATAGCCTTTCTTCGTTTGAAGGGATGGGATATACTTACTTGATGGCCAATTATTGAGGGGGGTATGGTGCTGTCCCTGAACTAGGTGGTGCTGAGGGGTATGGTGCGACACCTCCAGGGGGCTGCTCAGGTGGGTAGGGTGGCACTTGTCCAGGCTGTCCAGGGGGGTAGGGTGCTGCTGCTCCAGGTTGTCCAGGGGGGTACGGGGGAGCTGCTCCAGGTTGTCCGGGAGGATATGGAGGCACTCCACCAAGTTGTCCAGGGGGGTAGGGTGGTGCACCCCCTGGTGGTTCAGCGGGGTAGGGTACAGATTTGTCTGTGCAATGAAAATGGAGATTAGATAAAAGATTCCACCTACTGTACAAGTGCTGCAATACAATCTAAACAGTACATGTAAATCCTAAGATGTCAAAATACAGACATGATGTCATGTTTGGCCACCGAAGAAGTTCGCTGTTAGCTCTCTTCACACAAACTACAATTTTCGAGTGAAAAGTGTGTAGTATCCTTTGGATCCTTCCTCCAAGTGGCATCACCGTTGGTAAGCCAATCATCATTCACATATATGTCAAAATACATGTACATATATGTTGTTCAGTTTAGCCTTTGGTACAATTTGGTATTTGGTCTTGGGCAAGATACACTACACTGTCATGTAAGTTTGATCGTCCGGGTGAGGGAAAAACTGTTGTCGGTGACAGTGACTGATGCTTTGACAAGCCATGACTCTGACGATGTATTCTGCTCAGGTTGCCACAACATCAGTCACTGCCACTACCCTCACCTAGATGATCAAACTATGTGTACACGATCAAATGCTACCCCTGGGTTCAAACCATTTTCTGTAATACTACACTCTCGTAGGGCCTTTCTTCACCTAGGTGTATACAAGTTAAAGTGTAGTACTGGGTGAGAGGGTGGGGTAACCCCAGGGAGAAGCAAAAACTACTCCTAGTTGCTTCAAGCTAAGAAAACTGGGATCAGTGCTGGCTTGATGGGAGACGAGGCTTGTACATAGAATCCACATTTTTAAAAAATAACTTAAGAATAAAAACTGTTGTTTTTTACTTTAGGCAAAAAATCAATATATTAAACTGCACAGAACAAGATCTTGACCAACTTACCTTGTTGTGGGTAGGGTGTCCCTGCAACCTGACTGTAGGGTGGTGGTGCATAGCCTGGGTGAGGCGGTGGCACATAACCTGGCTGTGGAGGAGGTGGATAGCCTTGCTGAGGAGGAGGCACATAGCCTGCTGGCTGAGGGGGTGGCGGGGGATGATGTACATTCATTTGTTGTGGTGGCACAGTAACATGTGCTGCCGCCTGCTGCTGCCTTCTGGCTACTCTCCGCCTGTAAACAAACACGTAGAAAATGCAGCCAACGACTACCAACACGATAATGATGCCGACCACAATTCCAATTGTAGAACTGTCACTACTGCTTCCTCCTGTACTTGAACTCCCTGTTAAAATAAGAACTAGAAAGGTTAAGTTCCCTTGAAATAATAACAACAACAACAAGCTTTATTTCCCCTTTTCGTCACAAAGAAATATATTTACAAAATTACATAAAGATAGAATTAGGGGCCTGGCTGCCTGAAATAACTATAGAGAGTTAAAAGGGCAGGCAGCCAGATTTATAGATAAAATTATATTAGTGGCTGACCCCCTAATTACAAAAATGGTTGCTATAGATGACTTCTGACCGTCATATCTTGGGTTCCCTATCAATCCTGGGATTAGCTTTTGCCATGGATGCTTGTCCTATTGGAGGCTCACTTCACTTTTGGCAGTTTTGACCATATTTGGAAGTCAGGTGACCAGAACACATAAATGCTTAAAACTCGCACAGCTTACATCTTTCTCAGATGAAACCAAAGCCAATGGATAGAGTGCATTCAGATGCAAAATCTGTAGTATGGATTTGTGTAGATTCCCCCAAATTAAAAAGCTATGACGTCATAACTTTTACAGTATTGCAAATTTCAAAAAACCGATACAACAGATTTTGCATTGGCTTTTGTTTCATTCCAGAAAGATGTAAGCTGTACGTGGCAGTTTTTAGCATTTTTTTGTTCTGGTCATGTGACTACAAATATGGTCAAAGCTGCCAAAAGTGAAAACAGCCTTCAATAGAACAAGCATGGCAAAAAACTAATCCCAGGATTGAAAGGGAACCCAATATATAATGGTTAGAAGTCATCTATAGCAACCGTTTTGTAGTTAGGGTTCTCCCCCCTTAATACAAAGTCTAGGTCGACACACGCACACATACAACACAAAACACATAGTGAACACTAAGTGGTCATTGTGAAATGGTCTCTTGGTGCTTATGCCAACTACTTTTCTTAAAAATAACCAAGAAAGTACTTACTGTACCATCACACTTGATGTAGCATCACGCACGGATTAAACTAAACAATAAAAGGAGGCAAGATTTCTACAACTGCATGTCTCTTCTAAAATGGGTAAGAGATTATAATGATGCCAGTTACACTGATAAGTGTAAATGTTCTTTTCCATAGAAAATTTACCTGCCTGGTAATTCCCATTACAATATAGTGGTACTTACTTGAATCATACATGACGTACCCAGCAACAAACCCACGTTCAGCTTTGTAACTGTCAGATTTGAACCTGATCCAAATTCGTCGCTTACTGGAAGTAAAGTAAAATGGATTCTTGCGACCACACATAGAATTCTTTACTGTGCTGGATCGATCATATGAATCACCACTGTTTCCCCCTAAAAAGACAATAAGTCAATTATTAAAATCATAGATACAAGTTACAAAGGATAATAACGTAGTCAGGATTTTTAAAATTCATCACATGCATTAAGTATTAAAGAGAGCCCTGTGTCACAATATTTTGAATAATTTTTTTGCAACTAACCAAATTCCCCTTAAAACATACATGTAGGAAGCTAGCCTTTCACTACTAGTTTACAAAGGAAGAAAAACAACAAAGTGGTGACACTAAATCAAAAAGGAACAAGGATGGTTGAGGATGGAGAAGATTGAGACAGATTGCAAATTTATGATGATTTTGAACAATTTCGGCTAAATTTTTCAAAAGGCACGAACTGTGACATACAGTATCTCCTTTAAGCTTTCAGGGCTCCTTCTCTCACGGCATTTGTACATTATTTTGCCATTAATTTGGTCCTCCAACCTATTTTCCTTCTCGCTTAAGTTTATATTAAAAGGGCACTTTAAATTACTAATTGGAGGCCGTTTAAAGGCCATTTCCAGTCCGTACTGCGCAATCTCCGCCTGCAATGTTTATCAAGCCTCGCACAACAATGTAAACAAACCAAAATGAAAATTAGGGGGGAAAACCGTACCTTTTTCTTCATTATTAACATCTGATATACTTGCAAAACAATAATAAAGAGTAAACGAACCTCAATGATATTCTAAACCGACGTTTCAGCTCATTGCAAACTCCCAAACAAAACGACCTGTAATGGCAGACTCAAAAAACTTCATGTACGCAGTTACCGAAGTGTAACATATCAACGAATTCAAAACAGAAATATAAACAAATCCCAAGACTGCGCAGTATGGACTGGGGACGGCCGAATAGAGTTGAATAGAGACCTACATGTACAATGCAAGACTGCCACCCAGTAAAATAATGTGTAGAGGTCAAAATTACGACCAAATAAGTTATCCATCTCCTACCTTTTATTTTCACTTTGTTATCATCACACCCAATATCATACTCTAAATCAAAGTCCATAAAAGCAATTTTTATGCTTTTTTGGCTTGGAATATCAATCCTCCAATAGCAGTCTCTAAAGGCTGGATAATCATTTGGCCATTTTGGAGAACTGATAATTCCGGGAGAAGAAGAAAGTTTCTTGGGATAGCTTTTGGAGTATGAAGAACATTCAGCTGTTTGGATGAAAAATAATTGTGGTTATCAATGCAATGTTGGCATAAAAATTACTAACTAAAATTAATAATTAATTGGTAATACTAAACAGCGTATTACTTAACTCACACCCTAGCTCAAATTTCTTTCCCTAGATTATATAACAAATAAAGAAGCCTAAGCCATGTATTATACTGTCATAAAACACGACGGGCATTTGAGAACACGAGGGAAATGTAGAAAACACGAGCCGCAGGTGAGTGTTTCCTACATTTCTCAAGTGTTCTCAAATGTCTGGAGTGTTTTATGACAGTATAAGACATGGCTTAGGCTTCTTCATTTGCCTTATGATATAGATTTTATACGCCACGAGTAAAAACAGCAAAACAGGCATGATCGATAAACTGAAGCAATTTAAATTCGCTTCTTCTACTTTCATCTCGAACTTAGAAGCTTCTTCGATAATCTCTGCAGCTTGACTCAGAATTTTGTCCAATATTTCTTTATAGAAACTGTTCGCCGCTACCCCTTGCGAATTTTCACTAGAGTAAAGCTGACGAAAAACAATAACACGCTTTTTCTATGTTTTATACTCTGATAAAACATGGGTTTTTGTCCAATCAGAGCACAGAGTCCTATCTATATTATAATTTATAATAAAGTGCCAATTTAACAAGCTTTATGAGAGTAAAACTCACAAGTAGACTCTCCCCATGCTGTTTTGTGTGTGCATGCTGCTTGGATCATTACATATCTCGCTTTCTTCAAATTTCACAATTAAAATGAGTACAGCTCGACCTTACACATGTAATGGTTACATGTTTTAATTTTGAAGGAAATCCAAAGATCTTTGAAAAGAATTTAGTGAAAGAAAACCTGTGTTGACATGCCAAAGTTAGAAAAGGGACAATTCTTTTGTGCTCGCGTCACTTCTTTTCATGCTTTTTAACTGAATAAAGCACTATCAAGGCTTTTTTATCCGTTACTAAAAAAGTTAGTATACTTACATGTACTAGTTAAATAATGAAGCCATGTGTCCTATAATTACTGTGATGTACATGCCTTGTATATTATCTAGAATTTTTCATTCCCTTTTATTTAACCCTAATCACACTGGCAGGGGCTGACTTTGAATGTTTGTCACTTTTTCTGTCATTTTTTAACCAAAGGTTGTGAAGCTATGCGACTTTATCGAAAATTTCACGAAGAACAATTAATTTTTGCATGACGGATCATTGGGCCTAGAACTTTCCATACCAGCCATTTTGTGACAGGCGTGTTTTGTCAGATATGGAATTTTCTGGAATGCAGTTATTTTCACATTTTTAGGACTTTTTAGCAGATTGGTCAATTTGAAACGACCTACATTGTACATAGTTCAGATTCCTTTGGTACTCACCACACATGAATAATCAGAAAGCTGTATGTAATTGAAAGCCAAGTTGGGCAAGAGCACAAAGCATTATGATCCAGCTGAATTTTTGCAGTGAGTAATTTGTACATGTACATGTATATCCTCAAAATGTCACTGACATTGCATTAGAATTAATTTTATCACTTACCTCCAACACCAAATGTACCTGTAATTAAAGCAAACAACTCCCATCAGTGCTAAGTAGGGAGAAGTGTAAGGTTTAAGGTGGCTCCGTAGTTATTCTGAGCAAAATCGTCATTGCCAAACTTTGCTTCATAACGTTTTCGGGTTTGGCGTGATGGTAATGAAACTCTGGGAAATTTTTTCCTATCATTCAGTAATAATATGATTATACTTGATTTGACCGATGAAAAATATTTTTCATGTTATTGGCATTTTCATGGACCTACCTCCTTGAAAAAAATCGCATCCAGCAAAAAATTTTGCTGATAAATTTTTGTTAAATTTCTAGAATAAGCATTTATTAACTTAATACATATCATAGTCAAGTTTCAGAAAATCGTTGGAGCAGAATTGCGGAAGTCTTGTAGTCTCTTATATTCAGCTTTATCATTGTTTTTATATTCTCTATACTTGATGCTCTTTGACGAAACGAGCCATGAACCCAAATTTCTGTGAGAAGCCTCGCCAATGCTTGCTAAGTCAGGGTGCCAAGCCGATTGTCGATCGTCCAAACTGTCAAAAAGTATTCTCTAGTTCTGTAAACATTATAAAATGGTTGTTAACCTCCTCACACCAGTGGACCTCAGGAGGAGAGGGAAGACGAGGATTTTCTATTGTTCACCTTGATGTTTTTAAAGCACTTCTTAAATTATGATATTGTTGTATACCACTGACGCCCCCTTATAAAGGTGCAAATTCCTTGGATAACTGCCGCACTTGCTCATTTTGTATTCAAAATTACATAAACAAAACTGCTCATCTGCTTTGCCAGAGATCAGTTGCAGAGTACGTTACAATACGAACTACAATTCTCAAATTTGCAGCACGGCAAAGCAGCAAAAATCAAGGCAAAATTATTGTAATATCTTGAAATTCATGCGGAGGAAATATGACATAAGGCTAGGGGTATAGTTTTCGAAAAATGTTGTAAAAGGCAACTTTGAATGTGTGAGGAGGTTAACGACCATTTTAAAATGTTTACAGAACTAGCAAATACTTTTTAACAGTTTGGACGATTGACAATCGGCTTGGCACCTTGACTTAGCAAGCATTGGTGAGGCTTCTCACCAAAATTTGGGTTTGTGGCTCATTTTGTCAAAGAGCATCAATTATGGAAAATATAAAAACAATGATAAAGCTGAATATAACAGACTATAAGATTTGCTCCCACGATTTTCTTGAAACTTGGCTATGATATATAAACTATTAAGCTAATACACGCTGATTATAGAAATTGAACAAACATTTATCAACAAAATTTTTTGCTGGATGCGATTTTTTTCAAGAAGGTAGGTCCATGAAAACGCCAATAACATCAAAAATATTTTTCATTGGTTAAATCAATTACTGAATGATAAGAAAAAGTTTTCCCAAAAGTTTTCCCAAAGTTTTCACAAAGTTTGACAATGACGATTTCACTCGGAATAACAAGCAGCAAGCAGCAAACAATACATTTTGTTGCCTAGACATGTGGTGCAAAAACCAAAACGGTTGTATTATTCTATAATTGTACACATCACATACAGTAACTAATCAGTTAAATATTAATTACATAAAAACAAAAAATATGCATGCAAATACATTGGAAAGGCACAAATTATTATTTACATTTATTTTTTGTTTTTAAATTTCTGCATAATCCAGAATTTTTTTCACATAATCAAAACATTACCGAAAAATTCCGCAAATTGTAGATGTCACTCTTTTCCACACCCTATCAGATGGCCTGATTAATTTACGTGCCATCACACACTTAGTAGTTTCACAAATTTTTAGCTACATGCACAATGTATTAACCCAATGACTCCTAAACCGGCCGTAACTGGCCGTGACAGAAGTTGACCTTTGTTCCGCTTCTGACATCATCATTTTTGACCAAAATAGGAAACCCATTTCCCCAGTTCTACAGGAGGGAAAGAGCTTTCCAATGATACCCAGATTATATTGATTGGGCTAATGGAGCTTGAAATGTACACAAAAACACTTAGAAATTTGCGTCAAAAACTTGGAGGAAAATTTCCCTCACTTACTCCATCACACTGATGTTTTCTTGGCAATTCTTGCACCGAAAGCAAGCCCAGTAAAAGGCCAACAAAAGCACAAAAAAGATATGAGAAAAGACTAAAGGAAAACTGAAAAAAGTAATAAAGAAAACGAAAAGCCTAAAGAGGTGGGTTACTTTCTCGTCCAAAAACTATCTACAAATTTTGATTTGTGCGCATGCCCGAGCTAAAATGTTGTTACCGGTAAATGTGATGCTAGTGAAAAATCTGACATGCCTTTGTTTTGCACATGTATTTTGGAGAGATTTGAAGCAGATTTAGCCTATAACTAACTACAAAATGTTCAAAATGTCTAAAAACACTTTTTTTGCAAAAATCCCCAGGAGTCAATGGGTTAATTAATATAAATTATGTAAAAAGGAAAATAAAAATTATTACAATTTCGCAAAAATTTACCAAACGTCAGAGCAAATGCAGAATATCTGGCTTGAAACCCACTGCCAGCACCCGAACTGTCAGAATGGAACTTTAAATGCAAACAATTGTCAGGCGAGTACACATCAAAAATCCCACTGCTTTCAGCAACATTATCAGAGCAATATCTTCCAATGGAACGCCAGCTTCCGCATCCAATGGCAATCTCAACATAATCTTCATTGCAGCTTGGCATGTTTCCCTTGATATCAAACACTATCCATTGCAGCCTGATGCCAGAGCGAGGACTAACTTGGATGTCGTATTGACAGTCCAGGTTTTTGTCATAAGTAGAACCCTTAGAATAGGATGGAGATGAGACTATTCCAGTTGGTGAAGTATATGTTTTGTCGCAATTCACGTAAGCTGGTATTGAATAAAAATACACAAAAAGTTTTATAATTATTAATTTGAATTTATTTATTCTTTTCATCATTTTAATTACTTAATATGAAATATAAGTCTGCAAACGAGCCAAGTGGCCAATCAGCCCGGAGCACATCCCGGTTTCTGTAGCAATGAAGCGACAGAGAGTATTTCTTCTTCCCCCTGGATGGGATGCTAGTCTATTGCAGGGTTACCCCCCACTGGTACCCATTTATACACCTGTGTGAAGAGAGGCACTGTGAGAGCAAAGTAAGAGCTATCATAAAAGTGATATGGGCGAAAAGTATTCAATTTAGTAATTCAGGAAGGATTCCACTTTACCTGCACTGAGCATTCAACAAGATGAGTAACAATGTCTTCAAACTATTTTACATGTACATGTAACAATTAAACCATTTAGAGGGAATTTAAAGCAAACATTATGATTGTAACAATATAATAGGAGGCAATTTTCTGATGTCCTCTCCGTAATGACATTATTTACAATGTGGTAAATGTAATTCAAAAATGTGAACCTTGATTCTATTATGCAGTAAAATTTTGCTTAATTATTAACCCTCTAGACCACCTTTAACCAGATACAAAATTTTCTAGTTTGTGTCAAAATTTCCAAAGGCCCTTTCTGCAACATGCAAAATACTGCAGAATGACCTAGAATACACGTTAGCTCAATAAAAACAAATCATGCATGTACAGTACTTTACCTCCAAGCACAACTTTCAACAATGACAGCTCTGCATAGACAGAAGGAAAAAAACAGTTAATACTCTAGAACGATAATACATGTACTTTAATTTATTGATATGTTGTCTGTATTCATTTAAAGGGACAACAAGGAAAAATAACCGATAAATGGGACAGCCAAATAGCCCATTATGCATGTTTACATCAGACTGGCTGGTTTCACAACCAAGCCTCGCTTTCCAAGCGCAAACTTGCAAATTTTGCCTAATGAACGAATTTCCAAGCAGAAAATAAAAGATGTCAAAAAGAATACTAACATGAAAATTGCCTTTCCGTGGCAGCTAGAGGGTTGAGAATAATTTGCGCAAGGTTTGGTAGTGAATTTTGAGCATAAGAGCTAGAAGTCATCATGCAAAAGACCTACACTGTACACATGCATTTTAAAAAGTGAGGCACAGGCACATGTTTTAAGTTCGTTTACAGTAGGGTTTCAAAATTTAGCAAGAATGTTCCCCGATAATCCAGCAACAAAACCATGTAGGGGAATTTTCGCTCGTTCAAAAGTTATGGTTGTTTTCTTAAAGCCTGCAAAGTTTACCCCCATGTTAATAACAAACTAGACAAGAAATCAGTAATCCCTGACACGGTTTTCTAGAGAAAGATGTGAAGAACACAATTAGTGATGCTCATCATTTTCTCTCGTCCAAATCCGACCGGAAATGAACACGATTTGTGAACCTCGGTCCTTTTAGAAGTCCAGTGCCCTATTCAGACAAAATTATATTATTTTTTTATTTCAAATAATTATTATAAATATATTTTTAATTATTAATCTAAAGCTCTTGAGCTTTCAGAAAATAATATACATGTAGTTGTCTGGGGTTTTCATTACGCCTGGCGGTGTAGCAGCTAAAACGCATGAATTACAAGCAAAATCAATGTAACAGTGGTTTAAATAATTTCTCAAATTTTTATGCCTTTCAGGTTTTAGGGATTTTTCTCTTCTGTTCACATGACTGTCAAATACACTGTAAGATCATGAGTGGACTCGTTAAAAATATCACAGGTTAGAAACCTTCCTTAGCCATAAATATCTCTAAATAAGCTGATGGATAGACCGTGTATAAATAAAGTTATCTTATCTTATCTTACATGTACCAAATCTTAGCAACTTTAAATTCATGGCAAATTGGTTGTTAAGAAGGACCCCCCTTAATGAACACACATATGTACATGTATAAGCCAGGTCTCCACGTAACCTACAGTGACTGACTAAAGTAGCTGACACATTGATTTCAAATTACAGTTTTTAGGGCATATTTTATCATTCTTTTTTTCTGGTTCACTACACTCCACCAAAGTACCTCCTTCCCCCCCATCAAATGTTATATGAGTCCAGCAAAGGACTCCAAGAAACAAAATGCAACATTGATAGGGAGCAGGGGGGGTTAAATGAGTGGACAAGGGCAAGTACTAAAACCAAGAACACCAGAACACCTCAACACCCCGAAACCTGGAACAACGGAACACCAGAAATTTCTAAAAAATATATATGCTACCAATCATATAATGCAAACTCCCATGGGTGGCCTAACCCAACCCCCGCCCCCCTCCCTTGGGCTTCACATTGATACATGAAGGTGCATAAAGTTTGGTGTGACTCAGCAAAAATTGACTCCACAATTTTGCTGCATACCAAAAGACTAAGTTACATAGGCATGTCAGATAAAAGACAAATTTACCTGTTAGCAGTTGAAGAAACATCTTGTTCTGAATGGCAAAAATTACTTGCAGACCACTCTGCACTATTGAGACCTGTAATAAAGAGGACCACAAACAATTTCACTCCGATCTTCAATTAAGCATCAAAATAAATAATAATTAAAAGTAATGCAAATATGATTCGAACGAATATTCGGAGTACAAAACAAAGACATGACTACAGCCGTACATAAAATTCTCACATACCGCTGGAATTATTGCTTCGTTCGAATAATTTCTTCGACTGTCGCCTGGTTGCTTTTACCAAACATTTAAAACCAATGCAGAAAACGTTTCGTTTGAATGGTTTAGCTTACTGTACAAGGATCCAAGCAAACATAAACTGTTTTTACAAAATAGAAACGATCTATTTGACTTCGACAAACTGCTGAAACCAAAAGCTTAAGTTTATAAAATAACATAAACGTGACTAGCCTGCATGCAGCCGTGTATTATTTCCTAAAGCGGCAAACTGACCTCGCCACTTTTTCGCTTTGGGAAATAGAAGGCTGCACGTAGGCTAAACGTGAGCACACTTGATCGAAGCTACGCTCGCACAAGTAAATTTCTACTCACCGGGACTAACCTAAATAATGCTCGACCACTATCTTTTCCTCTGACGCGACGCAGCTTCTATCCAAGCATCGAGAATTAGCAAGTGCCAGATGAGTCACAGTTTAATACAAGGTGAAAAAACTTCCCAAAGTTGTAAACAGCGCCCCACACGCATAGCATCTGGTCTTCTACTACGAGCGCATGGGATTCTGGGAATGTCTAAAGTTTTCAACGATCGGTGCCATAATTGGTAACCAAGCATTTCGGAATGTACGAATTTGGTGATATTACTCTCTTTTCCGCATTCACGCTGGTTTGCTTGCGGTTAGCTTTTATTTGTTGGCTAGGGCAATACTAGCCTCCCACCCAGGCGTTACTAGTATTGGATTTCTCGGATCAGCCTGGTAGTGTAGTGGTTAGATAGGATGTTAAAATATCAGAAGGTCTTTCCTTTCTGCTTTTTGTGGAAAAAATTCCATGATAACCAAAACATTCTGAGTGTCGCCGACAACAGAAACCATATATTTGGCTTCGTTAGAAACTAGATAGCCCCAAAATAAATTTTCAACCCATTCCCCGAATTTTCTTCGTTTCAAGGTAAAACATCGTATGTAGGTCAGTCTACCAGGCCTGAAATGATCGCCACCACATGCAGGTCCACAGCAGATTGATCCACAACCCTGAAATGATTCCCAAATGGAATCTGAAATCATCGAAAAGACAATTTCATTTTTCGTTCGAGGTGAAATCATGATGATCGCAATGGCTCCCGGCTTCGCTGCTCGAAAGGACGGCTAGACTGCCAAAACAAATTAAAAGCACTCCGCACACGCTCCCGGAATCCCGCCAGCTACACCATTGCGTGAAATGAGTAGTTCGTGGAAAATAAGGGACGGTGATATTTCATGACATTTGGCGAATCGTGGATCGGAACGCGACGTGTCAAGAAACGTGACGTTTCAGAGAATGTCATGTTACTGACACCAGGGCGCTGAAAAGGTACTTTTTAGCGCCCTTTGAGCTGCGTCACGCGTTCCTTCTCAACGGACGTCTGCTGAATAGACAGTCCACTTCCGTTCACAGGCCATTAAATCCAATTAAAGAAAACAATCAGTATTGACTCATTGCATGACAGCTATCCTATCACATGCTGTAATCGTTTTCCCAAAACTGGAAAGTTACCTCTGATTGGTTCGTAGCCGTAACAGAGGGAAAAGGGAACTCGGAGATGGCCTATTTGCCACACCTTTTTATCTACCTTAGTCAAACTAGGCCCTCGTATCTAAGAGAAAAAGACTGCTAATCACAAGGAAGGTATTGATAATGATTTTCACCATTGTTTTTGAATCAATGATTGTTTTAAATAAGAACCTTCAATCTGCTCATTTGTTCCTGTCTCCCGGCCGGTTTTGGTTTCGTTCGGTTTTGTAAACGTAAGAAGCGACGCATTATTAGTTCGTGATGTTTAGCGGAAACAAAACTGTGTACGTAATGTTAAAAAGCAAAGTTTCTCAACTATCATTATTAATTACAAGCAAATTATCATTTATTTGTCAAGTCCCCTATATACAATCCTAAGCGTTCCTAAACGGAAATTTTGTTTTTATATTTTCTTCAGTCTAAAACTGTTTTCGTCTTCCTAAGCTGTAGAACTTTAAACGAATCTCTCGAAACTGAAAGATGTGAGAAAGTAAAAGTATCAATGATGGATGTCAATCTTTAAAAATAAAATATCAATAATTGTTGGAAAGGGAAAATCCATTCCATTTTCCGAATAGTCATTTCATTCGGGCCATTATCGGCTGCTGATAGCTTATTCCAGTTGGATCACTTTTAAATCACCGCAACATTTCCTCGTTCTATTAAGGAAAAATCAAACGTGTTGTGAAGATAAACGGAAGGATTTCGATCTGGTTACTCAGCGTTTAATTTAAACATAATGGCGTATTGGTGGCTTTTTATAATAGCGGGTGTCTTCGAATCGATGCTGTCAAGCAACAAAACAGGTTAGTAAGAAACAAAGCAGCGTGTCAATTTGTAGAAAAAATGGCCTTAATTAATAGTCCTTGAAAGAAAATGCCTTACTTCTCAAATGTCCTGCGGTATTTAAAGCAAAAGCCATCGGCAGTTTCTAAAGTGCACGATCTGTTTCCTGTTGGGCGTGTTCTTAAGATCTACGTCATTTAAGTTAATAGAGGGGGTAAGTTTCTAAAGAAACTGTGGTGCTGCGTCGGTGGGAAGTATAACAATATAATTTGGTTTTATCAACTGGGTTGATAATGTCAATTGGCCACCGTAAAGAGATTCAATTGCTGACGTTTCGAGCGTTAGCCCTTCGTCGGAGCGAAGGGCTAACGTCAGCGAATGTTTTTGGTCTTTTTCCCGGTCATTCTAGAAGACAATCGCAACTACAAGAAGATAGATGTCACAATATTGTTGTCGAGTCGATCGAAGCACGCTGCAACTCGAGCCCACGAGCTCAAATCAAGATATTTATGTCATATAAGACCACATAGAGTTTCCACGGGGTTTTGCTTGTGATTTATGGGAAGTGAAAGAACTCCAGGGAATAAAACGACGCCGAAAACATAAAAACGCTCTTTGTGTTACCATGGAAACCGATTTGTTTATTTTACCCTAGCTATAAATAATCGCTCGTAAACAGCTTCACATTAAAAATTGGACCATAAAACACATTTCAGAGGTAACCTTAATGGCTAAAGCTACATATGCCTCAATAAAAAAAAATTCGCTTTTGGGAGCCAAATTCATGTGTACCCCCGCCTTAAGTTAATTCAGTTGCTTTCGTTTATTTTGTTCAATGCTTGGAGTTTTTAGGCTAAAGTGTAATGCTATAATTTTGACTCGAGCAGCCACTGCGGTCTACAAGCTGAATCATACACTTAAATTTTGTTATTTTTTTTTCTTTACCGGTTTATGATTATGAAAACAAAAAACTTCCTCAATATGTAAACTGATAATATTTCAGTTTGCACGACTCATACAAGAGCCATTTACTTTTATATCCTTAGTGAACTTAGAATTTGATAGAGGGGGTAAGTTTCTAAAGAAACTGTGGTGCCACGTCGGTGGGAAGTATAACAATATAATTTGGTTTTATCAACTGGGTTGATAATGTGAATTGGCCACCGTAGAGAGATTCGAAAGCTGACGTTTCGAGCGTTAGCTCTTCGTCGGTCCAAACCAAACCGGCATGTACTAAAACCAGGAACACCGGAACACCGGAACACCAGAAATTTATTGGCATTTTATTGTATTTCTGGTGTTCCGGGGTGTTCTGGTGTTCCGTGTTTTGTGGTGTTCCGGTGTTCTGGTTTCAGTACATGCCAACCAAACCCGAAAAATGACACCCTTTTCAAGGAAAAAACAAAAACTAAGAATGGTGTAAACGGGTCAATTTTTTGTCGTTCCGTAAATAGTTTTCAGTCTAGCAGACCGTTTCTTTTTCGTTTAGCTTGTTGTTTACGCATTACAAATTGCAAAATAACAAAATTTAGGTACCCTATCTAAGGATCACACCGTGAAGAATGCCAAGAGAAGCAAAATTGATACCCTATTTAAGGAACGACAACCTCGAAAAGCGATACCCTATCCCGCGGCACATATGCCTAGATGTAACCCATATTTCGTAGTGCCCCCATCCCCCCCCCCTTTCAGAGAATGAGAGTCGTTGCAGCTCTTATTAGTGTAGGTAATCGCATGGGGCGGAGTAAAATTAAGGATTAAGACGGAATTCATCAGGAAGTTGAGTAATATTTATTTATGTTGGACAAAAATCGAGTACCAGAATAATTTAAATCATATTGTGTTATTTTTTTACCCTTAATAAAAGTTAAAGATGTAAGTAATTATTTGTGATAACACCGACAACAATTTCTTATAAGTGAATCGATGATGGTGGCGGCCAGAGGATCCCTGGCGCAGACCAGAAAGATTGTGGGCTCTGGGGACGAAATGCAGTTGCGCGGACGATCACACAGCGCCACTACATTCAAACCACTTACTTGTATTGTACTACACTAAAAACCCACGTAAAAGAACCTAGATTTTCCCGTTAGCCTAAAGAGGTTCTTATGGTTTATTTAATTTCCAATTTACGGTTTATTTAATTTCCAATCCACGGAAGTGTGGTAAATCATTTATACCAATTATATGCACAGATTATCTTCAAGCTGACAGTACGTTTAGTTATACAAACCCTATCATCACCGGTTGAGACTGTCATATAATATTTTCACTGAAGAAATACAGTTATAATAATAATAATAATAATAATAATAATAATAATAATAATAATAATAATAATAATAATAATAATGTAACAATAGCTGCTCACTGCTGATGCTCGAAAGATATTTATGCTTTCCATAAGGAATACAAATATGTTTTTGGTTTTTTTTCCGTCAAAGCTCGGGGGGAAGCTAAGAAATGAACACATATCATATTAACCCGGCACGTTTGCCCTTATCATAATTAATTATTATATATGATTATCCCGATTTTCACTTCTTTCAAAATTTCAGGTGTAGAAAGCTCTCAAAGCTCTCAACTTGAGAGTGTTTATGTCTCTCTTTACGGACAAGACTGTCCAAGTTGCGGTTCCCAGGGTCACCCTTGTAAGTCCATTGCTCAAGCTGTTGGTCGTGTATACGCAGGTGGCGTAGTCTTTCTCTACGGAAGTGGAACCAAACAACAGCCTTTCGACTGTGGGCACAGTCCTCCTGATCTGGATTATCAGCCAGGGATCCTCATTAACAAGAACTTGACTATGAAAGGCTTCCACTCGACGCCTCATGTTCTTTGTGAGAAAGGATTTCATTTTCAGAAGAAAAATGACGAACAGCAAACATTGACATTCGAATTATCAGGGATCGCTTTTTGGAAAACACCTCTAGCGTTTGAAGACTGTCATCATGTCAAAATCGTCAACTGTTCTTTTCATAACGCTTCAAGAGCTTTGAACATTCAACTACGAGGCATTTCAACTTTCCACCTAGATATTCAAGGCTTTTCATCCTTCCAGAATAATTCCCACTGCATTAACCTCCTTTTACTTGCTAATTTTGGAAACAAAACTCCCTACTTGGTAGATGTTTCTATAAAGGAAACACATTTTAAGCAGAATGGGCTGCATGGCTTGCAACCTTATGAAAGAGGAGTTATTAAGATAGAATCCATCGAGCATCATGCTCTAAAACAAGTAGATGTTCATGTTTTCTGCGAAAAGGTCAAGTGTGCCAAAAACAGAGGTCCTTTTATGAATCTCAACGTCTCCTCGGCGATTACAAACGAGACGTACAAAGATTTCGAACTGAGCTCTAACAGATTACCTTCCTGGAATAATCCATTGCACAGAAAACCAATAAAACTTAGCGTGCACAGTTTGGTTTTCTCACATGCAAGAGTAACCCGTGCAAGGCTTGTTAACTTTGAGTGCTATGGTAATCCGTCAGTGCAGTGCATTAACGTACAGTCTGGCGAGGCAGATATAGATATCCAGGACTCCTATTTTCACAAGCAGTCTACACTTAATAGAGACGGCTCGTGCTTGTATGTTCAGGCTAATATCGATGCCTCGCTGAGAATATTAAACTCTACCTTCAGTAACAATAAGGCACGCGCTGGTGGATCGGTATTCGTTGATTGCCCTGATGGAATCCTAGACATTAACCTAACCAACGTTAGATTGAGTAAATGCAGCGCAAAGAAATATGGGTGTGCAATATCAGTTGGATACCCCGCCTGGAAAGGACACCACAATCAATCCAGTCCGCAAAAGCTACATTTCACCTTAAAAAATGTAACCATTGAACACTGGAATGGCCAATATTCCAAATGCACAGCTGTCCAAGTTTACCTAAAAAGTGGGAAAGTAACAGCAGAAGAGTCCATGTTTCATAAGAAAACGCGACAGACAGTCGGGGGTGCTTTGCACGTGGTTACTACTGGAGGGAGAACTAATGTAACCGTTTCAAAATGCAGCTTCATAGACACAGCAGCATTAGCCAGGAAAGGGTTAGTTACTGTCAAGATAGCGGCTGGGAACGGTAATGCTGGGATTGTAACGTTTTCAGACAGCTTGATAGTGGGCAATACGAAGAGAAAGGAAGCCCTACTTATAAGCCCTAAGTATCGCATTAAACTGGTGAACATCACATTGATCCAGTTTCGTTACGGATTTCACGTAGAATCGTCACCTCCCAAAAATAGTTCATTTCCAGTCGATATCTTTGTTGAGAACTGCACATTTATAAATAATATTTATGACATGTTGTTGACTATTAAGGATCCAACATCCGTTCAACTAGTCATCAAAAACACTATTTTTACGAGCACCAGTAGTGAAATTGTTGAGAATAACGGGATGAGCTATGCTGTTCGCCTTAATATTCCGCCGCTTAAACGAATCAATTCTTCAAAGGCCGTTATCGAACTTGACAATAATACATTCAGCTCCAGACCCTCCAGTCATTTTGCCCTGTTCTTCGAAGGAGATAAAAACGTGACAATCCGACGAACACTATTTAGGAACTGCACCAATGTCCATCGATATAAGTGGGTGGTCAGTGGCAAGAGTGGTTTTTTTTACGACATCGCCGCTGGTGCTATTTCAATCTTAACAAAACCAGATAAACCTCGGCGATTGGGTTGTGTTCGGCTAAGCGACACCAGTGATGTCCATCCATCTTGGCATTACGACAGTTATGTGTTGTTTGAGGATACCATCTTTGTGGAAAACGTAGGATTGGCTGCTGGGGCTGTTTATGTCAGTAATGGTTTCACGAAGTTCAGAAGATGCTTCTTTCGCGACAATTTTGGCATTGATCGCACTGGGCATGTCTATTCCGCGTACGGAACTGGACGAGTAGATTTTGAAGATTGTTTATTCTCCAGAACAAAGAAAAGCATTCAATTTCCTAACATTTCTACATTCAATAAACCCACATTCCTTTATTCCGAGAGTGGAGGGCCTATAAAGCTGAAAAACACATCTATGATCTCGTTGGACCCTGGCAGGACGTCTTTTCCCGTACTTGACGTCTCAAGCGGAGGATATGTTGACATGGACGAGACATCCAAGTTGCAGTGTGGTGAGGGACAAAAGCTTTTATTAGAAAATGCCACACACATTGTATACACTGAGAAAAACAACACCGTTTGCCCACTGAATGTGACTGTCTTGAAATATTCTTGCAGATCCTGCTCAGCAGGTTTTTACAGCCTCCAAAAAGGATTTTCACGAGGTTTAGCTGTAGTCACTAAGTTCCATTGCCTACCGTGCCCTTTTGGAGCCAGCTGCATCGAAAGCAACATTGCTGCGAAACCAAATTTCTGGGGTTATCAAGCTTCAAACCATCCACCAAAACTGCAGTTTATTGCCTGTCCAGAACATTACTGTCGTTCTACCAATACTAAAGGTTATACCGATTGTCACGGTAACAGAAACGGTACCCTCTGTGGACAATGTGCAGATGGATTCACCGAAACACTTTTCTCAGCTGAATGCTGCAAGTCTACAAAATGCAATAATTATACTGTATGGATTCTGACATTTTTTCTTACAGTCGCATTAGTCCTTTATCTTTTAATTAAGCCACCAATCCTAAGCTTTCTTGGAAACCAGATCTTATGGTTCAACAGAAGAGTAGAGAATCATTCAAGAGATGATTTGGGTCTTGTCGAAGATGGTGAACATGCAGATAGTGGCTACATAAAAATTACGTTTTATTTCTACCAGGCTGCTGAACTTCTAATGGTCGGATCTATCAGATCTACAGAATACTGTCTTCAAAAGATACCTTTTATTTACTTTGTGATTTCCGCCTTTAACTTCCAGGTTCGTACCATCAACAAGGAAATCGGATGCCCCTTTATCGGGCTAACAGCAGTGACAAAGCAGTTGGTTCTGTCGAGCACAGTGTTCGTGACAATGTCTGAAGTTGTCATCATTTATGGTGCCCACGTGGTCATTAACATGATACGAGGCAAAGAAAAGCCAGCCCTTATTCATTACATGGCCGTTGTTATGGAAGTGTTGCTGCTAGGATACGAACGACTGGCAGAAACGTCCCTGACTTTAATGCACTGTGTCTCGATTGGATCCGGAAAGTGGCTATTCATCGATGCAAATGTTCCATGTATGCAATGGTGGCAGTATCTCCTTCTTGCCTATATCATTGTCTTTGTTGGACCCTTTATCGTTGTTCTTTACTATGGATCCTCAAAGCTTTACAGGGCGTCAATAACGGCAAATGAATTTCTTGCTGCTTGCATGATTCCACTCCCATTTCTCATCTTATGGATGGTTAAAGACATGTTGAAAAGACGAAGAGGGAATTCTACGAGTGTGCAAGTTGTCAACAAAGACGTTCTGCAAATACTTCATGGTCCTTTTCGTAAACCACAAAATGAAGACAAAGGAACACTCTACTGGGAGAGCGTGCTGATTGGTCGCAGATTTATTCTTCTTGCTTGCCAAGCGTTTATAACGAATTTAATGATGCGCATGGTTTGCATGGTTGGCGCATGCTTTTTGATTACCATTCACCATGTTTTGAAGAATCCCTTTCGACATCCACTGGCTAACAAAGCTGAAACATTGTCCCTTGCAGCATTATCCATGATCGCTGTCATCAACCTAGCAAAAGCAACCCTAATCTCATTTGGCATCAGCAATGATGGACCAGATACACCATACTTTAAAACTCTGGGATGGTTTGAGTTCTGCGCCTTAGCGTTTGTCCCAGCATTAGTGTCTCTTTTGGTTATTTTCGCCATTCTGTCGCAGCTTACAAGGCTCCTTGTGGTTTTAATCAAGAAATTGTGTCATACTTGCAACTGGCGGCAGTTTCGTTCCCTACGAGGGCTCTTAGAGCAGCTGAGGGAGCCTCTTTTGGATAGCAGTGTTGATGACTCTTAAGACAGTTACAAGCTGTTTTTATACCATAGCAAACGGAAAAGCAAAATGACGCAAGTCGAAAACTTGCATCTATTTGCGATTCCGTTTGGTGAGAACTTTTTTGAACACCCAATGCAAGTCAATTTGAAGTTGAATGCACGTCATTAGATTTTTTTACGTTTTGGTTACATTTCGAACACATAGTGTAAACTGAGGAGTCTAGTCTGCTCGTAAGCTTTACTTGCGCCAACACGTGCCTCCGTTTGGCATAAGCTTTGAAATCAGAAAAAAGTATTGCCGAATAAGTTGAACTGAAACCCATATTAAAGTATCCCGTGCTACCATTAAGCTTGTAGGGTGTTTAGATAGATTAAGTGATAAAAAGATTAACGAATTACACTGCGCCAAATATAGTATTCTAGCCTCGACTGAATATGTCGCTGTGATGCCATAGAAAATCCTAGAGTGTTCAAGGCGCACGCAATACATGACGTCATATACTCAGTAGTTTATTTTTGCAATGTGTGAACCTAGCTGATTAGTATGCAGCAGGAGCTTTTAGAAGCAAGTTGCTGTTCTGCATACCAAATTAGCTGGGTCCACACAGTAAAAAATTAAACAAGTGAGTATATGACGTCCTTTTCTCTCTCGATCCATCTCTCTCAATGCAACTCGACTGAAGTCGAATCTGGTAATGGCGGACAGTTTAAACAAGAATTCGTTGTTCCAAAAAACGGACTTATAATTGGTATAATAATAATTGGCATGGTGCATTCTTGCCAAATATAAAATCGGAATCGAAAGAGAACAAGAACAAAACTGTTTCATCGTAGTACCACTTTAAATGCAAACCGGATTCTAATAGGATATCCCAGGTGCCGTAGAATAAGTCGGAATATTACACTTTAGTATATTCTCAGCTCCGACTATTGCATTTCTAGCTTTTTGATTGGCTAAAAAACTCCGACTATGAGCCAATAGTCGGAGTTTTACGTCATATGGAAAATAGTGCGCCAAGTTTTTATTTTACGCTTTGCAAAATTGTGGAAATAAAAATCGGCGGCAAAACCCGGTTTGAGAATTTACTAAAACAATTATTCCATTCGCCCTTGTTGGATATGAAGTGATTATAACCAACTCGCGCTACGCGCTCGTTGGTTATTTTATCACTTCATATCCAACGCGGGCTCATGGAATAATTGTTATATATACCAGGCGTGCGCCGACTCATATTCGAGCGAATTCGGGCCCGAATATTTGGCTTTTTGCGCAGTGTTAAATAAGTTGAGTAGATCTGAGGATATTAGAAAGATAAATATCATTTTTACTTATTTTTTTTAATGATGATCATCAATGACGTTGATGAAAAAATGTATCTTTAATTCTATTGATAAAATGCACTCCAAAAGTTAGATGTTGGTGATATTAAATAATAAATAATTAAAAGTAGACGTAATGAACACACAATAAAAAAGCCTTTCAAAGTAATTCTATAGGTTGTTTCCTTTTTTGCTTGCCTGAAGAGGTGGATGACTGTTACAATATTATTGCTTGCTAATTCAAATTATTATTTTTTGGTCGTGCCTGGAGATTTTATATTATTGGACATGATTGTGCGGAATTGCCCCACTGGTCTTAATCTTCTTTGCGCCCTTAGCTTGGATCACGCACACCCAGCACAAGTCTGTGAGATCGCTGCCTGGCAACCCAAGCAACTACTGTAAATGAGACAAAACCTCAATCAGTTTGGTACTGATCTACAGTGTTAAAAAAACTGACGTTTTGTTCCTTTGTGTGTAAACACCCCGCTATCATGTTATCTTTGTCGAATATTAGTTTTGAACATTCGGTTGTTTCTCAAGAAAGAAATAAGCGCCCTGCCCCGAATAGCGATGTTTCGTGACATCACCCATTGTTGTTAATATACCAACCAGAACCTAACTGGCTGTTGAAGCAATGACTTCTTTTGTTCCGTGGTTGGCTAATTTGAATCTCAAAAGGGGATGTCAATGTTTGCAAACAAGAAATATCGCCATAAGCCCCGTCTCGAATAAGCGCCCTCGCTTGAAGTACCAAAAGTAAATAAGCGCACTCTCGTTTTTAGCCTCCTGCGCAAGCGTCGATCGAGTATCCATCGAGCGCGCGCTGAGGAAAAGCAGAGTGACAGAAGGAGTTGCGTTATCTTTGTTCGTAGTTTACTCTCTAAAATGGTCGGTTACCCCTACTTTTTATTCATCAGTTGGTTTTACTTACAACTCTCAACAGATTGTCAAAAAATGGACAAAAAATCAATGTGGGAAGCTTAAAATTTTCAAGTTTTCAGCCCACGCGACATCGAATCCTACCTTCATGCGGCTGTTAGGCGAGTGGAAATGAGGTCGCTAAATGCGATTTCTTTCTTTTAAAGTCACATTCAATAAATTCACTTAATGGGTCCACTGAAATAACATTTGGCAGAGATACGTTCACTTCAGAGATTTATTTGCAACATTTTTGAGCTTACTGTAGCCGTATCCGCTAACGAAGCGCGATTTTTTCAGATTTAAGGTGTTCTTCCGAGCATGTCGGTGACCCCCGCATTTTTTTTACATTTCTGACATAAGTAACTAATTATCTTACAGTGGTGAAAGTGTCATAAAATTTTCGCGCGAACGTAGCTAGCCTGCGTTGAGCAGACGATTTTTTCGGCTCTCGTTTTCTCGGAGGGGTGAAACGAGAGCCGAAAAAAATCGTCTGTTTCGAAGCCTGGCCTTGTTTGTCGGCAGTGAGAGATCTGGTTCTAGGCGTTCTGTTGTCGTTTCCAGATCCCGTCGTGGGTAACCAGTGACGGTTACAAAATGGCGGACGGAGTGTGTTTTGAATAGATTTTAAATTCTCCAGGTAATTGCCAGAGAAATTTTCAACAGAGCAGCTTAAGTCTTTAACGCCGCTGATGGTACGAGTGGCATTGTCCAAAATTACCACACCTTAGATTACTTTACCGGTTGGAATGCAATGGCTGCTTCGAATCAACCAGATGTATCAATTGCATCCAAAACTGCTTCTGTGCCTTTGCCAAGCGAAACGACAACAACCGGAGCCAACGACGAGGGAACAGGAAACTTCCGAACACAAAGCAACAGTTATTCAACTCATCCATATCGTTTAAACTCGGAGATTCCGGATATTCCTGACATACCCTCGCCTTTGTTGCGGCCACCAACAGCCGGGAAAAAACCTGCGGATGCTGTGACTGCCGAATCGCAGAGCGCGCATTTGCCGTTTTCTTCTGTTGCTGTTACAAGCAATGGCCATGGTGAGTAAAATGGCTCTGTTAACTCGATTTCTGTGAATTTATGATTTTGTAATTTATACCGTACCATGTATAAAACTAACGACGAAGGGCTAACGCTCGAAACGTCAGCTCTCGAAGCTCTTTACGGTGGCCAATTCACATTATCAACCCAGTTGATAAAATCAAATTATCTAAAAATTTATTTACTCACGCAATAACTAAAATGACGATATTGTAAGTTATAAGCTTAATATGGCTAGTGTATCAAGTATATCATGGAATCTACATATACAGGGCCAGTTTTGTCTTGTATAAATCCTGGCCGAACCACTAAATTGGGGACAGACTGGGGTCTTTACGTCTTTGTAGATACCATGTATCTCGCAGATAGTGTATTATTTTTCTCAATATTTATTTGTTTTCTTTTGATGTAATCAGTTATGCAAAGGCTGACTAATCCTGCTGGAACTCAAAGTGATAGACCACTAGAAGACCTGGACAGCATCATAAGAAATCAAGTTGGTAGACAAGTGGATGAAGTGTTTGTATGTAATGTAGACTTCATTTCATTAAATTTACATTTCTTTACAAGAACAAGTTGCTGTGTAGAAAGTAAAGTTATGAAACATAGAGATGCGTACATGTGCATGTATTATTTTCAGCCAAGTATAAGCATGGGCACATAGAGAACGAGGGGATAGTCTGGAAGGGGTAAGGTTAACAAATCTGATCCAGCCAATGCATTGGCCAAGGCATCCGGTGACGTGTGTTGGCCGACACGCATGCCAACACACTACCAACACATTGGCAGACACGCTAGCAACATATCAGCCAATGTACTTATGAAGCATTGGCCGATACATGAGAACGTTTCGGCCGACAAGCAGTATACATCCATACTGTCAGGCCTACAAGCCATCTATCAAAGCCATCTACCAAACGTATTGCAGCTGAAACTTAACAAATGGCTAGGTAGTTAAAATTACTTGGCGCAAAACAGCTATGCATAATATCACATAACATCACCAACGCATACTATTTTCCCAATACGCTATATAAAGTAAAATTAATACCAACACGTTGGCCGTGTGTTGCCCGGCAAGTCTGTCAATGCATTGGTCTATGCGTCGGCTGATATTTTGGTGAGATCAGATTCGTTACGTACCTTTACCCCTGAAAGGAAGTAGAACAATGGACCAAGTCCACTGGCAGGGGTTGTCAATCACCTATACTCCATCTGGAGTATCAAAGCTAAGTGATTATAGACATTATAATTTTACACCTTGTACAGTAAAAATTAATGTTCCCATGCATGTGGTAAGGTAAAGTCTGCATTCGAGCCTAAGTGGCTCCTCAGGCCGGTGCTTATCTCCGGCTTCTGTGGCATGAAGTGGATAGGAGTATTTCTAATCCCCCCCCCGGATGGGGTGCTAGTCTATCGCAAGGTTACCCCCACCATTAAATTCGCCAGTACCCATTTATACACCTGGGTGCATATATAGGCACTGTGAGAGTAAAGTGTCTTGCCCAAGAACACAGCACAATGTTCGCAGCTAGGGCTCGAACCCGGACCACTCGATCTGAGGTCACAACACCTCCCATGCCTGTGACTAGTATACAATCACATTTATCATCAATTAACCCATATACATGTACACTGGTAGTTGACATTGCATAATGTTTTGTTACATGTATACAGCATGTTTAGTCTTGATAATTTGTTTATTAATTTTACAGTCTGGTGCCATTAAGGATCTTCATGGTCACCTGAAATCAAAGGCCAGTGAAGTTGACCAGCTCAGAGTTGATCTTGAAAACATGGAGGTACTATATCTATAGCCTTATTTTGACTTCAAGGTTGAAAATGACCAGTTAAAGATTACACCTGTTTGGAAAATTTTACATCATGTCAGTTATATTAGATACAGTACTACAAAGCTGCAAATAATTGTTCCTGAGGAAAAAAAAATAACGGTATTGTGGTCGGGTGTCATACTACATTGTACATTCTCTCCGACCACGTTAGCAAATTTTGGTCGGCCATTGTCTGATAGCCAACTGTTATTTGCAGCCCTGGGTATGCATTGTACAGTGTATATGCCCTGTTACTTAACAATTATTCCACAAGCGCGTGTTGGATATGAGATGGTAGATAGCCAACGAGCCGCATAGCGCTGAGTTGGCTATAACCATCTAATTTTCAACAAGCATTCGTGGAATAATTATTTCATTAAAAACACCCACTACAAAAAATATTGTACATACATTGCGAAAAATGCATTCCTTTATTCCACAAAAAAGACCGTAAGTCTATACAAATGTATATGTGAGCTCAGATACCATTGCCTCTAAGCCAATCAAAACTCAGGAAATGTAATATGCCATTGATAGCTAGTTATTCCATGGAACCATGCGTTTAGTCAGGATTCGAAAAGTGGCCGTCCAATATGCACTATGGGACCTGCTAAATGAACAATTTATAAAGCAACATGGAAAATAAAACAATATAATTCGGTTTTATCAACTGGGTTGATAATGTGAATTGGCCACCGTAAAGAGATTCAAGAGCTGATGTTTCGAGCTTTAGCCCTTCGTCAGGGTTAAAAAGTAGCCATCCATAGGACGCCTGGAGGCCCATCTGGCTAAAAGTCTGCATGGAACTGCAGAACTACATACTATTAGGAAGCCCTTCATTTAATTTCATAACCCAATATGAATTGTCAGTTGCCTGTCTCACTATGAAATTCAGAAAACAACTTACAAGGCACAATAAAATTAAAAGAAATGAATATATGGGAATTTGCTAACAATGTTCCACAGAGTGATAATTCATGATCATCCACTGTTCCCAGCTGAATAAGAATTTACAAAATAATTATTATTTTTCTTGGAGGAACTAAACTTAGAGAACTGGGAGAAACACCCTCATGCAGAGATATGTCTAAGATGAGAACCTACATGTATGTGTACAACAAACTTACATGACTAATCCATATATGATTGTGGGTCTGGGAATTAAACCCAGAGAACTGGGAGAAAAACCCTCAGAGCTGTGTCTAAGATGAGAACCTATGTGTAAAACAAACTTACATGACTAATCCATATATGATTGTGGGTCTGGCAATTAAACCCAGCGTTACAGCGTGACGTGCCAAACTGTGGCCACCCAACAAACTTTTTTGACAAGTCAGCCAATCAGGGAGTGCAAATTTGTTTGAGTTGTCCCGCCTCCTTGTTAAAAGCGTGACAGGTTTTGTGAGAACAGCGTTGAAAATTCCTAGGAGGCGGGACAGCTCAAACAAATTTGTGCTCTCTGATTGGCTAATAAAAACTTGTCAAAAAAGTTTGTTGGGTGGCCACAGTTAGGCACGTTGCGCTGTAAACCTTTTGATTTTGTTTGTTTTTTTTTTTTGACACGCAAATGAAGTAAATTTATAAGTCAAAAATTAAAATAATGTATTTTGCAGCAAAAGGAGAAAGACATGTTTTCTGGTATTTCTCGTCAAGCTGATATTCCAGCCAGGACTATGTCCTCCAGTCAGTAGTAAGTCAAATTAGATGCTTTAAAAATCTGCACATAAATTAGGGCCTAGCATGTCCCCATTCCCCCTTTGGAGTGCGTATCTCAGCTACCGTAGAGTATAAAATTATTGAAGGTCACTTTGCTCACTTTCTAAGGCCATGTTCTGACAGTGCAGATCTGTCATGGTGCCGGTCAAGCACTGGTACAATGCACCTGGGCAGCAGAAAAATTGTGCTGTTCTGACACTACAACCCAAAGTATCCATGTACCCTTTAGCCCAAGTTCAAGGTCTCAACATTTATAAATATGAACCTGGGAACAGGTCTTAACTGAGTCAAAATTCTGGTGAAGGTTAACTACGTTTAAAAAAGGTGTGTTGGTATTAGTGTCCAGGAGAACTTCTTTGGGCCTGAACTCGGGCACCAAGGGTGAACACCACCTAAATTAGAGAAAGTAAAAAGAAAAAATGAAATTAACAGATACACATGTACATGTATTCTGTTTCCAGATATTTTTGAGGTTAGTGCTTCAGTTGAATGATAGCATGACACCCTGAAGAGCTAACTTCCCCCAACCCTCCTCTCTGCATTCCTTCAGAAAGCCATTAAGTTACTTGTGCACGTATATTATAAGCAATCATATAAATGAAATTAAAGCATACTCAGTGATGACCCTGTTATTTCCCATTTCTGTCACAGTATTATGACTCCATGTAATTACGGTGGACTCCTCAGGCCTGGAGGTCTGGGTACCAGGACAGTTGGGTTCCCTGTTTCAGGATTTGGAAACATTGGAACAGAGTTTGGTCTCAGGGAATCCAATGCACAGATAGATGACTTGAAAAGAAAGTTAAAAATGGTAATTTATTATTTGATCTACCATGTAAATAACTTACATTATTTTATTTTCAATACTTGATGATATATCTATGTAGTAATTTGTAGCCATCTTGGTTCAATTTTGCACTTCTCCAGATCATTCACAAACTTTACATGTATTTTAACTGTGTATACAGTATTCATTGTTTTGTTATTCCAACTGAAGACCTCACCAGTATAAATTAAATGTAATTTTTTGTCACTATTCTATCATTAAGTGTGATCAATGTTTCCTTTCAAGTTCATCTTAGTTTGCAAATAATTGCTTCTGGGTGAGATAAATGATTCTTTTTTTCAAAAGTTGCCCCTCTTCAGATAAAGAAATTTACAAGTTAGAGATGCATGGGGTTTGTGTTGAGTACTGATTCGATAAATGACCACTACCTTGACCCTTCATGATCAGGCCCATGAAAACTTGAGAGATTTTAACAGACACTGACAGACATTTGTTTGGTCAGAATCTGATTTTTATTTTGCAAAATTCAGGAAATTTTAAAAACTGAATCTTTGTGTCAACCATGTTTCTAAATACATTATTTAAATGTGCATGTAAGCTTCATAGTTAATTGCATAATTGTTCATTCAACTGAGCTCTGCATGAATGAATAATATTTTTGGCTTTGGTCTTTCACCTGTTAACAGACTACAGAGCTTTGTGCAAAGCAAGATGCATATTACAGAGAGGTTGTTAGCGAACTAGAAAATCGACTGAAAGAGACTGTGGCAGGGAGAGACCATGTTCTTGCTCTCAGGTATGAATTAATACATACATATTATACACTGTGAAACTAGATTGTTTTCAAGCCTATTTGAGCCAAAGTGATGTAATTCATACCACAAGAAACAGTATTTCAAGCACTTCTAATAAATTCAGGATTTTCTATCCATTTAGTATGCACACTTTTAGCCAGGATTTAAAAAGACTCTACCCTCCTGTAGGTAGGACTAGGAGGGTCTGAGTTCTGCAGTTTTGAGTGCAAATTAATTTTGTTTTAAGATTTACTTAATTGGTAAGAAGTAATTCAATCAATACTGAAAGCAATTCATAAAATTTATGTCCTCTTAAAGTGTCTCGAATTGGGCGTCCAGGCCCTCTGTGCCCCAAGGCATGGGGAGGGTTGGTGAAGGGTGAAAGTGGGCGTCCATTTGAACATCTGGGCACCCATGTACCTCAGTGAAAGCCTGTTGGTTCATTGTATCCCGCTGTTAACCAATCACTCCGGAAAAGTACGTAATCTCAACTTGAGATGATTTTTTGCAGTGTAAACATTTATATTCAATTGAAGGTTTCCTTCCGGGTGAATTCTTGTCAAGTCTGGTCGTTTAACGGGAGATCAATATTTGGAACTCCTTTTTCACCTGTATGTTCATATTAATTTGACCTTCTAACCACGTTTGTTCCATCCAATGTTCAGAGAAAACGAAGCCGCGGGTCAGTTACAGCTTATTCACCAGTTAGAGACTGGATTGAGGAAACAACAGCAGATTATAGATACAAAGGATGAGGTATCGTATTTACACTCAAACTGAGTAACATGTTTACAGCAGGTACAGGGATAGGGTTAGATACATTATGCCGGCATAATGTTGGGCATAATGGCATAGTCAGAGCATCGAGGGTAATGCCGGCATAATGGCCAAGTTTTTAGCATAATTTAGCATGATGCTACAAAATTAATATTTTCCCTATTTTCAGTGAAAATGTGAGAAAAAATTATCGAATTTGCCTCCTGTCTGATTATTCAGCTCTTTCTAAGGCTTGGTTACTGGTTTAGAGGCCTGGTTACAGCATTATGACAGGTCCTGACAACAGTACCGAGGGTCCCAAACTCGTTTGGGTGGTACCGTGGATTCAAGGGCGAAATTTCAGCCGGCATCACACGAGCATAATGGTCTGACACGAGCACAATTTTCGGCATAATGGCACGATTTTTAGGGTGACGCTAAAAAGCATAATGGTCAAATTTCCGAGCATAATGTATCTAGCCCTATACAGGGAGTAAGGTCAGTGCTGTTGAAAAGGCTGTCAACATTCAGCCATCCATTCAACATTTTTCAGTTTAGAAAACACCTGTTCATCGTTGTAATTAAATGTAAAACATTTCAAACAAACTGCCTTCAGTTGGCAATTTCAGAAACTGACGTTTCGAGCATAGGCCGTTTTTCTCTCAGCAAAACAAGAAATTGGTGCGTGTTTGTGTTGTGTAGCTACAGTGTTGAAGGCTCGTCGGCACTGGCTTAGTAGGGTAGAATATTAAGTTCATCTATCAGTCAATCAATAGAACAAAAGTGCTGGCCCGTGGTCGACCTATTTTAAGATGCCCATAAATTATAGTGTACATGTAACTATGCATTCGGACTGTGAATGAGAGAAGAGACGAGTTGCAGTCGGTGTAGTTGCTAATGCACTTTTTATTTTCACTCGACGTTCTTCGTGCCTGGGAGAAGCTACACAATTCATGGCAGGAAATGCTACACAGGACTGAAACTTTCGATACAATCCACTTATTCTTGTGCGTTTAATTTCAGGATTTGGCTTTCATGGAATCCAGAGTCAGGCAACTCGAAGAAGACTTAGCGGGTCACAGGTCTTTCTTAGACAAAATCAAGAGAATATCACTTGAGGAGGAAAAGAAAAGATTTCGTTCTGGCTTTCTTACTACTGCACTGGAAAACAATGTTTCTGTGGGCCAGATTGGTGACGCCCTGATTGAACTCCTGCAAAAATGTCTCTTTGACGATGATAACGAGAAAAAGACACTTCAGTCAAAGTTGGAAAGGGTACAGACTATTTTTCACTAGTCTGCATTTCCGACCGCGTTTTTATACACTTAGAACTCTTTCAGTAAAGTTCTAAATAATTTAGTAGTAAAATTAAGTGTAAACGCGTGACAATAAATTGTTAGTCTTGCACACCAATTGTCGATTCATTTGGTAATTTAACGTACACTATTTTGAACAGGCTGAAGTTGAACTCAAGAACAGCAGAGAACAAACGGATAACAAACTAGAAGAAATGCAGAGAGAGTACAAGACAAGGTTAGGTTACTTAGAGTAGCCCTAAGTGTCGAACCCTTAACTGGACATTTATTTATTGTAGGTCTTAGAGCGAGTAGCTAGAGCGAGTTCAACTGAGTGTCGTAAAACCTTACTTTGGCCAATCACAGAGGACGGATATAATCCAGTGATGCAATCAAAACTCGAAGTAATTGCACGCCGCAGCCGAAACCAGCGCGGGAAACGTGCGTGCGTGAGCTACAATTGGTTTTGGTTTTACTTCTGATTAGCTGAAAAAGTGGCGCAATATTTTTAAACCAATCACTGAGAGCGTAGTAATACACAACCAACTGAAAGCAATTCGACATTCGTTTGAAAATTGCTCTAAAATGATTCAGGAAACGCAAAACCAAATTAAATAATCTGGTCGGAATTCTTTTCACATTTGACTCTTTAGGCCGCCGCCCGGGAACCCACTAGGCGACTTGCTCGCAGAGACAGGTCACTGCTTCAGTTGGAGTTGCTCCGTATCTAAATTTGCACTGCTTCCATACCAAGTCCCCACCTCCGCGGGCAACAAACTCTGTCGTTGCGACCCAAAATTCACCGAGATGAATTGTTGCAGCTGCTTGTCCCGCGATGTGTCGCTATGATGATGTGTCTTGCCCTTTACTAAGTTTTTTTCGTTTATTTTTTAGGATCTCAAAGCTGGAGGAGGAACATAACCAAGCGTTAGACTCCTCGACCAACAAGGTAGCACTTGTTAGAAAACAACTGGAGACTTTACAACAAGAAACAGACAAGCTCAGGTCAGACGTGTTTCCATCAATTCACACAGCCTTTCGTTCAAGTTATTTGATTACGCTACATGTCACAGGGTCATTTCTGGTCATTGCCTGCAACAGTTTTTTTTTAAGTTAAGATTTCAATGCACCGACATGGCGTTTCACTTTCGACTGAATCTTCAACTTCTACGGGTATATTTAATACGAACTCACAAAGTGACCAGCTCCCAGTTGGCTCGATACGTCAGTTGATAAGAGCACTGCACCGATATCGCGGAGGGCACGGGTTCAAGTCCCTGTTCAAGCCTGAATTTTTTTCAGGCGTTCTTTTCTCATTTGCTTGAGTTAAGTTCATAACTGCGGTGATCTTTCATTTGTTAAAATCTCTTTCCGCAGTTCAATTAAATGAAATTAATTTACTTTCACATTGACATAGTTATTCCGCATTATTCAACTTATTATTCAATGCTGGAGTCTCGATGATCCTTAATTTCTGTTCTATTTTTTACAGAGAACAACACCAAACAGAAATGTCTACTGTGGAAAACAAAGTGAAATGTCTGGAGCTAGAACTTGAAAAGACAAGAAAATCAAGTCACGAAGCAAAGCTACAATTTGACACCAAGGTTGGCAATCTTAAAGAAGCTCCATCGTGATATTTGAAATCATTTTTGCTACGAACCAAATTCTTGTTAAAATAAAGGAAACCTCTAAATCCCCAAAGAGGTGATACTAAACCAAAAACGAACACGAACGGTTAAAGATGGTAAAGATCGAGACAGATTGCAAATGACGAATTTGAGAAATGTAGACTAGCTCCTTCAAATATTTTTTCTTGGCTCTCGCTTCCTTCATTATAATCAATCATTACAAGAGGAATAGCGTGCTGTATCTAAACTCTGCTTAAGTCGGACACCTTTATCAGTCAGTCATTCTACTCTATCTAAACTCCAGACACCTCTCTCTGTCCTACACGGGCAGTTGGTGCATGCGGTTCCGATGGTGTCCGTCAGGGAGAGTTGACTGTACTGCACACACTCAGTCATTCGAAAACTATTCTGTTCGTCATTGGAACTTCCATTTTATTAAATCCTAGTTCTGCGAGACTTACTAACATTTTATTCATTATTTGCTTGTTTTAAGTGCCAAGAACTGGAATGCTCTGTTCGCGAATTAACAGCTGAACTTCAAGTCGTGAAAGAAGAGAAGCAGAAATTACTGGATAGAGTTTCTCAGGAGCAAGCAAACGTTATTACATTGAACGAGAAACTCAACGCAACAGAAAAATTTCGACAAGAAGAAGAGAAAAAGAACGAAGATTTGGGTAGAGAGTTAAACATTTTTCAGGAGAAGTACAGGGAGGAAACGAGCAGTTTAATAGCTAATGTGGCAGAAAAGGAAGCACTTGTAAACGGCATCCGCGAAGAGAGCACAAGACTGCGGGAAAGTGAAATTGAAAAGGCACTTAATCAGGAAAGGGAAAAATCAAACGCTCGCCTCGACGGCATTTTAAACGAACTTACGAAATCAAATCACAATATTTTGTCTTTGAAAACGGATTTAGAAACTAAAGGACTCGAATTATCCAAACTGCAAGAGGAGAATATCAAAATGAAAAACGATTTAGAACTGAGAACTAAGGAAACGAATCTGATAAGAGAAGAGAAGATTCGATTAGCTGCGGAGCTTGAGAAAACACACAACGAGATTTCTAATTTGCGCGTACAAGTTGAAGCAATGACGAATTCCTTAGAGTTAAAATCGAAAAGCTTAGTCGATGCTGAGAACTGCGTTGAAAAACTTCAAACTCAGCTCATCGAAAGGGAGAAGACGATAGAGAGTTTTCAAGCGCAAGGAACCAATTTGGTGGAAATTCTCGAGAGGAACAGCCAAACAGGCGACTCCTTGCAACGGGAGCGAGAACAGCTGATTCGAACGTTGGAAGAGAGAATTGGCGAAGTCGAAGAAATGAAAAGTCACCGTGAGATTTTGGCTAAAAAATTGCGAGCTAAAGATAAACGAGTAAAGGAACTGGAGGAAGAGAAAAACTCAATGTCAAACAGTTTAAAGATCAAGCAAGAAGAGTTGGATGCCATGATGGAAGATCGAAGTAACATCATGGCGGAGCTGAAGCTGCGACAAATTGAAGTCACGAAATTAAAGGACGAAAAAAGCTCTTTGAGTTCGCTTGTTGAAGGGAAGCACGGAGAGCGCGAGAAAGAAATCACTAAATTGCTCTCTCGACTGAAAGGTAATACTTTATCACACTTCCTCGCACCTTCGCGGCAGTACCAGAACGTGCAGATAGGGATAAATTCATCGACTGTAATCCTTTCTATCACAGACCCTTTAGCGAAAAGCGTGTTTTCGCTTCTGGTCCAACGGTCTCTGGCTGAAAATAATATTGTTATTGTTTCTCCTTTTCGGATTGGTTGTACCACAATTTGTTGAGTTGTAGTTGTTTTATTTTGTTTTGCTGCTCTTTGTTTTTTCCTCGATTTTAAGTCAATTATCTCAATCCATCTCCCCTTGTAAGGTTCAGAACAAGATTTAGCTTTGACACGAAAACTGCTAAAAACAAAAGGAGATATGGGCGGCAAAGGTAAGTCGTGTTGCACTGTAAACCTGTTAAGCACGATTATTTTGTTTCAAAAAAGCCAACTTTAGGGGATTTAATAATTGACCCTTCTATTCAGGGAAAACTATACTTTGTCGTATCCGCTACATCTCAACTGATGTGGAAACATATGCATGTTTCCTTTGTTGTAATCTTTTCCAAATAGACACTCGATTGTCCTCGGTAACATATGGAAAACACTCACCTCGTTACCTAGGGCCCAAATTGTGGAACGATCTCACTCCTAAAATAAGAAATTTAACCTCTTTGAAGCAATTTAAAAACGTCATACGCCATCAGGACCTTAGTGCACTAGCTGCAAATGTCAGTGACTGTAGAGGCTGAAACCTCTGCCATGAATGACTGGACGTTTACGTAATTTTTACAATAAATATATATATTTTAATATGATTTAAGATATACAGCCTTAACAATCTTCTTAGATCTAAATTGTTCTTGTAATTCATAGGCTATTAGTTTGGTTTTAGCAAGGTGTCCACAATTAGTAGTTGAGGGGACTTTTCCCCTCAGCTATTGGCATTTGACACTTTAATCAAGTTATAAATAAAATAAATAAATAAATAAATAGGTGGAGTCCATGCAGGTTAGTAAACGATTATTCCATGAGCGCGCGTTGAATATGAGATGGTGGATAACCAACGAGGCGCACATTGTCGATTTGGCTGTAACTATCTCATATCCAGCAAGCGCGAGTAGATGTTGCAAAATTAAAGCATCTCGGCGTCTGTTCTTGCTGACGCCTGCCATATTTGAGTTCTATGGTATATTAGCTCGTATACCATGGTCTGTAAACCAATCAAAACTCAGAACCTGCAATATATGATGGATTGTTTTTTATTAAGACTTTTATTTTGTGCGTTTTAATTTGAAGCTGTGCGCGTGGCAGGGGCCATGCAACAAGAAGTTACCGCAAAACGTGGAGAGTTAGACGCGCTACAAAACAAGTAAGATGTTAACACAGAATGATACGTCAGATCAGTTTCCTCGTGATAATGTCACTGGTCGTTCTTGTCTTTTGCTTTTGTTGTTTCTTCCTGTTGTGATATGGTTTTTGGGTCTGTCAGGTTTTAAATGAGTAGTTCAAGAATTCATTAACGTACCCTATCAGAGCGAAAATCTACTTTTCCCGTGCTTGCCTCTGGTTCTTTGTTTCTTTTCATTGTACAGTTCTATAGTGGGCTTCGGGTTTGTCAGCTATTTTGAGCAGTTTTATTTATTTTATATCTTTTTAGACGAACTTGTTAACCTTCTCGTCTTTGTCTCTTTTATAGAATCCACTGGTTGACCGAAAGCCTAAATACAGCGTCCAAGGTATGAACCCTTTTGAGCCACATTTTACTTTTTTTCCTTACCTTCGTCAGACTGTGGTTTTCTGTAGTGGTATTATAATACGTTCATTTATTATGTAATTTGCAGTAACCTCAGGAACGATAGCCTCCTTCGCAGACGTTCTTTCGCACGTCACGCAATCTCCCTCTATGAGGCAACCGGAACGACAACTTACATGTAGTCCTCTTTTGCGCGCGCGGAGGGGGAGGGAGTGAATCTTCTGCTTCCTCAACCTTTTTCTCCCCTAGTCCGCCCCTTCGTTAGTAGCTCCTGTCCCTTTGTTGTAATTTTATTGCAAAATATTACGCAATGTCGCGAAATTGTTGGCGATTTTTCCGATTCCCACCTCCTGTACCCTTCCCGCCCCTATTTTCCCGGGATACCGCCCCCTCCCTCTGCCCCCTCCCTCTTTGATTCATCTGTTACTTTTAGGACGCGCGCTATTACGAGAGGAGAAGCAGCGAGTTGTCGGAGACGGTGAAGCAGCTGACTGTCGACCGAGATCAGCTGGAGTTTGAACTGAGAAAGGTCCGAGAACAGAATGACGAATACAAAAAACAGTCTAACTACATGGAGCAGGCGCTTGAAAAGGTACAACAAACAGATCAGATCTTTACAACTTAAATACAATTCGATTCTAATATGCTAAGGGATAAAATTAGAAAAATGCCAATATGTATCATTCTCGTCCCCAGAGCCCACGATCCTTTGGCCTCCTTTGGCCGTCTCCAAGAACGGAAGTCCGCGATCCACGGTCTCGTTGTCAAACATGAAAAATCTGATTGGCTTAAAATTACAGAACGAAAACTCTCCGCATGCTCACAATTTGGGGGCTGCCAGAGGACTCGATCCCTGGCGCAGATGAGAAGGATCGTGGGATCTGGGGAAGAGAATGAATAAGTATCGCCTGATAGTATCTGGGAAGGCAATCAGTTATGGGTGACAGATTACTCATCCTTTACCCGCCCATCGTGCCTTCCAAGGCCTATACTCGCTCATCATGAGTATCAGACTGCGAAACGCTTGGTAATATAACTCTAATGGCGACTCCAGCAATCCCCTTGTGTATGCTAGATCTCCGGCATTTCTCCCTGTATATGCCATAAAATGTTTTGATGCTTTCCCAAGTGATTTTACACTAAATGGTTTTCCGTACGAACATTTTCCGCACAAAAAAACAATTCTTCATTGCATTCACGTATACCTCATTTGTCAATCCTTTTAATATACTGTCTGATGAATGTCTGAAATTTTATTCGCACAAAATCGCGAACTCCGCGAAATAAACCTCCCGAAACGTTTGTGCAACACATTATTCCGCAAAGTCCTTTACATGGGTAATAGTACAATAGGCGTGTTTCTTTCCGAAGGCTGCTCTCAAACATGCAGACTCGCAAGGTGTCATTGAGAGGATGGAGCAAGAGATGGCCAGACTTAAACTGAAACACTCGCTTGAAGTAAAGGTACGCTATACAGCAACATGTGCCATGGAATGTTGAATGAATTAGTTAATAAACGGGACAAAATTCGGCTTGCAACTAACAGGCGTCAAACATGGTGCAATCTGGAATTTTTCCTTCACTTTGTGTTCATGACCTTGTATTACCGTATACAGCACGAGGGGAAAAAATATCTAAAACATGTGAATGTAGGGAGTAGAACGTCCTGTTAGGTGTGTAGTTGGCAAGGGACAACGTCAACCATATAATAGCAGCATCAGTATGTTAAACCCGTAATTAACTTTATGAGTTGACTTGTTTTCAAGGAACTAGAGCGGACTTCAAAGGTTCCTCTTTCTATTAGACCAGAGGCTGCGTCGTTGGTTGAGCTTTTGACAAAACTGAATACTGGTTTCAGGTAAGTGTGGCGCGCCTATTTGGCTTAGGACCAGAATTTCTACTTTCGGTGATGTGCTGCTGAGTGCGATAGTGTTCCTTTGTTTGCGTCGTCGCGCAGCACTTCTCCTCACGCAATCCTCTGGGAAGTCTACCAAATATAGTCACGTCACGAAATGTTTAATGACTTGTCTTGATACTGTTGCTTGTAGATGGCCTCCGCTGACCACTCAAGCGAATTACAGCAGTGTTCTGATGTCTCAAAAGAGCGTTCTGCCTCAACCTTTGCAGACGCTTTTCCCTCCGTCCCAGGGCCCACAGCCTGAAGTGACGGAGTTGGAGAGTGGGCAGCTAACTCAAAGTGGACAGTCCCGGGAGGTAAGAAAAGGATTCTGTTGCTAAGACAGGGCCTAGGCGTTTAGCGAATAAACATTTGTAGATGGTTAAATGTATTCCCGCGACTTTTTTCATGTATTTTTGTTTTCATTTTAAAGGCAAGTGAAACCTCCTCTAAAAAGAACGACGAAGTTACAGAGGACCTGAAGACATTACTACATGAAGTACGAAGCCTAATAACTAGTTTCCATGTCTCTCAAACGGTGACCCCGGCCAAGACTCCGAGTACTGGGTTTACCTCTGAAGGAGCTCCTGCTAAGCAAGCACTGCTGGATGATGGTCCAGTTCACCCAGATGAGCCGGACACGAGAAACGTTAATGGTGTGGTCCACACCGGTAAGGGGCACTCTGGTCCCATGGATAAGGGCGATAGACGCAGTGACGCACCACCAGAGAGAAAGCATCGAAATGCAGCCCAAAAGGAGCTAATCTCGCGTCCAAAGCCTGTTATTTCTAGTGAATTTAAACATGAGGAATCTTCCTCGGTGGCAACTGATCTGAACTCGAGACTAAGCACCAGTTACGAACTAGACGACGGAAAAGATGTTAATGATTTTGTTCTTCCGCTGCACAGTTCATCTCCCAATAAGGATAGTTTCACCAGCAGCGAACATTCACAAACATTTGATAGACCTCACTCGCCACTGTCCTTATCGATTCAAAGCGACCATTCAGATGTCACGTCGCTTTTAATCGACCAATCAACGTCCACTGCAGACACTGTCATCTCGCGTGATCATTTGAAGACTGCTCGTACTTTGAACCCGGCGTCCAGTGCGTCTTCGGTGTCAAGTAGTCAGTCGAGGTCAAGTCAAATGTCAGAGAGATCGCCGTTACGAAAAAAACACTCGCGGCCAGTTGTCCAGAACCAGAAATTCAGAAAAGCAGCTGGTGAAACAGACGCTGGGAGAGGTTCTTACGGGCACAGTAGACAGGAAGAGCTGGCGTCAAAGAAACAAAGTCAGAGAGCCTTTGCAACTGGCAATGGGCTGTTGATTAATCAAGGTTGGGAAATGTTCGGAAAAGCTACTCTAGTATTCAATTCAGTTCAATGTTTATTCACCACATGTTTACATCACTTAATTTTAAAAAAAGAAATAACAAAGCAAAAGATAAGAGAAATAAGTGGTGAGGAGACCTCAAAAAACCTCAGGGCTTATACTAAGAGGACCCCTCGTTGATACAGAACAAATTCAGACATATGATACCTATCCCAGTCCATTCCAGTCCAGGGTGGCTCAGTGGTAAGTAGTGTACCAGCATAGTGTTAACGTTCTTGATATAGAGAGCATTTCAAAGGCGAAAAAAGTATATTTTTCATTTATTTTATCCCTTTTGTTCACATTCCCTATCCTACCCTTCCCTATTCCAGGCTACCCAAGCGTACCTTACATTTTTGTCGCCAGTTGTTTTCGTCTTTCTTTCTCTTGTACTTTTTACACATCTATTTTAACTTGACATTGAACCCTTCGTTGTAGCTTCAGAACCCGTGCAGAGAACTCCATCTGCAAGCGAGCCTGTTTACAGACGCGCTGAGATGATTTTGCAATCCCTAGCACATACTGGACAGCAACTAACCAAGAAAAATAAAGGTAATCACAACAACGCGTGTTGTACAGAGAAGAATTTTAACCTATAGTGGTTTCTTATGTGGCTATCCCGTTAGTACGGCCAACGGCCACATTCTGAAATCCCAACCCGGTTAATTCTTTGTAATTTTAACCCTTTAACAGGGCACGAAATGAAACTTTTTTTCAAGGAGCCATCTGGCTCCTAAATTTTCCAAAGTGGTCGCCAAGACCAAAAAGTTAGGAGCCACCTTTTCATGTGGAAGGTGTCGCCACGGTTGGAAAAGTATGGAATGAGCCCGCAATATGCGTTGTTGGCATGTTCAGTAGCGCTTAATTACAGGAATGGCTCCGGGCTCGGAATGCACTGGGAACGAGTTTGGCTAGCTAAATTAGACAACAAAATCACCCTGGTTAGCCTATTATAACACTGCGGTTAGCCTACTAAGCAATCTGGTTAGCCTATTGAGCACTGCGGTTTAGCCTATTAAGCAATCCGGTTAGCCTACTATAGCACTCCGGTTAGCCTACTAAGCACTGCGGTTTGCCTACTGAGCACTGCGGTTAGCCTATTAAGCACTTTTGCACTCCGGTTAGCCTACTAAGCACTGCGGTTATGCGGTTAGCTCTCAAGAATGGTAAGGGTAACACGATAAATTCGTAAAATTTTCGGTGTTCGGTAGCCGGGCCTCGGTAGTGTAGTGGTTAGTCGGAATAGCTGGTGATCTGAGTGACTCGGGATAGATTCCACCTCTGTGCTTTTATAATTGACTTTGTTTTTTCTCTTTATTAGACGAAAAAATCAAAGTCAAAAAAAGATCTAAGTGTCCCGGAGCCATTCCTGCATTTAACGCCATGTGGCATGTTCGCTTCGTAGTATTCGTGACGATTTTGCTTGACACCTCATCGCACCGATTCATCTACCTAAAAGCTTTATTTAGTTGAAAAATACATCAAGGTACGATATACAAATCGCAAAGAGTTCTGGTCGCCAACTTGGCGACTAATTTTTGAATCTTGGTCGCCAGCACGGTAATTTTAGTCGCATTGACGACTGTATTAGGTGCAATTTCGTGCCCTGGTTAACTCGAACCAAATACGTATTCGTAATTGTCAAAACAAAACAAATACAGCCCTTGAGAAAGATATCTAGAATCTACTTACGTTACCTTGGTTAACACTGTTTGCGCGAATTGAAGTTTCTGCATTCTGGATGTTTATTAAAGAATTTATAGTTGTTTAGAAGTGAGAATGTGTCTGTCATGTGAGAACCAGTTATGAAATTTCACCCTACCCCAC
Source organism: Blastomussa wellsi (assembly GCA_947652115.1). NCBI lineage: Eukaryota > Metazoa > Cnidaria > Anthozoa > Scleractinia > Plerogyridae > Blastomussa > Blastomussa wellsi. Next base: position 2,534,254 of record OX393568.1, on the reverse strand, counting down.
CCCGCCCATTCGGCTACATCTTTATGGTCCGTTGGTGACCGTTTTAACGGAGTTCCACTGTAGGGAGATTTCTGTACTGATTTCTGTTCACAAGGTTTACACAAGCAATTTTTCCCCCTGGAGGGGAAGCGGTGAACCATTTGCCCAAAAAATTCTCCCGAGTTGCCTGGCCCAAATTTTCTCATGCTGCCCAAAAAATCTGATTTGCCCAAAATTGGGGGGGGGGGGGCTGCAGCCCCCCTGCCCCCCCGGTCCGTACGCCTATGTTTATAGTTCTAAACGTGAAACCGAGTAATTTTTAATCTGGATTAGTTTTAAAGAGCTTTCGAACAATAAGGAGCTCTTGAGTGGAAAGAAGCATTGTGAGAATTGGCTTTCCTAACAGCACATCACTTAAAAACAAGTAGTCCAGCAGCCCCTCCCGATTTAATTTTGCTGCCCATACTTATACTGCTGGATCTTACAATTGTAACCCCCCCCCCCCCCCCCCCGTTTATTCTGGGTGTCCTTAAAGTAGCTACGTCACGATATGCAAGTCGACGTTCTTCAACTATTGGCACTGATCGAATTTTGCAGATCAATATTCCTTTTCAGTTTTAGGTTTTGTCTATTCTGATCTCGCGACGTCGTCATATATGGCCGTGATTTGAAAGTTTTGAATGACTCTCTGTACAAAAAGCGAATCCTTCGGAGGTCTGGCTGCCAAGTCAGACAATTAGAAACCTTCCACCTCAGCAACAAATTGGAAGTTAAAAGGGTGCCTCTTAACTGGGCGAAGTTTTACCCATTTCCATGCCATCAATTAGTGCTAACAGCTTCCTGTTTTGTTTACGCTCTTCAGAAATAGAACACTTGTTGAAGGAACAAGACAGACGGATCAAAAAGTGCCGGAAAAATGAAGACAACATACATGCCTTGCTCTCGTGAATACTATAACATGGCCGCTGGGTTTTCAGTGTCGTCCTCTGTTTCTACATTTCACCTCCGTTCTCAACTTCCTTTAAACAAGGACAGTAAAAAATACATGCCTTGCTACCAAAGACTGAAAGAAGCTGAGCTTTCCGTCTTGTATATCATACTCTGTTTTCACTATGCGTGGCATTAATTATTTAGTAATTGTATAAAATATGACTTCAAGACAATAAAGAGCAATGCAGCACTGATAATTGTTATTTTCGAAAAATGTCGATATGTTGTTATTAATCCTTTCTTCCCTCTCTTCTTTCTTATGGTGCCGCTTCTGTCAACCCATTTTGAAGTTTCGGTCTTTTGACGAAGCTCACTAAATCATAAACTGTCAAGAAGTTTGAAAATAATTATAGTTCTAACACTTCTTGCCCTGCTAGTCAAACAGGAACAAAGACCGAACTGACACCCCAGAAAAAATCGTTAAATTTTATTCAGCCGGTTCACCTTTCTTACATTGTTTTATGTGCGTGAAACTATTTTCTCTGCATGTTTAACTTTGTTTATAGATGTTCATTTACAATAACATGTAAACTTAGGAAATATTACCTTGTTCTCCTAATATTCAGTTAGATTACGCTCACTACAGATCAGATTTCTCTAAGAAACACCCGACTATCGATCACTTTGCTGAAACCTAAGCTAAACGTTATTTCACATATAACACTCAGTCCAGAAAAGTTTGTAAAATCAAACTGGCATTTCTTTCCCTACTTAAACAAGAAGTCTCGCTATAGATTAAAACTACAGTTCGCACTACTCTTCAGTCAGTGCACGTAAGTCGTCGAGCATTCTGAAAGCAAGACATGCCATGAACAAAATTAGACACAAATTGCAAAATTAACGTATAAAAGCGTACTTTATTTGTCGCTGTTTGTGGTTTGGCAACTAGACGTGACAATGGCCAGGCGAGGTATCTTTCATACGGGATCGTCTTCTTTAAATTGAATATCGTTACACTCTGTTTTATCCAAAAGAGGTCTCCGTTGGTCCGTGAGCCATTGATGGCTTCCAAGCTGACGCGAACGTCCGAACATTTGCTTGAACAGGTACATTACCAACCTAGCCAGCTGAGACAGAATCGCGAAGGCAACCAAACCAGACACTAACACCGGGACAAAAGCTAAGGCGAACACCTCAAACCATTCTAGAGTGTCCAAATACGATCGGTAAGGCCCGTCAATACCGATACCAAACGAGATCAGGGTCGCTTTTGTCAAATTGATGACAGCAATAACAGTCAAAGCGGTAAGGGACAATGTTTCAGCTTTGCTAGCGATTGGATCCCGATATGGATTCTTCAAAACATGATGAATGGTCATCAGTAAGCATGCCACAGCCATGGAAACCATTTGCAACATCGAACTTCTTATGAACGAATGGCATGCAAGGAGAATAAATCTTCGGCCAATTAAAACGCTCTCCCAGTAGAGTGTTCCTTTATCTTCGCGGTTTGGAGGACGGAAAGGACCATGGAGTACTTCCAAGACATCTTTGTTCACAACCTGCGCTCTCGGACATTTTTCCTTTTCTTTCTTCATTTTCTTAAAGAACCAGTAGATGAGAAATGGCATTGGAAGCATACAAGCAGCGAGGAACTCACATGCAGTAATGGACGCATTGTAAAGCTTGGAGGATCCACAGTAGAGAACAATGATAAAGGGAATCACGAAAACTGCAATATACCCCATAAGAACATATTGCCACCACTGCATGCATGGAACATTTGCATCGATGAATAGCCGCTTACTAGATCCAATCGACACGCAGTGCATCAGTTTTAGGGACGTTTCCGCCAGACGTTCGTAGCCCAGCAGCAACACTTCCACGACAACAGCCATGTAATGGTAAAGGGATGGCTTGTCTTTTCGCCTCAACGTGTTGGCGACAAAATGGAGCCAATAAATGAGCACAATGTCAGTCATCGTCATGAAAACTGTACCAGAAAGAACCAACTGCTTCGTGACCGCTGTAAGCCCGACAAGAGGGCACCCAATTCCCTTGTTAATAGTTCGAACTTTGAAATTAAAAGCGGCGATCACCGTATAAATAAGCGGCACTCTTTCAAGAAGGTTTTCTATGGGACCGACCATCAGTAATTCGGCTGCTTGGTAGAAATAAAATGTAATTTTAACGTAGCCACTGTCCGAATGTTGTTCGATGCTGGCCGAATCATCTCTTTCTTTCCGTTCAAACCACAGTATGTGATTTGCAAGAAATCCTAAGATCGGAGGTTTCATCAACAGGTAGAGGGCCAGTCCAGTTGTTAACAAAATCGTCAATATCCAAAACCAATGGTTATCGCATTCCTCATTTTTACGGCATTCAGCTGACAAGAGTGTTTCGCTGTATCCTGGAGTACATTTACCACAGAGTGTACCCATTCTGTTTTCCTGACAACTGTTGTACCCTCGTGACCCTGATGGTGGTTTTTTACAGTAATGTTCCGGACAAGCAGCGAATTTCAGTGATGGCGGAGCACTGGATGTGGCATAACCCCAAAAGTTTGGCTTGGCAGCTATGTTGCTTTCAAAACAAGTGGCACCAAACGGACAAGGAAGACATTCAACTGTGTTGTTGACAATTAAGCCATGTGAAACTCCGTTTTGAATACTGTAAAACCCGAGAGAACAAAACTGGCAAGAGTACCTTAAATCGGTGACATTTATTCTGCAAAAACGGTTGTTTTGCTCTGTGTGTACAAAATGTGTCATATTGTCTAATAAAAGCTGGCTTCCGATAGGACATTGGATTCTCGAATTACCATCCATGTGAACGTAACCTCCATTGTAAATGTCTAATGCGAGATAGGAAGTCCTTTCAGTAGCAAATGACACCATAGTTGTGTTTTGAAGATTTATAGGTCCCCCGCTTTCCGACTGTAAGAACGTCGATTTTTGAAACGTGATGCCATTTCTTGTCATATTTGCTTCTGTGGAAGAAAATATGCAGTCTTTAAAATCTACTTGGCCAGTACCATATGCTGAAGAAACGTGTCCCGAATTCTCTGCAGCGAAATTGTTTCGAAACCTGCATCTTTCAAAAGTTGTGTGGCCATTACATATGTATACGGCACCAGCGATTAACCCTACATTGCCTTCGAATATGGTATCTTCAAATTTCACTTGGGTCTGATAACCCCAAATTGGGTGTACGTCTTTCGTTGTTCCCTCTTTGACACATCCTGGACTCAGCTTTTCATCAGAACGTGAGACGACCGATAGAGCGCCAGAGGACACTTCGTACACACTGTACGTACTATTATCACCCCAACCGAATCGATCAAAACAGAAACCATTGATAAAAGAAGATCTTCTGACGCGTAACGTTTTGTTGCCTTGAAATAGAAAGCCTATAAGGTTGCATGGTTTCGATTCAACTGTTACGTTATCCAGCTCGATAATCGCTTTCGAAGAACGGAGTATTTTCAAAGGTTTTATGATGATAAAAAATGCAAATGAGCCGGGTTCAGCCTGTCTGTTGGAGAGATTGAAAATGGTGTTCTTAATTGTTAATTCTGCTTGGCTTGGATCGTGTGCGCTTGTCACAATATCACGGAAATTATCAAGGAAAACGCAGTTATAGATTGACACGTTCAAAGTCCCCGCTTGTTGGCGATATTTGGACTCTACTCTAACGACGCCTGTTACACCGAAGTTGTGAAGAAATGTGCTGCCAGAAATAGTTACATCCGTGTTACCACCTGTGCTGACTACCGCCAGAGCGCCACCCATAGATTTGACATTGTTTTGCCAGGAAGATTCGCTGATGATCACATTGCCGTTAAACGACATGAGCATAACTGGGTAGCATAGACCGTGGAAGCCAAAGCAGTCAAGCACTCTAATTTCTTTGAAGTTTGCAATCAACTTGTTTGTTCCTGTTGCGTTTCCCATTGATTGTGGTTTTTGGTCTCCAACCAAAATTGCACCTCCGGATCCATTCCTTTCCGCGCCACATTCAGTGAAGTTAACATTCGTAATGTTTAGACGCAAGGTTCCGTTCTTACTAAAAGCAAATAAAGCTCCACCTCCTTTAGCTACACTCCTGCGAAACCTACTATTGAATATCACTACAGAACCACGGACTGTCGAATTAAAAAACACCGCTCCCCCTCTCTCGTTTGTAAGACGCTGTCCATAGAATGAAGAGGTTCCAATTTCTACTTCAGCTTCCTCAGAATGAACCGCTATACATCGCAATAACTTATTGTGGGAACATCTCAAGTTGCTAAACTTAACACGCGTTTTCCTTGTATTAGAATTGTACAAACTGTTGACCATGTGATGTGTTTTGCTACCAAGTGTTGCCTTAAATAAATTACAAATGGTGTTGTTGAACAACTTGACATCATTGTATACCTCGCTGGTAACGGCTGAAGGTAGATCAACATTAACAAAGTGGCCATAGTTATTCACAGATGTGACATTGAAACAAGATATTTGTACATGAATAGTGTATGGTAACGTTGTTTCCGATTGGATTGTTACTGAGCCCCTTGCAAACCGCTTTTTGTGAAATCCATTTTCAAAAAAATTTGTCTCGTTGATATTTATGGCCAGAAAATGATCTTTGACTAATGTATCACTCTTCAACGTGATGTCCACACAAGAAGTGTTGTTCTTAAAGAAAGAAGACCGCTGGATATTAAGGTGCATGTTGGAGTTGTCTCTTATCAGAATACCCAGAGCAGTGGAGGTGTCTTCAAAAGAACAGTTTGAAATCGTGACAATTTCGCAATCTTGAAACATCAGTGGTGTTTGGTGGAAAACAATACCAGATAAAACAACGGTCAGTGTCTGCGGAGTATTTGACTTCCTAATAAAATGAAAACCGTTTAAACATAAAATATGTGGGGTGGATCTAAAACCCTCCATTCTCAAACTTTTCTGAACAACAATTCCTGGTTGTTCCACATCGGCCATGCCACGGTGACAGTCGTAAGGGTTTTCCTCGGTCCCAGTGCCATCAAGGTAAATGTGTACGCCTCCGTCGTCCACCTGATGAACTGCTTTAGCAATGGACTTACATGGATGACTGACTGTACCGCAGCTTTCCAAATCGTGTCCATCCAGGGAAACGTAGACAGCGGTGTATCTACGGTATTGAGCAGCTAAAATAGGAGTAATGTAACACGATATCAATTAAGTTTACAATCCTTTTTGTTCTCGTAGTACAGTCAATCCAGGAACGTCAAACTCTTTCTCGTTCCGTTGCATGACCGTAGTTGGCCGCCGGTAATGCGAAAGGAATAGAATGGAAGCGAAGTGTTCAACTTTCTTAATTTCAAGTGAAAATACAACATTATCGAGGACGGAGCAATGAAATCATGTAATTTTTTGTCGGATGTCACTGCAATACTGACAAGCCAATACTCTTTATTCGTAATTTTCCGTAATTTTTGATATTTGAAGGCGACATTACTTTCGTCAATGTCACAACTTTTAAATTCGTTTCCGCATAATTTCAAAGGTTCTCATATTTTGCTGATTTCCGGTTCGAACATAGGAAATCAACACTGAATGGAGATCCTTTTATTTTGCTGTTCTAACAGATTAACACTATTCAAGTGCATTTCCTATCATTTCCTACCCATCCAGACACTTTTTTTAATTTCTACTCGCGTGTTTTTTTTCGTAGAAAGTGGTGTTATACATGTTAAATTCCTTGAAAACTGAAAGTCGTGGTCGACCGAAGACCATTACAAAGGGATTTCATTTTCTTGAAATAATATTAATGGTAATTGTCTATGGATTAGATTGAGCCCTTGTTGTAATTTCAGGAAATGAAAAATAGATTAAATACAAGAAAGGTAATGTATGCGCTCAACAGAGTTTTAAGTAATCCAGAAAGGAGACGAGTATAAGGAAAACGGGGCTAATCTCTCGACCTATCAAATACAGACTGAAATGTTGATACTGAACTCCTTGTATCTATTTGTGTAATAAAACTTAAGCTCGCAGATCATAAGATAGCCAAACAACGCGGCTGTTATTGATTAAAAGCTTTCTTGAATCTTGACAACGATAATTACCAAAATATAGCAAGGGACCCGGGTTCGGACCGGACATTTACTAGGCTTCGAATTGAAGTTCTACTTGTTTTTACACGAACCAATCAATTGCTGTCGTATAGAATTTCGTAGACTCTTTTGCTCTAATAAGTCAGTACGTTGGGGAAATAAGAAGCAAGAACTCTTCTTCCGGCGCCCGCTCTATACGTACCTCACGGCTTCGCCGCTCGTGTAACGCGCTCTTTCGATGTTTCACTTATATATCTTCGAGTTCGTCACTGACTTTAGAGCAAAAGAGAGATCGATCTGTTTAATTTGTACCATGTGATTATTTAGTTAGTCTGCTACTCACAATTACCTGATTTCTTGTTTGAAAGCGAAAAGAAGACCAAGAAGGCTATAAAGATCCGAAAATACGTCATTGAAAATTGCTTGCCAAGTGCGGACGCCGAAATCTGAACTCCACTTTCTCCCATTTGTCTTCGCATTACATGTTATACTTGCCTTGGTGAGAATGAAGAAACGCTTTTGTGTGTGTCGATTTTAAGATAGTCATGGCACCGAGATTGTATTCCCTATATATGAACTGAATCAACTGGGCATGGAAAGCGAAATGCAATCGCTAGCTCAACCCAGCTAGTTTTCCAATCCCGTTCGAGCTATATTTTTGAAGATTGACATGTAAATGCGTCATCGGATATCGCTTTGAATTATATTTGTTTCGTGATCTACCAGTTTCGAGATTTAACTGTCTGAAAAACTTTAGACAACTGATTATTTTTTTTGATAGTACACAAGTGAGAAAATGTAATAATTTACTCCGGGAACCTAATGGAGATTCGCGCTTTGCTGAGTTGTCTCGATAAGAAATTGTCAGCCTTGCAGAAGAACGAACAACTTGTTGACTTTTGTCAGCTTATGAGTTTTATCCTAATGCAACGGAAAAAGCCGTGAACCTCGCGCAATTGATTGGCAATTATTTAGCAAAACAAGCCGAACGCCAGAAACACACAGAGGTAAGAAATTTTTTAGGAACAATTTGAAGACCGAAACTACACCTTTGTTCCTTTTAATCGAAATTAGCAGCGAATTTGGAAAACTTAACGCGAAGCGTTCGCATAAAAATTTGAATGAACATGGACTCGGTCGAGTATCGTACTCGGATGCCATGCTTCAATATAACGCAACAACCGGAAATAACTAACAGCGCAGCTGTAAGATCTCATTGATTTTCTTGTTATTTCTAAACAGACGCTTACAGGCCCGTAGACAGGTTTTCTTGCGGGAGGAGACGATCCAATGAGGATTACGGACCAAAATATCGTCCACGGCACGAGCCTCTAGGGGGATTTCCCCAGAAAATTTTGAAAATTAGGCTGTCTCAGACTGCATTTCGTGCGTTTTGAAGGCAGTACGATATGAAAATAGGCAGCCAAAAGCGAGCGTAAAAACGTAAATATTACTCAAACTTTTGAACTTCAAAATGGATTTGTTTGGCGTAGAAGCTACTTAACGTATGTATTTTACATTTTTATAGAATAACATCACTATTTAAAAATAGCCGCGCGGGGAAGGGGCACCCTGGGGAGCACCCCACCTAAACATTTCCAAGTACCTGCCCCCAATGACATTGAGGAAGCTTGTCCAAGGATTATTATCAGTATGTGAAAGCAGACGTACGATTTTAATCGGTATTAAAAGCACCTGGTGAGCTTTAGCCAAATCAAAGATTCAGCATTAGTTTCATATATAAGTGATTATCGTTTTGACACGAATATTCCTGGTACACAGTTTTATGAAGTTCGAGGAACATCGACGAAGATTATCAAACTTGCCCGCTTGACAATTTCCAAAGGCCCGTCGAACCCGGAAAAATCATATGTTCTTCAGCCTGCATAGAATTAGAAAGAGTAAACTCGCCCTTGTATGTATAAGCTGAAATAGACATCATTTAAAACAGCGCGTTCTTCTTTTGAAAACAGTTGAAAGATAATTGGGGATATCACTTAAACCACGCGAAGAAATAAGTGTTTTAAGAGTGGGTTGATGACATGATAGGCAACCTCGTTCCCAGGGTCTTTCAGGGAAAAGATCCTGGGAACGAGGTTGCATGATAGGGTTTGCGTCCGTGGGAGTTCGCCAACAGGCCATGCTTGTAAATGCTTGAAAGGATTCTATCGCACTCATTTGTTCAAAAAATGTCACAAGTGTGGACATGGACTAGAATGCAAAGATGGTTATGTTTCATTGAAATCTGGATATTGGTGGAAATGGAGGAACAAGACACAGGATAGTCGTTACAGACTTTTTGTTGCAAATCTGTTGGCATTGTCATCAGCATTGGATAATTTTAGCGTCCACTATCCATATCCGATACCAACACCTTATAGATGCCCAATAGAAGGATCTTGCAGGGGTGGTTTAGATTCACCGTGCGAGAATGGTTATGGAGGTCTTCTCTATGGTGTCTGCAGCTCAGGGCACTTCAAGCAATTGGAAACATGCAAAAAGTGTCCATCAAAAAAGTTGATGGTTGGACAGCTGTTAATCATTGCAGTCATTTTATTCATAATCGTGGCCGTTATGGTGTGGACGGGCAAAGCAAAGACAAAGAAATACAACGGCTTTTCTGTAATAGACATGCTTTTATCGAAACTTAAGATCGTTATTGGCTTTTATCAAATCACCTATGGTGTACTTGAAGCGTTCTCGTACATAAAATGGCCAGATTCCCTGCAACTCATTGGTAAATATTCAGAAATACTTCAGCTGAATATACTTCAGATAGCTCCCGCGCACTGTCTTTTTCCAGGATTACCCAGCGATGCCTTTGGACATTTGTTTTCGATGATGACAATAAATGCAACTGTCGTTGGCTTTTCAGGTGTCGCTTACGGAGTACGAAAAGTGATCATTTTGAGAACTAAAAGCATGGACGCCGAAATGAAGTCAAAAGAAATCTCACAGACAAAGGAGTTGGTGTTCAGAAATGTATTTTTCTTCCTGTATGTGACGCACCTGAGCACGTGTTATACGACAGCTAATGTCTTGCCACTGGTTTGTCGAAGAATATGCCGAGATGCAAAAGAAGAGGTCTGTAACAAATACTTGAAAGCAGATTACAGCATACAATGCGATGTTCCAAAATACAACAACATGGTGATCTTAGCGTACGTTTCTTGTGCCTATCTCGTTGTTCTCCCTACCGCTTCTTTTCTTGTCCTTTGGAGACAGCAAAGAGTTCCATTAGGCTCAAAAGACACAACAACGCTTCAGCATTTTGGCTCTATTGCAGAACTGACCACAGGATTGCGTTTTCTCTTTGAAAACTACAAACGTACTTCGTGGTATTGGGAAATGGTTGAAATGTCTCGTAAAGTCATTCTTACATCTGGTTTGATTCTTGTTGGTCAGGAGAGCAGGTCCTATATTGGCTTAGCATGGGTTATGGCCGGGATGTATGGGACACTTTTCTCCTGGGTAGGACCCATAGAAGACGTGAGCGAGAACCGATTGATGAACGTGTCCCTTGCTGTTACTGTTGTCAACTTGGGTATTGGAGCTGTCAGTAGAATTCCTGCTGAGAACACAGCAGCGTCAAGTGACTCGTTCCTGGACGCAGTTCTATTAAAGATATTGATACTTCTAGCGAATACCTTGGTTATCAGCCTTGTTGTTGGTAAGATAATACGTTACTACTAATTAGGCGAAATGGCTTTAAATTGTAATAATTGGACTTGTAAGGTTTATCATATCAGTGTTTTTTAGGTCATAAAAAATCACTTGGTTACAAAACTGTTGTACATAAAGGACTCGATTGAAAAGTCCTAACAACCTTCTGTTTCCGCTTATTGTTAACTTTACTTTCAGTTCAGTACGTCTTAAACTTGTATCAGAACCTCAAGGAATGGCTAAAGCATCCACAGTGGTCATTTTCTTGCTGCCTGGCTCTGCTTGTCCCTCTTATAGACTTGCATGGAGAAATAAGTGGTTTCGCAGCAGCGGATTCGTTTCATGACCACGTGCAGGCAGAAGAGCTAGCTGTTCCAACCATTCTGACTGCCGTGATAAACAGTGTATCCACTGATGTGATCCTTGAAGAAGGCCAAAAAAGTGATGATAGAACGGAAGATTCACATGGTATTTGTCAAGCCAAATACAGAGGCAAAAAATGTCATCAAGGAACACAGACAGAACCATTGTCCCCCTCGTTTGCTAACATCGTTGTACACGAGCAAATTGACGAAACACAAATTGATACTTGTAAGTGTAAACAACACTACGGTAATCTGGTTATTGAATTTATTACTTTAATTTTTATTATATATTTATACAATAGAGAACTTTTTCCTTGTTTACATAGCCTCGTGTAAACACAAGGGGAGAATTCGAGACAGTTATTTGCGATCAAAACCTCATGCCTGCGAAAGTCTTGTAAATACCCCGTTTGTAACTTTTGTGGGCATAGTCATTTCAACAAAAACGTTTTCCCATTAATGAAAATATGTCTTTCCTTTTCACTTTTTTCTCATGACAGTTTCCCCCTTAATTCTAACTAACAAATAGATTTCATATTCATGTGACGTCTGTTCAGTGATAGGATCACTGATTACGTCAACATGTGGTAACAGTAAACAATTGGCACACGATGCGATTGCTGAGTGTGTCACTGAGTGATGTTCTTACCACATTTTGACGTCTTCTGTGATCTATTGCTGAACAGATGCACGACAGCATGGAATCTATCTGTTTTATAAATAAAAAATAGAAACGTCATCGGTGCGTGTGTCTTTTAATAGATCATAGTTAGGAAGCAATTAAAACGCGTCCACAATTTGGCTTATTATATAATTTTATGACTGTTTCTGCAGGTCTTGGTTCTCAATATCAGCCTGCAACTTTGGAATCCATCAACTAAGGAAAAAGTACTGGATCTGGTTAAAACAAAGTCAAAAGCTATAAAACATGCCTAGTATAGATTATGATAATCTAGGAGGCAAACTCTAATCGTCGGATTCGCTCCGACGAAGGGCTAACGCTCGAAACGTCAGCACTTGAATCTCTTTACGGTGGCCAATTGACATTATCAACCCAGTTGATAAAACCAAATTATATTGTTATACTTCCCACCGACGCAGCACCACAGTTTCTTTAGAAACTTACCCCCACCAAACTCTAAAAGACTTAAGGGACACAGTCAGCTTTGGGACCGCGCTGACCTTGACGCTAGTTTTCTCACTTTGAAAAACGTTTACCTCAACCTGAAATCAAAGTTACGCGTCGAGTACATCTAGAAATCCGCTTCAATCTTCCCAGTGTTTCACTCGATTTTCAATTGCTTACTGAAAACCTGTTTTTGAGTGTGTTTTTGCTCATCCTATGAATATTACTTTATATATTTGGTAAAAACAGTATGGATAGCGTCTCCAAAAGTGATGTGCAAATTAGCTATGAAATGGCATCTAATGCGCATGCGCACAAGCTGACTGTGTCCCTTTAATTACAAGTAACAGTTTACAGATTTTAGAATCATAAATGAAGTCCAAAGAAAGAATAGCTTGCAAAATGGACCGCACACTCTAATCTAATCCAAATTTTAGCAACGGCATGCATCATTGGGAATCGCAGATTTTAATAATTACATTTACTCGCTGTGTAATATGTTGTTGCCATGACAAGATAATCCGTTATCATTGATATTTATTGCTTACACCTACCAGTAAAGAGACATCTAGATATTTTTAAAGCATTTCTGTACATGTAATGTTGGTGAAATATAGAGCGTTTCACTCACGTGAAAAGGGGTCATATTGGATTACCGAAACAAACTACGGTGTCTGTATAAACGTAAAGCTCAATTCCCAAAGTATTAGTTGGGTACTCCAATATGGTCGCCGTCGCTTTGTCACATGAAAACGCTCTTCAAAAGTAGGAATAGTGTTCATATTAACCCTTTACTGCCCAAGGGGTCTCCCTTTGACGAGTAAAATCGTCTGGCGTTAGACAGAGTAAAATCTATAAGTCACGCTTGGGCAGGAAAGGGTTAAGGGAGATAGTTTTTTAACCCTTTACTGCCCAAGGGGTCTCCCTTTGACGAGTAAAATCGTCTGGCGTTAGACAGAGTAAAATCTATAAGTCACGCTTGGGCAGGAAAGGGTTAAAATGCTTTGTGTTAGACTTGTTTTTTTGAATGGAGATAAGTATGTTCTCTTTCTATTTCAATGCTGGCGTTTGGTGATGTGACCGCCGTTGATGTTACTTGGCATTTCGTCCATGCATGTGGACACGAAGTATAGGTAGAATTTTTTGAAACCCAGATGGCCGCACATTGTTTTTGGCGCAGTTGTATTTGGCTACCTATACAATACCTGAAAAAGTCGAAGATATTTTTTTTAAATATGAAAAAGCAGAACAAAATTGAAATGGAACAAGCAAAGTGGATTGAAATATTGATAAGTACATATATCACAGTTAGCGAGGACAACCTGACACATCCGACATATCTAGCGTTCTGAAGTGGCGTTTTTAGGGTGAAGGGAAACGTGGGAAAATTTTGCGTACCGCGGGAAAAATCCTGGTTACGCCAATCGCGATGGTAAAAAATGCAAGTGTTAGTTTTCGTGCGAGCTTTCTGAGTAATTAAGAAGTAGCGGCAGCAGGTAAACTCAGTGTATCTTACACTTATCAGCTGTATTCAAGCCCTCTGCCAAGGTAGTGAATCTTTCAATCGTTGTCAGTGGCGGATCTAGGGGAGGGGCCGGGGGACCCGCCCCCCCTTATGTGCGAAAATGTTAAGGCTCAGAAGGGCAAAAAATTTCTTGGGCCCCCAATAACTAAAATGCATGCTGTGTTTTCAGTACTAATCTTCTTTTGCCAAAACTATTTTCGTTTGCTGGAAAAAGACTGCATCGATGACAAAAAAATAATTCTGAAATGTAGCCTGCTGAATATGTTCCAGTTTATTTCTCTGTTTTTTTTTCTGATTTTGTCTCATTTTACATATATTTAGAGAAGAAAGGATAAAATGTCATTATCGTATTTCTGTGAAAAACGTTTTCCTTGCGCAATACGGGCATCACCAGGTGTTTTCTACAAAGTAAATGTTTCTGCTTATGCAGAATTTGGGACAATATTATTTTCTCCCTAGCCAATTAAGTAAACGTAAACTAAAACCGATAGATTAATTTAACGACACATCTTTAATTTGTGAAACAAATTAAAACTTAAAGGAACATAGCTGACCTCCCAAGTTTTGATTGTTAAATCAATATTATTTTGTCAGCATTTGTTTGACAAACTAAGACATTTTGTCGCATATTTTTCATGAAGTCTTCTTCAAGGTTCAAAATCATGACATTTTTCAACTTTTTGCCAAAAAACAGTGCAATAACTATGACTAAACAACCTAGCTCAAAACCTGTAACAACAGCATTGCTATTTGTTGATATTACCTTGCAGACATTTTGTCAACAAAAAATAAAATAAAAATAATTTTAAAATGTCTGCCAGACGATTTCAAATAAACGATCACATAAAGCTTCGATGACATACTCATGAAAGCACTCGTTTAATAGCTTAATACAATATTAATAGCTACGCTAAGTACACTATAGCTAAGTTTCCAATGACATAAATGTATCGTTTGGATTCTTTCTTTTCCAGTGATGTTCATCGTGCAACTAGACTAGTATTTACAGTTTCTTATGTAAATAGAGAAAATATTTAGTGCTTATAAATTAATAATGCTAATGGACCAAGGAGAGCTTATCTTATATTAGGGAAAAAAGCGTTTATGAAACTGGGGATATTGCTTGAGACTGTTGTTCCATTTTAAAAACCTCACACCAGAAATCCAAAGCGGTGCTTTGACTGTCACCCAATGGGCGACTGTTTAGCACTCAATACTTCACCACCTGCACTGATAGATTGTCAAGGCCATCTGCAACGGAACAAAATTAAAAGTAAAATTAATTTCTGTCATTTGAAAAACAGCCAAGACTGGGTTATTCCCCCATTTCGCTTTCAGCTACAAAAATGGATAGCACACTGGAAAGGAAAAAGCTCATCGAAGAGGTTCTAAAGAACAGAGAGACATGGTTAATTGCGGTTGAATTCACATTAGCTTTACTAGTCGCCTCAATAGCATCGATTGGAAACGTGTTGCTCTGTGCATCAATTTACAAATGTCGCGCCCTCCGAACAATCCAGAATTACTACATAGTCGCTTTAGCAGTATCAGATCTGCTATTAACACTTCTGTGTACGTCTCTGGGAGTAGTAACAGTGATTGTAGGAAGATGGCCTTTTGGTGATACAATCTGTCAGATACAGGGCAGTTTAGCATATTACTTATCCAGCTTTTCGCTTCTTAACATGACGCTCATATCACTTAATCGTTACATCAAAATGGTGAGATCGGCGGACATTTATCAGAAGATATACACTAAGAAAAACGTCCTCCTATCGATTTCGGCTTGTGGAATTTTCTCTGGAGTGTATATAATTCCATATGTTTGGCAGAAATTTTGCTTTCATCCAGGTATTTTATCGTGCTTCGCCTGTAAGGGTGACGACGCAAAGAAACAAGCTCTTGTCCTCGGTCCTTACTCTGTTATTATTGCTGCAACTTATCCAATGATGCTATTTTGCTACTACAAAGTATTCCGTAAAGTTCGAGCACATTTCGCACAAATTGCCGATTCCTCTCTTCACGAAGACACTCAAAAATCCTTTGTGGAGGAAATCAAAATCACTAAAATTCTCTTTGCCGTATTGATTGGGTTCCTGATTTGTTGGACCCCGGTTTTTACCATCGAATTTTTGGATACGCTTCAAGGGGAATACAGTCTTAAACGTCAGGTTTATCTCGTTTTGTCCTTCACTGGTACGGCAAACGCCGCCATTAATCCCTTGATCTACGGTCTGACGCAGAAACGTTTCCGACAAGCTTACAAGAAAGTGCTAACTTGCGCTAACTGACGAAAGATCTTTAAGTACGGTAAAATCACTTTGCCAGTGTACTGAAGCTACATATGGAGTGATATCACTGTGATACCACTTCGGGACTTTTCCAAGTTGAGATGAGGTCTCTTTTTCAAGTTCTGTCCTTGTGATTTAGAAAAAATGATGAAAACTATTTACGGCGACCCTCTTCCTTAGTAACCCGTTTGCTTGATTATATCCATCTCTTAATTTATGTTCTAGGAGTACTTCCTGCATGGTGAAAACAACTTTGTCACAACTTTGTGGCCATTTCACAAAAAAAGCCGAAAAATGCCCACTACAGTGTCCCTTTGACGACGAGTCGTTCACGCGATCAATATTTCTCCTTTAAAAACAGAACTTTAAAAAATATTTATGTAGCACCCATGTATATACGACCAGCATACAAATACTTAAATTATAAACTATTTAAACTAGTGATGCCCAAAGATATGAAATTGCTACGGTTATTTTGGTCTATTTTGCCGTCTGTGCACGATAATTTTAAGTTTTCGAAATGCTTGAATTTCAACGCAAATACGTGTAAGTGTAAACTTTTCAAAGCCGCACGGCCGCTGAAGTGAGAGAATATTTTGCAGTAAGAAACGTAATTCCTCTGTTTGTTGACGCTCATATATTACCGCTAAAAATGTCTTACTTTAAATCAATTGCTAACTTGATGTTTGACGTCCGAAACAGATCTGCACCGTCTACTATTCAATCTAATGAATACTATCAGTTCAAATTCAAGCTAATTCGTCATCTAGAATTGGAGTAAAAGTGTAGAACGAAATGTTGTTTGGCATTATAGGTTTACGAGATTCTTATCTAGATTTTTCTGAGATAATACTTAATGTAAAAGGCTGGTAAATTCTAACATTAACATGTTTCGTCGTAATGATTAACAATTAGTATTGGGTAGCATTTTTACTAGATTTGGTCAATGCAATGGTCTTTCTTCTTGTTTTTCTATTTTAATATTGTCTTTTCCATTTTTAAATTTATTTTAGTCCTTACTAAACAAAGAGAAATTTTGTAATGCCTATCCTCCCAGCAGGCGTTATTAGGGAATCGTGTTTTTCTTTGCCCGCCTAGATTAGCATTTGTAGCTGCGGGCATGCTAACTGCTGTATCTCGTTAATGAACTATAAATAATAAATAAAGGTGAATGTGTAAAAAACGGCAAGATTTTCATTAAATGCATCTAGGTCAGTTTATTTTCTCGTTCAAGAACGCTATTCTCCTTCGAAAATTTGAAAACATATTCACAATAAACAAACAAATCCATTCATCACTTCATCGCTGTTATCGGTAACAATTAATTCCGTAGAGCGTGCAAATAAGGCTTGCCATAAATTACTTTACCCAGCTAATTTAGTCGTCTGGTGCATGGGTCTTGTGAGGGAACCTAAGCTTACAAGCCCCGTGGTTTTTGTTAGGTTCCCTCGCCATTTTTTCTATTCTTCATTTTATTAATTGTAATCCTTTGCAATTTTTTTAATCATTCATTCATTCATTCATCCTCCCTGCTCCCTGAGTGGAGCATAAGGCCACGCAACAACACACGCCACTCGTCACGGTCCAGCGCTTTCTGCTCAGCCCCGGTCCAGTTTGTCCATCCGAGATCTTTCCGTTCGGCCTCAATAGTTCTCCTCCATGTGATCTTTGGTCTGCCACGTTTTCTCCTGCCTTCAGGGGTCCATGTGAGCGCGACTCTACAGTTGTTATCTTTCTCTCTCCTTAAAACGTGACCGATCCACCTCCATCGTCTGACTTTCAAAGTTTCCGAGATGGGACCCTCTCCAGTTCTTTCATAGAGCTCATGATTAGAGATGGTGCACGGCCAAAATATGCCAAGGATTCTTCTTAGGCATTTTCGATGGAAAACATCCAGGCGCTCCATGTCTGTTGATGTAACCCTCCACATCTCGGCGCCGTACAGGAGAATAGAGATCACACAGCTCTTGAAGATTCTCAGCTTGGTGGGCTTGCTGTATGTCTTGGACCTCCAGATAGGATTTAGAGTGGCATATGCTTTCCTTGCGATTGACAGCCTGCGTGTGATGTCTTCGTGTGACCCGCCAGCTCCGTGGACTATGGCACCTAGGTATATGAAGGAGTTGACATCTTCGACCTCTAAGCCATCAATGGAGATCGTGTTGGTGACCTTGGCATTTGTTCGTAGCACCTTTGTCTTGGTGGTGTTGATACAAAGTCCGGTATACCTTGAGACCTGATGGAGGCGGGTACACTTCTCTTGGAGATCTTTGTGCCGGCTGGAGAGAAGGGCTATGTCATCCGCGTAGTCTAGGTCCTCCAGGACCGTGGTGAACTTCCATCTCAGGCCTCGCCGTGCGTTGGTGGTGTTCCTCATTACCCAGTCAATGATGATGTTGAATAAAAGACCTGACATAACACAGCCCTGTTTGACCCCTGTCTCTACAGGAAACCAATCTGATGTTCGTCCATTCTCAACAACACAACAGGTGCTTCCATCATAAAGCTCTTGTATGATGTCGACGAAGTTGTCGGGAATGCCATAATGCCTGAGGATGTTCCATAGCTTGTCTCTTCTTACACTATCAAAGGCCCTCTTGAAGTCGATAAAACCAATGTACAAGGGTGTTTGCCATTCAGCACTCTGTTCCAAGATATTCCTAAGAATGAAAATCTGTTCAGTTGTTCCTCTTCCTCTTCGGTAGGCAGCCTGTTCTTCTCGTAACTTATTCTCAACCCCTTCCTGCATCCTCATCAAGAGCATCCTGCAGAAGATTTTATATGGCACTGAAAGTAGGGATATCCCTCTGTAGTTGTCACAGACAGAGGGATCACCTTTCTTAGGTATTTTGGCCAGGAGAGCTCTCTTCCAGTCAGATGGTGCTCTGCATTGATCAAGAGTCTGGTTGCAGATATTAAGAAGCCGGTCCAGGGCGACTGGAGGGCTGGCTTTTAGCATTTCTGCGCTAATGTTATCCACACCAGGTGCTTTACCGTTCTTCAACCGGGATATAACTTGTCTCAGTTCTTGGGTTGTGAAGGGGCCAGTGTCCATCTCCATTGGATCTACACAGTCACCGAGCTCACACTCTTCAGGAAGGTCGATTTCCTCGCAAGCCACATTCAGGATCTCATAGAAGTGTTCTTTCCACCTTTCAAGCACTTCTTCCTCTGTGGTGATGACTTTACCGTCTTTTGTACGTATTCCAGTGCTTGGCTTCTTGAGGGACCCGCTTAATAGTTTTGTCTTGGTGTAGAGCTCTTTCAGATTGTTTAGTTGCGCTGCCCTTTCCGCCTCTTCCGCGACTCTTTCCAAGGCTCTCCTCTTGTCCGCTCGCGCTCTCTTTTTTACTTCCTTGTCCTTCATGTGGTACATACGCTGTCTGGTTTCCTTCACTCGCTCTGAGTGGCAGTCCAAAATGCTCTGTTTTAACTTTCGTCTCTCTTCGATACAGTTCCAGGTACAGGGGCTTAGCCAGTCCTTCCGTGATCTTTCTCGTTGCCCGAGTGTTTCAGTCGCCGTCCTACGATAGATATCTTTGTACTCTGCCCATGTATCGTCGATACATTGGTGGTCATTGCTTAGAGCCTCAAAACGATTCTTCAGGGCTATGTTGAAGCTTCGCTTGTGCCGTGGATCCTTTAGCTTTGCGGTGTCGTAGATGATCCTTGAAGTTTGTTTCTTCCTGTTCCTTGCCAACTTCAGGCGTATTTTACATCGCACAAGATGGTGGTCGCTTGCTGCGTCTGCTCCCCGCTGTGTTCTAACATCTAGTAGGGATCTTCTGAATCTTCTTCGGATTGCGACATGGTCGATCTGATTCCTGTCACGGCCGTTTGGTGATGTCCATGTATACTTGTGGATGTCTTTATGTTTGAAGCAGGTGCCTCCAATGACAAGGCTGTTCTCAGCGCAAAGAGATGCGAATCTTATACCATTATCGTTCATAATGCCAAGTCCTTCGCTGCCTATTGTTCCTTCCCATCCAGTGTTGTCCGAGCCTACCTTGGCATTGGCATCTCCCAACACAATCAGTATGTCATGGAGTGGCGTGGCATCGATCTCCTTCTGCAGCAACTCATAGAAAGTGTCCTTGTCCTCATCACTAGCATCGTTCGTTGGGCTGTAGATCTGGATTACCGTCAACTTCACATACTTGGAGAAAAACCGAGCGCTGATGATCCTGTCCGTGATGGGGTTCCATTTCATCATACACTTCCTTGTCTCATCATTCATTACTAGAGCAACACCACTGTGGTGTTCTTCATCACGTCCAGAGTAGATGATTGTCTCTCCCGTTATAGTCTTCACTTCTCCGAAGCCTGTCCACCTTACCTCGCTGAGTCCAAGAATGCTCAGTTTGTACCTTCTCATTTCTTTCATTACTGTAGCTGTCTTTCCGATGGTGTACATTGTCCTGACATTCCAGCATCCTATGTTTAGGTGGTCTTTAGGTGTAAGGAGGGATCTTTTATGCGGCCTTATCGTGCTTCTGGCTTCCTTACGGCTTTCACCTGGAGCAGTCATTGTCGCTTCATCCCAGTGGAGGAAACTCTCATCAGGGATGTCGCAGGTCGCACAGGTCCGATCCCGAATAGCGTTTGTTACTGAAGTGGTTTCTGTAGCAAGTTATTTTTTATAGGAGAGGGTTGCTGGTCCTCTGCCCAACCTAATTTTACAGATCAGGAAACTGTTGGACTGCTTTTGTCGGGACTTTCACTCAAGACCTCCCTGACATGGTTGAACCTGCCAGGGATATACACCCCCGTCAGTACAGCCCTTGAGATCATCAAGCCACACAAGCCCCTACACCACGACAAGGTCCAGTCCATGGTAGAGGAATTTTTTTTTAATCATTGTACTTTAATTGTACTTTAATTCTATTTGTGTGGCAAATAAAATACAGTTAAAGAAATACTACTTCTAATACTACTACTACAACTACTACTAAAAAACGGCTACTACTAATGCTACTACTAGTAGTCTACTACTATCCTTGCTATCTATGCGTCGACAGATTTGATAGTTATTTAAATAAAATTGCTCGCGAGAGGCTGTGTGGAATAAATGCCCAATTCCCTCTATGAGACACGCGCGGTTTGTCCAGATTTTTCTTTTTTGTAAAATAATTAGATCGTTTTTGTTCTTCTCGCCTAGCTTTTAGTATAATTTGTACCAAAAATTAACTAAGTTAGATATTTTAATTTGTTAAGGAATTTATTGTTGTTTAAAACACGGCTCGATGGAAGAGCATGTAAATGAATTGATACCTTGTCTAAATAAAGTTTTACTACTACTAATTCATCTGAAGATCAGAAAGTTGCTGCTTTTAGGCTAGATGCAAGTTTCATAGAGGGAATTTGGAATTGACGGTATGTAGCTTGTGAAGATCGCTTATATTGACAAATGACTCGTTCCGCAATCCGTCGCCGTTTTGATTTTCAAGCCCGCGCGCGCCCTCCATATCAATCGGTCTCCCATCGTCGTTTTGATTTTCAAGTCCTCGCGTGCCCTCTGTAGCGGCAAACGAGTGACTTGGAGCAAGTCCACTGCTATTTCTGCTGCTATTGCTACTTCTCGTTCTCTTGTTTTTGGATCTTGTTCTTACTTCTTCCTGCGGTTCCTGTTCCTGTCGTTGCTCCTGGTTTTGCTTTTGCTGTTTTGCATTCCAGCGCTGTGGGTCTGCTCCGGCTCCTCTTCATTTATCCACGCATTCTCCAAGACTTTCGCATAATTTCGACCGGTAGTTGTGCCTTTTCCTCCCTTTCCTGGTGATTTTTGAAATTGGGTGGATTTTCTCTCAAAACAGTAATTGTTATGGGCCCGTTCAGTTTCTAATTCTCGATCACAAGACTTGCGTATCTCGATAACTGCTGACGGATGGACTTCACTGCCAGATGAAGATGACTGTAATTCACTAAAATTCTCTTCCAAACCACATTTCCTGATTACGTGGTAATTTCCTTCATCACTTTCCTTCTGTCTTCCTTTGCATGAATTATGCAGCTGACAAGTCAAGGTACCAGCTTCGACACCTTTTTCAGCTCTTCTATCTTCGCCAAATGCACCATCGTCCAGGCCTTCACTTGGCAAAATTGCCAATGCATGCCTTCGTTTACCTAAATAGTTTTGTCTCGTTTGCTTTTCATTTTTCCCCACATCACAATCCTCTCCGCTTTTCACTCTTTCATCATTCCTCTTTCTTGCCATGTCTTCGTCATGTCGGTCTTCTCTTCTGCCGCGGCCGTTCGGCTTGTCTTTGAAGTCGCTGGATCCGCAGGGGTCTTTGAGAAACTGCTTGAAAGCGTTGCGACATCGGCTCTTCCGCAGATAGTAGATCATCGGGTTCACAACACTTGAGATGTTAATACTGTACCAAGCGATAAAACCAAGGCAGCCGTCCACCAGGCCTCCTTGCTGACGACCCACCACTGCATAAACTATTGCAGGAATATAACAGAGGGAATAAGCAACCACAGTGATGACAATGGTTTTGATCGCTTTGATTTCGTCTTTTAGTCGGATTTCAGCTTGAATGAAAGATAAGTTCAACTCCGCTCTCTGTGGAAATACAAAAAGAAATAGGCATGCGCGCGAACAGGAGCTGAAGAGATAACAAAGTCAAAGCACCGGGGGGTACCCCCTTATCTGGGCTATACGGGAACGTGCCGCTGGATAGGGTATGGTTTTTGACCTCTCAGTCCTGAACAGGGTATGTAATTCTGTCCTAACCAGTGTAGAGATATCAAGGAGTCGTCGTAGACAGGATATGGTTTCAAGACTTTCGTCGAGTTTTAAGCATGTCCGAAATCATATTTATAAATATTTAGCCGGTCATCAGTCAACATTAGATCATTTTCAGGACTAGATATTAGCGCTATAGTATAAACCAACGTTTTCCTTGGTCCTAAACAGGATATGTGTTTGAGGTCATTTTGGTCCTAAACAGGGCAGGGTTTCGGAGCTCCAGCGGCACCCCTATACCCAAACATGGGTCAAGTACCCCCCGGGGGGGTCAAAGCCCTTCTCCCAAAAGATGGCTTTGGCGAGATTTGTAAAATATGGAGCTTTAGCAACCCCGAAGCAAAAACAACATTAAATATATATACATAATATACCTCATTTTTCTTCTTCTTTATTGCGCGGATTGTGAGGAAAGACACAACTGCTCCAGAGATGACGAAGAATGCCAAGATTGATGCAATAAATGGTTTTCCTTGCTTTAAGACCATCGCTCTGAATACTCTGGCCTGAGCATCACCGACATCGATATCGAGCAACGGAATTATGGACAACAGCACCGTCACGATACTGAGAAACCACATAAGGAAAACACAGGCTAGAGATTTCTTTTTCGACCTCCATACTCGATACCTGAATTCGAATGAGATGGCCAGATACACATCTGCTGTCATGGCAAGCATTGAAGCAAGGTTTAATATCAGGAATTCCCGATTGACGACGATGGTTAATATTGCCAAGGTTTTCCCCCTAAACCAACTGGCTTCTAGAATAGTGGAGATGAGATGCAATGGGACGCTAATAGTTGCGTTGAGCAAATCCACGAGAGCGAGATTGGCAACGAGCATGTTGGGAACCGTTCGCAAGGATTTAAATCGAGCAATGACAGCGAGAACAAAACCATTACCTAGCAAGGCAGAAAATGTCAAAACGGCTGTCAACAAGCTCTTCGCAATCTTGATAAAAGCTGAATTTGCAGGCTGCATCTTCAGCCCGTGTAAAACAATTTACAGTTTCGATCAGAAGAGCTTACCTTTACTGGTCAAAAACTTCCTTAAAACTTAATTTCCTGTAAAATATATAAAGAAACAAAAGCCATCGATCCTGCAGATGGCTGTTAAAGTAAATTTCGATTTCTATTGAGAGGAACTGTGGCACAGAACTTGTTTAAAAGAAAGCGATGCCAAAACTTGAAGGATATGGACTGTCTTTTGCATAATTTCTAGACTGACCCGTTTTCAAAGTTTGTTTGTAACTTTTAAAATAACTCCCCGGAGACAGAACGAAGCTGTTTTTGTCGTTTAGATCCATAAAAATAATTTCTATGCCAACATTTGTAAGTTTCATAGAGGGCATTTGGCACACAGCAACATCAGACTCCCTTCAGTTTTTACTAAATCAAAACTGAGTGTTGTATTTCTAATTTGTCAGGCTAAAACATTTCCAAAATCTAAACCACATTTATCGGGGTTTGAATTATTTTCAAGAGTCGATAAACATGCATAAATGTTGCACATTAATTGTTTGCTTTGTTTATTTTTTTATATTGTTTGGGTATCGCAGATAGGAAGACGTTTTCTGATAAAATAACTACATAAGTAGCAAGCTGAAGTCAGAAAGGGCTCTTAAACGTTGTTTTGCTAGATGTCATGGTCTTGTGTTATTTCAGTCCAGGGTAGAAACGAATTGGGTAACGCGAGTCCTTATATATAACCTTGTAATTAACACTTACAATAAAAAACATCCACATCTCAAAACAGTTCTCAAAGTACCTAATATTTCTTATAGATCGAATAATTAGTTAAATGAGCAAAAATCAATGATCCGTTAATGTCTTTGCACACAGGTTCTAATAGGAGGGATCAATTTTCATAGTGGAAACTTGGCCATATGGTAAATAATTCTAATTTATTTACTCGTGAAGTTCAAAACATTTAGCCGGCCTTCGTTTTTGTCAGGCTCAGAACCAAATTTATTGTCGAGTTTATTTCCTGGGAACCCACATGTGGCGTCCTTTGATAAACATGAAAGAAATGGTCACGTTAGCTTCAAGATTTTGGAAATAAAAGAGGGTTTGTTTAATGTTATAAACAACAAGAAAGGCACTCTATAACAGTTCAAACAACGTCGATTCTTTTTGTAGTAGTTTGATTTCTACCTTAAAAAATTTACTCTTACATTTTTAAAAGAACTACACATCTGTTTGCTACTGTTACCGTGGCAATGCATTGGGGTTTATTGGACCTCGTCAATTCAGGGATTCATGGGGCTCATAATTTCAAATTGGTCGTGCGATTTCTCCCTCAGCTGAATTGTACGACTCGAAATCCAATTGCTAACTTGTCGTATTACTCGTATTACACACCAAGGACCGATAAAACGAGGTTAGTAAGATATTTTTTATATCTCTTTATCTTGGAATCGAGCGCGATTTTAAATTTAGCGGGCCGTAGTTTTGACCAATCACGGGTCGCGTACTAACTGAGAGATATAATAATATTACTTATCTTATTTAGCGTTCACGTTATTTCATGGTGGTAAAGGTAAGGGCCTGTTTACCGGCAAGATTTATACTTCTCATACATAAGCTATTTGTATTTCCTATTCAAGCCTCTTAAAGCACAGGCATGTAAAGTCCGCATGCATCAATTGGGTGCCCTTTTTTCTTGAAGCAAATAGCGTTTTTCTTGAATCAAATAGCGATGATAGTGTATTCTAAGTCCTATCTAGAAAATGCGTTCTATTGAAGCACCAGTTTCTCAGATTGAATTCTCGAAGAATAATTGCTACTTTGATACAAAAATTTATCGCCTGCCTAGTGAGTCTGAAAAGTGGTTATTTCAAAGGTTATTTAAAGTAAATCATTTCTCCAGAAAAAAACGTTACGCTCTCGCAATTCAAGTAAACTGAGTCTGTATGCTGCCGCCGAGCAAGTGGTTATCACAGATAACCCAAAATGACTGCCATTTTTCGCCGGTAAACAATAGACGCCATCTGAGAACAATTTTGATCTATTAGAGATATTAGCTGCGGTCACACTGGGCACTTTTACCAGGGTAAATGAACCTTTAACCACGGTAACTTGTATTTAGCGAGGGTGACCGACGTTTCGAATTCCCGAGATAAATCTCCCTTGGTAAATTTCCATGGATACGTTAAATAGATCAAACGAAGCGCCTATGACATTTTAAAAGCACTTGGTAAATAAGTAGCAATGGTATTTTGATGCCCAAAATTAAAGAGCCAATCATGATGCTGCGCTTGACATCAACATTTCACGTTGACGTAAATTTTCAAGACCTACACAAAGAAATATCCCTATTCTGAGCTATAAGATTCTCGGCGAACACCACTCCACACAGAACGAGAACGTATAGCCATTTCATGTTTCTTCCTCACAGTACCGAAACAGTGGGATTAAAACTGCAAAATGGGCTACAATTGTTAACTCACCTGCAAAGCACAACAAAGCGTGGGAAAGTGATCTGAAAATCTTGTTCAAATACATCTGCCGCAGAGGAGAGGCGACAAGCATTCAGATAATTTCTTAGATTTGCACCACGTTTTTATTTCCCTACGGGTAAGGTTGAAGATAGGATAGTTGAAAACGCCATCGTGTCATAATGTCCTAGCAAAGTAGGACACTTTTAATAGTAATTAGCCCAGTCTCGGGTCAAACGCATGAGCCGCCCCAATTCAACCAATTTGGCTCATGTGAAGTTTGGCGTTTGACCCAATTAAGTTCGACTGATTCTATTTGGAGCGGCTGAGGCGTTCTTCACGCCTGGTCAGCCGTGAATAACGCCTGAAGACCGACTTTTGGTCAAACGCCGATCTTGAGCCGAACCAAACGCAAAACCAATGCAAAGTCTAATTAACTTAATTTTTTCTTTTATTATTATTTTTTATCTTTATTATTATATTTTTATTTAAATTTTTATGGTTTTTGGGTGGCCATTTGTAAGGGAACTTGTTCCTGTTTTTGGCCTTCCCCACAGCTTTATATATGTGTACAGTTTGTTGAGAAAATGATTAAAGCAAGTAAAGTAATGGCGCCATTTTGAATTTACCTTAAAAACCACTGACCAAAAAGACCGCTTTTGTTAATAGACCTTTTTAGCTTCGTTTGTTTGTTGCCCCATTTCAGATCACGTGATGATACCCGTTCGACTTATTGCTTTCAAATTCAAACAAATCCACGCTGAAATGAATTAATAATTTCCAAATGGACAAAGGAGTAATTCTCGGGAGAGCATCACATGATCTGAAATGGTCAATTTACATACGTAGCTAAAAAGGTCTATTGTTCGGTGTAGCAGTCGGTAATGAGCACAAGACAGAGTAAGATCTGGGTACGAGATTAGCAGTTCGGTACGACTAAATAAGTTTTACGTTTGACCCAAACAGGCGTTCTCTTAAACCCACTTTAAATGACCGTAAAGCGGCTTTCTGGAAGAATCCCGCCTTAAGACTAGCCTATTTCATAATGTTTATCATGCATAGGCATACGAGCCGGGGAAGGCAGACCGCTTCCCCCCCCCCCCCCCCTCCAAAAAAAATAATTAAATTGGGAAACTTGGTTTTTTTTGGCAAAAAATCGGAGCCATCACTTGTT
The DNA here is from genome assembly GCA_947652115.1 of Blastomussa wellsi. Classification (NCBI taxonomy): domain Eukaryota; kingdom Metazoa; phylum Cnidaria; class Anthozoa; order Scleractinia; family Plerogyridae; genus Blastomussa; species Blastomussa wellsi. The sequence continues at coordinate 2,506,939 of OX393568.1, read as the reverse complement.
TTCTTTTTGGCCATAAGTTAAGCAAGCGCATCACCAAATTTGACGCAACTGAGTAGTAACTCTTCAAAGACGCTACTAGTCATTAAACATGTTAAAGAATTAAGTCTTCCCCCATACCTAGCACACATTTCACTCCCACTAAAGTTTCTCGCACTCTATTTCTACATAAATAACCTACTCAATTTCTGCAGATCTGAAGGTTTTCAGGGCTTTCCATTGAATCCGTGGTGATGTTTTCTATGAGTAAACTGCTTTAATTTCATTGTATTGCATTGCATTTCCATTTCCTTTTTTCTTTGTTCACTTCTACTTTGGAATAAAAAAGTTGTTCGACTTTAAAAGAACCCCACATTCACACAAATGCATGTTAACCTCAGAGTGGATACCTTTAAATGGCTCCAGACACTCAGACATTTTCCAGTTATGCTTGCATGCGAATATGCAATGTCCGACATGTCTTATTCTGTCGGTTGTGTTCAACAAGGTAGGCAGAACTTTGGACGTTGTATTTTAATAACCATATTGCATGCGTGGTAATTTCTTTTTCAGCGAAAGGCTACCAAGGTAGCACAGTTTGACCTCTATTAAGCGGCCACTTTCTAAAGTCCCGAATTATTTGTTTATATTTATCTCTATTAAGCGGCCACCTATTTAGCGGCCACTTTTCGAAGTCCCGAGGGTGGTCGGTAGTAACTAAAGCCTTTTAAGCTAAACTGACTTATACCTGTCGGCGCTTAACTCCGGTTTCTGTCGCATCAAACAGCTGGGAATATTGCTTCTTCCCCTGGATGGGATGCTAGTCCATTGCAGGTTACTCCCCAGTATCCTGTCAGGTTGTTTCAACAATTCTATACTCTTCGGTGGTGAGAGGCAGTGTGAGAGTAAAGTGTATTTCCCAAGAACACAACCGGAGTGCAGCAAACTAACTGTTAGACCACCTCGCCAGTTAGCAGGGAAAACTAAAATAGAGTACGCGTTGGTTCAAAACGCGGCTGACTATGGGGTACATGAAATATGTGTTAACACAGGGATTCGTCCGCCGGGTATTATTACCCATACTTTAATGCAAAACCGAATTCTGGGATATTGGTTGTTCTTAGTTTTAATCTCAGGGGCGTAGCGTGGTTTTTCCGTCTTGGTACGCACGAAAGAAGGTAATCGAGCACCGAAGGCGGAAGAAATTGAAAGAACGCTATATAGCTATTCAGTAACTTTAAAATAAAGTTGTTTATACGACAACCTTTGGCGTGTGTAAAGGTCGCTTTTCGCCTATAAATCTATAAATAAATATATAAAGTTTAGAACGTGCGTAAGTGCGTATATGGTCGCTAAGCCCCTGAATCTTAGTTCACTTCAGTTGTTAACAAGTAGTTATTCACACTTCACAGTTATTAAATGTGATATTTGCTGGGCGGAGAATATTTAAGGGGGCAAAACAGCTAATAAAAGTAAAATATACGGGCTATTTCCGGGTGCTGCGACCACTCGTCCTTTTATGCCAATCCTAAACAACGTTAAGGTGGATTTCCACTGTCGCGTATTTTTTTACGTGCGTAAAAAAATTTAGAGACAATATATGAACGACTTGCGTAAACGCGTACGCAAGTTTTCCATACATCGCCTATAATTTTATTTACGCACGTAAAAACTTACGCGACAGTGGAAATCCACCTTTAAGCAGTGAAGGTCAGCCTGAAATAACATTCTGTTATAAAGAGTTATTGCTTTGATCCAGGTTTGTAAATTTTAATAACTTAAAAACAAACCTTTTGTCACTGCAGATTATCAAACCACTATCAAACAGTCCACCCTCAATATTAACTATCTACAGGTTGTATTTGAATAGGAAGTGTGGGGGTGGAGGTGGGGAAAAGAAATGTTGTGGAAGAGGACAATCCTAATGTATTAATATCGGGCATAACATGTTTCGTCCAAAAAAATATACTTTAGTTTGATTCATTTATTGTTCTGTCTTGATATTTGCTAACTTACTTTGTCCAGTTTTCATTCCAATTTTATTTCTAATCCCTGCTGCGCGCCTTGATGGCACAGTTCTCATTTCTTTGTTTAAGCTTATAACTGTGCTCACTTTACCAGCACGTAATAACGATCACCCCTGAGCTGAATTAATAATAAAACACTTCAACGTGACGGCTAATAACATCTCTTGTTGAGAGAAAAGAGGGGTCGCCTTTCCTCTGAGGCAGATGCATTTGAACATGATTTTCAGATCACTTTCCCACGCTTATATCTCAAACAAAGCTGTCGCTATGCTTTCCAGGTGAGTTAACAATTGAATTCCATAAATACTCAGTTATTTTTCAGTTTTTATCACACTGTTTCGGTGCTGTGAGGAAGAAACATGAAGTGGCTCTACGCTCTTGTTCTTTGTGGAGTGGTGTTCGCTGAAAATCCCGAAGGTAAAATAACTTCCCTTCATGTAGGACTTCTAATTTCACGTAAACGTACATAATATAATTGCAGTCTCCTTTATAATTAAATTTTTAAAAAATTAATATACTGCAAATTATTCTGATGCAAGGCTTTTCGGTCAGTTAACGCACATACAGGGATGATAGAGTTGTTTAGCATTGATCATCGTAAAATAACTGAAATCGAAAGTAATCACTCTCTGTGATTCTAATTGATGCAAATAACAAAATGAAACTTATCGCAGCACTTGCTGACCATTCTTGGCCCTTTTCACGCATCATATTTACAGATAATCGAACGATTGCTCGGTTGTTCGTTCAGTCGTGCATTTATCGATCGGTCAGTCGGTCGGTCGGTCGGTCGGTCGATTGTTAGGTTGATTGATTGATCGGTTGTTCGTTCAGTCGTGCATTTATCGATCGGTCAGTCGGTCGGTCGGTCGGTTGGTCAACTGTTAGGTTGATTGATTGATTGATTGATTGATTGATTGATTGATTGATTGATTAATCGATTATTTGTTTTTAACTTTAGAGAATACTGGCAATGAGGATCCGAATCTCTATGAAGGAGACATGAGATTGACGGGGTCTCAACGTATGGCGGCCGAGCTGGGACTGGATGTAGATAATCCTTTTGGACGAGCTGCAATTTTCCGCCAGTGGCCCGGTGGTGTGATGATTTATGCTATTCACCCGACTCTTGGTAAGTTTATTTCCTCGTCCCCAGTCGCCTGCGCGATAGAAAATGAGATCTAAGATTCTTCCGTGCTCATACTCTGCGCATGTTTCCATTTGCGTACTCGTCCTCAGTTATCTCCCCTATTCCTGTCGCTATCCAAGCATCGCAAGGCTCATATTGAGTAATCTCTATTTCTAACCAAAGGACTACTGACGCTACCTCAACTGTATAACAAAGGCGCTGTAGGGATGACCCGAAAACCGTGCTGACTCCCGGTCCGGGGCCATGGCCTACTCCTACGGACCCCCGCTACGACCACCCCCAAGACAGAATAAAAATTTGAAACATAAGAAATAAAGAAATGATCATGACTTTCCGCTTGTCTGATTCGCGTCGGCGAAATTGAGAAAGTTATATTACGCTTTGCAAATATTTTACAGACTGCGACTCCGTTTCGGGTACAATATACATTCATTACATTTCCTTCGGAAGACACGAGTGACTACTGATGATTAACTGAGTCAGTTTGTATATACTATTAACTTTGTGCGATCTCCTTTCCGTCCGCCATTTGTTCGGCCCATTGTCGGGGTTCATGAACTCGTCCCAGGCTTCCCAACAAGCTATAACCTGGATTCAGCCCGGCACTGTGAAGCTAAGGTAAAACTTGTGTTTTCCGTTTAGCCACCGGCACCTTTTTTCGACAAAATGATTACTTTTGACTTTTAATTAATAAAAATGACATAAATGTGTAATGAATACATGTTGTGAGTTGTCCTGTTATCTGTAAAATTTGCGAAGCGTAACGAGGGAAATTTCGCCGATGCGGTAAATCGGTAAATCAAGTCCTAATTAATTTTCAGATTTTCATTTTGTTACGGGAATGGTCCGTAGGGGTAGTCCGTAGACTCGGTCCGGAGTGGGTCCTGAGTGAGTCCGGAATCCGTGGAGCAAGGGTCGGTGATTTCGGGTCACCCGAAGCTGTATTGATTTTCACGGGTTTTGTTGTGTTTAATAGCTCGTGATCGTCGAGCCATGTGGGCGATTAAAGAAGGAATGCAGGAATGGTCGAAAAAAACTTGCGTCCGATTCCGGGCAAGGAAAAGGGAAGGAGCGTACGCATATTTCGTTCCTGGCTCAGGGTAAGCAACCTCTTGGAAGTCGCTTTTATTTCCTTACTAACAGTGCGATTATTATGTCGTTATGTGCTTTTTGATGTTAACAACATTCCTGGTAGAGACGGAACGAACCTTTATCGGTCAGAGTCGGCCAGGGTTTTGGGGGGTATACAGGGGCGTTATAAATTGGGTATACGGTATTTTGCGCTGAAATATGGGTATACGGTATATTCTGGTAGAATACTCCATAGATGTGTAGTTGAAAGTTTAATATCTGTTTCATCTATCCTTAATCTAGAGTATGTACCTTCCCCTTCAGTGTTTTAATTTTGGGTATACCGGTTAATTCACAGGCGCACGGGCCTGGGGACAGAGGGCTGCAGCTTCCCTCGCCTAAATTTTGAAATTAAACAACTTTATTAAAGCATCAAGTTATATGATTATATCAATCTTCTTAAAATATGTTGAAAAATATACAGACAATGATGACCTGAGAAGAAGGAAAATTGTCAACTAATTTACTCACTTTATTTTTGCTGATTATTGCCAGGTGCTCATCATTCGTAGGAAGAACTGGACGCCGTCAAGATATCACTCTTGCAAGGGGATGTTGGACAAGAGGAATTGTAGCTCATGAAGTTGGTTAGTGTCAACACTGATATTTTTCTAGCAATTATATTAAAAAAAATAAAATGCGTAAGGGATAATATATGACATGACCTGCGTGCTGTCCGACAAAGTTTAATTCAACATTTAACTACAGCTACCAGAATTTCATTATTTTGAAAAGGTTAAGAGCGCAGCTGTTCTAATAGACCAATTGAAATAATTTAAAATTCAGCCTTAAACAATAGACATCACTACGAGGCTCCGGGGAATAAATTAGAGAGTTTGTGGGGTTTATTCCCCGGAGCCTCGTAGTGAAAGTAATTCTGCGTTTCCTTTGGTTTTGCATTGCAACACTTAGCGATTGGTTTAAAAATCTCGCGCCAATTTTTCAACCAATCAGGAGTAAAACCAAAATCAATCTTCACTCGCGCGTTCACGTTTTCCCGCGCTTTGTGTCGGCTACGTGTGATTACTTAGAGTTTTGATTGGTTCATTTGATTGCCTTCGTGCAAGTTCATAAACTGAGCTCCAAATTTCTATTCTTCAGGTCACGCTTTGGGCTTCTTCCACGAACAGTCCCGCCCTGACAGAGACCGCTTCGTCACCATCTTCTGGAATAACATCATTCCCCGTAAGTGAAACAGTCGAATTTCTCTGTGTGATCCATTCTTTTGTCGAATAATCTCATTTCGAAATAAAGTTTTCTTTTTATACTTTACATTTGGACGAGACTAGATTATACTTTCATGTGTGGGTGGAACAGCGTGATATGTCGTATGAAAAGTTAACACAAACATAACTGCAAGATAGTACAGAAACCGATAAATCAGGGCTGCAACCGTGGACGGCTGTTTCGTTCTCGATAGAACTCGTCAGCACGGTAGAGCAATTCTAAATGAAACCAGCGAGAAAGCCAGCCCAAATAATATGCAATACGTTATATTGCTCGAAAACGTCGGCCAATTTTACTTTGTTTCCTCACCTCGCCGCTAAAGAAACGCCAACAGCATGTATTCTGAGTTTAACAATATAATTTGGTTTTATCAACTGGGTTGAATCTTTTTACGGTGGCCAATTGACATTATCAACCCAGTTGATAAAACCAAATTATATTGTTATACTTCCCACCGACGCAGCACCACAGTTTCTTTAGAAACTTACCCCCTCTATTCTGAGTTTAGTTAGACTGACTTTTGTAGAATGATTGAAACATGACGTCAAGTGTTGTTAAAATTGGCCAATTCTTACATTGCATCCATTGATTGAATTTTTAGAAGCGAAACACAATTTCAACAAGCTAAAGACAAATTCCCTTGGGACGCCATATGACTACAGTAGCGTGATGCATTATGGGCCCACAGCTTTCAGCAAAAATCGCAGACCAACAATACTTCCAAAGCGCAAAGGGGTATGTTGTTATAGTTACACGTTTTACCGAATTCTAGATCCTCAGTTGTCGGCGTGCATTTAAAGATTTTAACATCAAAACAAATCACCATCGATAAAATAAAGGTTATAGATTGCAAAAAGTATTTGGCACTTTAATTCCACGTTTCGTTTCCCGTTTTTAAACTGACGCAAGGTCATACTAGAAAAGTAACAACCATGATGTTCTTGAACGGCAAAAGTTAACACCTGCTTTTGTTAGAAGCATGAAGACGATTTCGTACCCCAATCAAATATCGCCGCTGTTAATTTATCTTGCGTGACTTTTGTTTCACCTTCCAGGTTAGAATTGGACAGCGAAATAGTATCAGTCGTACGGATGCGCATCAAATGAACCTTCTGTACCGAGGCCATTGCAGACGAGGGTAATGCCTACTGGTCTGAGGTAATGTATGGCCTGGGAGATTAGATATCCCAATACAATTAACAAATCCTATGAAACCTGCAGTTAAACAGTCTCTTGGGGTGAAATCAAGCCTTAATTCTTGTCAATAGGTAAAAGCGCAACTCTAAAAATAGTTTGCAAATTATTGGACCCCAGCGAGCCTCGGAAAACATCAGAGCGTTCTGGGAGAAATAGAGGGAATGTAGGCAAAGTTTTCATTTCAAAAGTCTTTTAGTATCAACGGCTTTCATGCTTGATGAAATCTTCAAAATCGTTCGCAATTCCTGTTTGTTTGAGTCTTGTCTGAGCCATGACGTCACGCGCGCTTCGCTATTGTGGAGTCGTCATCTTACATATTGTGGTCGCCTTCTCTCCCTCAACGACAAGGGAGGCAGAGAGAGAGAGACCCTGGGAACCAGGTAAGCAGCCATATTAAACAGGTTATTAAACATGGGTACGGCCTCTGTATTGATTTTACATCGACATTGATAATTGCTGAAATTACTTTTTGCAGGTCATTCACATTTGGAATTCAAGCTTTACTAAGCGGTCTTAAATAAAGTCGAATAGACTGGAATAGAATAAATGTAAACCTATTAAACGTGGAATAAAAGCATTGTAAACTATATATCTATGTGTGGTGTCTTTTATGTAATTGTAATGGCATCAAAAACTCTTGTTCTTTGGCAATCGTAGCTTAATATGAAATAACACGCAAACTGCGGGTTGTAGATGTTCTTGATTTACTGATTACAAATACTGAAAGCTATAAACGGGCATGTGGCACGGCATGTACTAAAATCAGAAACACCGGAACACCACAAAACACGGAACACCGGAACACCAGAAATTTATTGGCATTTTCTGGTATTTCTGGTGTTCCGGGGTGTTCCGGTGTTCCGGCGTTTAGGACATGCCATAGACCCTTTTCATAAATGGCTGCCAATTTAAAATTCTTTTGTATGCATTCAAATTAGCCTCACCAAACTCGTTTGGGAGTAAAAATTCTTTTGAATTATCAACTCAAAAACGAGGTTAGTCAGGCTAATTTTAATATTTACAAAAGAATTTATAATTGGCAGCCATTTATGAAAAGGGTCTATGTGGCACCGCCACGTAGCTAGCAAATATAACGATATGTTGTAACAGGGGATGTTGTAGTGAGAAAAAAAACTCGCGGGAATCATGGTAGGAATACTGGAGAGAGGCGGGCCTGACTTGTTTTCTTCCGAGTCGCTCCGGCATTATTTTTCCCGCGCTTTCTCGCCCGAAGCCCAGGATAAAGAGTATTGCTTGCAGAGATCAAGAAAGGAATTAATGCAAGTAACTTCCGAACACTTTGACCTTCTTTATTTAAGTGGTTCATCTGTAAAATAATTTCTCACACAATAACGCGGTTTTTTTGTTGTTTTTGTTTTTCAAGAGATTAGCAGCTTCTCGTCGAGTCGAGGAAATATTCTCTTCCTACTAACACATGTACGAACACTGCAGAGTTGACATCTTGTTTCCTTCTATCTACTCTGTAATCTCCAATTTTTTGTAAAAGCAAATCTATATTGTCCTCCAATCGCTGAGCGGGCGAAGCGAGGTTCCTACGGTGCACTTATAAAAAGTACACTTTGTTCTTTTCATTAAAAAATGACTCTGTCTCTGCCATTGAAAACTGTTCTAGACCCAATCCCGTCAAGTTCTCGTGAGTAACCGCCATCTTCCCTCGGAGACATCAAATCCAAACGAACTGCGGGCTCATGAACAGAAGATGCGCCCGCGTTAGTCGTGCTCAGCAGGTCGGAGAGTCTTTGAGGAGGTTCCCGGATTCTGTTGGACCCAGGACGACTCTTTTCTAATTTAAGTCTTTCGAATTCCCGGCTTAGTCTTTTTCTTTCTTGCAAGAGTTGTCTTTCGCGATTTAGAAGTGTTGTTACCTGTAACAGCGGAACCATTCGTATGAGTAACCTAATTAACTTAGGGAAAAATCAACTTTCCTGCAGGAAAACTAAAGAAAATGCAAAACAATGCGATGGACTGGCATCCTACCCTGACGGGGAGAGTATAAATGTTTACTAATTATCCTGTCAGTGTGAAATCGCCTGATACTAAGCCACCGAGGCAGTAGATAGCCTGCGTGGCAGGCGTCCGAAGGGGAGGGAGCCTGTCACGCAGGCTAGGCAGTAGATAGCCTGCGTGGCAGGCGTCCGAAGGGGAGGGAGCCTGTCACGCAGGCTAGGCAGTAGATAGCCTGCGTGGCAGGCGTCCGAAGGGGAGGGAGCCTGCCACGCAGGCTAGGCAGTAGATAGCCTGCGTGGCAGGCGTCCGAAGGGGAGGGAGCCTGTCACGCAGGCTAGGCAGTAGATAGCCTGCGTGGCAGGCGTCCGAAGGGGAGGGAGCCTGTCACGCAGGCTAGGCAGTAGATAGCCTGCGTGGCAGGCGTCCGAAGGGAGGGAGCCTGCCACGCAGGCTAGGCAGTAGAGGCCACTTGGTACAAACAACTGTACTTACGTCATTTCCTTATTTGAACTTTAAATTCCTTACATTCATATTTATGCTGAAACCAGAACAGCTCTCCTATCATTTGAGAATTCCATAAAAATGTTGGCACGTTCTGGCTTTGAACTATGCATGTAAGAGAAATTTTCGATTGAGGGTCGAAAATATTCCAGACGTACTTTGATTTTGTTTCATTATGCCCTGTGATTAGTTTTAAAACTAAAAGCAATCGTGACTCGCTCACACGTTTTCCCGCGCTTCGCGGCTGCTTCATGCATTTTTGATAGTCTTCGAGTTTTGATTGGTTCACTGGATTGCCTTCGAGTTTTGATTGGTTGACTGGATTGCCTTCGAGTTTTGATTGGTTCACTGGTTTCGCTTCGAGTTTTGATTGGTTCACTGGATTGTCTTCGAGTTTTGATTGGTTCACTGGATTGTCTTCGTGTTTTGATTGGTTCACTGGATTGTCTTTGAGTTTTGATTGGTTCACTGGATTGTCTTTGAGTTTTGATTGGTTCACTGGATTGTCTTCGTGTTTTGATTGGTTCACTGGATTGTCTTCGAGTTTTGATTGGTTCACTAGATTGTCTTCGAGTTTTGATTGGTTCACTGGATTGTCTTCGTGTTTTGATTGGTTCACTGGATTGTCTTTGAGTTTTGATTGGTTCACTGGATTGTCTTCGAGTTTTGATTGGTTCGCTGGATTGTCTTCGAGTTTTGATTGGTTCACAGGATTGTCTTCGGTGATTGTCCAGCTTGAGTTTTGGTTTTACGACACTCCAACGAAAACCGTTGTATCAGCATGGCGCAAACTAACGATTGCGAAGAACAAACCAAACATTTTTAAAATTGCGATAGATGACGATCGCTACGAAGTACTGATCTCACAAAGTAGTTATATATAACCAAAAAACGAAACGAATAACCTGAGAGCTGGCTGCATCTGCTCTTGTTTCAGCATCGACGACCATACTCTGAAGTTTTTCTTGGGATTGTTTTGACGCGGAAAGTTTGGACTCCAGCTATTTAAAACAAATAAACCAAAGTTAGAGAGAGAATCTTGTTCTTAACTCTATCGCGAAGCCAAAGGAAATTGCAACAGTTCGTCTAAGTTTAGAACCGTAAAAGTTTTATTTTCCCCGCCTCCCCACCTTCCACTGTGTGTAATTTAACAGTTAGTACTGCGCCCGTTGAAGCCCGAACTGCTCAAGTTGGGTACGCTTTCAATCCTCAGTTCAATTAATTTGACACTGTTTGTACCTGTTCGCGTTTCTGTCGTTCTTCGTTCAATTGACTGTTGAGGTCATCATTTCTTCTCTTTTGCTTGGTGATTTCTTGTCTAATTGAGAAGAGAAAATAAAAAAAATTCCTTCCACTTTAGAACGCTCCCATTTTCTGTGATAGTGCGCGAGTGATGTTAAGACCTTGAGCGAAAAGTCTAACCCATCTCGTACTACAACCGAATCACGGTTACGATGGACAAGACGACTATGATCAAACTGACGTCACTTCGGATCAGTTTCGCTTCACAATTTTACTACCATTCAGTTTTGCCATGAACACAAATGTACGAGAAAATGTTACCTACACAACACTTTGGTCCAAATTTATTTATACGTAATGTTCGTTTACATTGACTAATGCCCCACTGAAACCAACCAAAGTGAACTTTAGGTTTCTATGCGAACTTTAAACGCATTCCCAAAATCTCTATTATATATTCCAAAGAAAATACGAAATTCGAATTCGAATAAGAAGCGGCTTATGTATCGCTGATACTTGTAGTTCAAATATACAGTGCGATACAAAAACTTACCTTAACTCATTAACTGTTTGCTCGAACTTCAGAGTTACCGCTTTTGATTCCTCTTTCCACCTTGCAGATCAAACAAAGCAAAGATTTTTTTCCCAAAAAAAGTATCATTTACCAAAATTACTATAAAGTCCACAAATACGACAGGTCACGAGAATAGAACACTTGGGCCGATTTGCGTAAAATTTATTGAAGTTTTGTGCCTTCATGGAGAGGTTTCTTTTTTAACTTGACTAGATCAATTTCCTGAACCTCTGAATTATATTGCAGCAACACCAGTAATGCTGAAGGGAACCTTTTAGGATGAATGTGTGTAGATTTTACCAATTAATAAATTGATGTTCATGTGACGTCAAAATTCGTTGCCATGGCAACGTCAAAAGAGGTCACTGATGCCCTATATTTGACCTTTTCAGGATGGTAACATTTCTGCAACTTTTTAAAAAATTCTGCCGATAGGTTTCAGAGCTACGTTATTTTTCCATGAATTAAAGCAGGAGCCCATGAGAAGGAGCCTCCATTCGTACTTTGCCCTTGAGTCAACCCAGTCCCGTATCATATTTTTAGAACAGTGAGCTCTCACATGATTGGCTATTACAAAAACACCCGCGAAAACCACCGTGGGAGGTGCTTCTAAAAATAAAGAGATGCGGGACAGGGTTAACTCAGATGGTCAGTATGGGAGATGGAGGCTCCTTCTCATGGGCTCCTGATTAAAGATGGCTCTGAAACCTGTCGACAGACTTTTTTAAAAGTTTGCAAAAATATTTCTTCTGTCATTTAAACAAAAATATGTGAAAAATAAAAACTTTCACCGATTAGTTGTCATTAGCCTAAATATGTTAAATATGGGTTGTCTTTGACCTCTTCTGGTGGTGTTTCCATGGAAACAAAGTTTATCTCCATGTTGATCTGACTCTGTTTATTGAAAAAAATAAACCAAATGTTTTTCATCTGCGTCATCGGCCTAACTGTAATAGAATGCCAAAGACAGGAAGCTTTAAACTATCGTGGTAAAGTCTGCATTCTAAGGCTACGTCCACACTAAGCCGGATAAATTTGAAAACGGCGTTTTCCCCTCGAAAGCTGATAAAACGTTTTCTGTCCACATTTTACCGTTTTCAAATTGTTTCGCCATCGATTTTGAAACGGTGCCTCGCAATAAACGCTTAATACATGCAAGAACATGCCCACATTGTCCGAGCAACGCTATGCGATTGTTTTGATGTCAGCGTTTTCAAAAAGTTCCGTTTTCCCCGTCCACACTAACACACCTAGCCAGCGTTCAAAAAGTTCCGTTTTCGGTGACCGAAAACGCCGTTTTAGTGTGGACGGAAGGCCAATCCGGAGAAAAAAAGTTGCGTTTTCAAATTTATCCGGATTAGTGTGGACGTAGCCAAAGTGGCTCATCAGGCCGGCGCTTATCTCCGGTTTCCGTAACATGAATGGGATGCTAGTCCCCCGCAGGGTTACCCCCAGCAGTAAAGGGTGAAGAGAGGCACTGTGAGGGTAAATTGTCTTGCCCAAGAACACAACACAATGTCCCAGGCCGGGGCTCGGACACGGACCGCTCGATACGGAGACGAGAGCACTAGCCATGAGGCCACAGAGCCTGCAATTATCGTGAGCCAACTTAACAGAAGAGAAAATAAATCCCCCGAAAATCCTTTGAACAGGTTTCGGGTAACACTGGAAAATTTTAATGCTTTTCTCGAGTCCTGAGCAATCTTGTCACATTACCATTTGTGTTCATCCTTGAGGCGTGACGAGTTTAGTGCGTAGGTTTTGTCTGGACACGCGTCACTTTTGAATAATTAATTAATTATTATAAACATTTAAAATCTAGCCCAAAGTGACTCCTGGACGGAAACTCCTTCCAAACATTCATCGGCGTAAGCAGGCAAATCTTAAAAAAAATAGCGCGTGAACGGACAGGATCGTTTCGTACCAAAAACGTTGTCAATTTCGCGACCGACAGCAAGCGTTTCATTGGTCAAATGTGACACGTAACCAGATAAAACCATAAACGTTTAAAATGTAAGAGGGGGTAAGTTTCTAAAGAAACAGTGGTGCTGCGTCGGTGGGAAGTATAGCAATATAATTTGGTTTTATCAACTGGGTTGTTAATGTCAATTGGCCACCGTAAAGAGATTCAAGAGCTGACGTTTCGAACGTTAGCCCTTCGTCGGAGCGAATCAAGGAATTGTGCGTTGTGTGTTTTTGTGTCTCTGTCTCTGTGTCTCTTCCGTGGCTCTGTGCGTTAAATTCGTCACGCTTCAAGGATGGACACAAATGGTACCAGCCAGTGATTTATATGCATTGCCTTGCTCCATTTTCCTTCCACAGACGAGGTGGCCGAGTGGTTAAGGCGTTGGACTGCTAATCCAATGTGCTCTGCACGCGTGGGTTCGAATCCCATCCTCGTCGAAACAAATATTTTTTTCCCCTTTTTTTACTTCAAAAACTACTTCAGGAGAAAAATGACTATCTGTTCTGAACAGTTTAAGGAATTTTTTTCCAACATCCGCGCCATGCTACTCTGGTAGACGATAAAATTAGCCAGTGAACGAGCAAGAAATTTTTCGATTGTCAAAAACAGAATAGAATTGGGAAGATCCCTCATTTTCTCTAGCTTCCCACGCAGGCGTTATTAGGGGGTTGCGTTACACGTTTTTAAGTGGGGAGAAATGCAACGCAATCCCCCTAAAAACGCCTGCGTGGGAGGCTGCATTCTCTCCCGTCTGGTGTTACTTGCATGATTCACTTACTGAGCCCCGAGTTTCTGTTGTCCATTCAGCATTTCTCTGAGTTCATTTACTGACTGTCTGTTCATCTCCTCGACGTTCCGAAGCCGTGATTCAAACTCTTTTTCACGGAGCTCATGTTGTTGCCTGAGTGATGCTACCTGTAAATTGCAGAAGATAGCGAATCTTTGAAGGCCAAATTTTGCCAAAAAAATTCTTCGCCTCATTCTACGGCTAAAATAGTTATTTAAAGTTTGGTGATAAAATTATCTTAAATTTGTTAAAGGTAGCGAGATATCGAGAAAAAAAAAACCTTTTTTGAGAATAGGTGTTATTATCCGCCCAATGGAGTTTTAGCGGTAAACTTCATTCGGGATTAGAATTACAAAGATTCATATTTTTGTTCTACCCCCATTTACATCGAAAGAGCTTTGCTTTTTAGTCTCGGTTGAGCCATTTGTGTCAGGGAATTTTGGCGAATGAGTTCTTAAAATATCGATATCAGTTCATCAAAAAGACTAACACCTTCGATAAAACCCTGGCCAAAGAAAAATAGAAAGACAAAGAATCTTTCAGTGACAACAAGAAGGAAATGGTCGCTAGTGACAAAAGGTCGTGGTTCAACCAATCTCTCACTGGTATTGACCGCGTTTCAGAGTCGCTGGTGGCACAAGTTTAAAGCCAATCGCATAAACAGCCGCTTGTACCATGTTTTGTTTTGGATTGCCGGTCCACCGATTTTGGCTGTTAGTCTCGCCGCTGGTTTCCCGTCCTCTCTTTTTTCGCTCTCTAGCACTTCGTTTCTCTTGAGTCTTTCCCGTGTCAGAATCGTTTCTGTTGAACCCCACTTTCCCCATTGCACCAAATCAACTTGACTGCGATTTGAGTGCGAAATAAATACCTCTGTAATACACTGGTGTTCAGCGGCCTCCTTTGCTTGTCTAGCGGAAAGAAGTTCACGTTTCTGCTTGTCTATTTCATCTGTAAGAAACAGAACACGAAATCTTTGTAAATGTTCACGTTAAATCTTAGCAAACTGTGATGAGCTTAAAAAGAAAAGAAACGCGGAATAACCATTTTGAGCTTTGTAGCTTTGCACGCTCTACGATTTGTTCAACATTACTTTCGTGGTTTTATGTCCAGTATGATAAAAGTGGCTTCTACACTGACATCTTCACTGGGCCTCCTAAGCAATAAATAAATTTAAATGACCAAAAGGAAGTGTGCAAACTGCACACGATTTTCTGTGCGAGGCCAGCCCCTCGCCTCGCGCGCTGGTTTTTGCCCCATCTCCCTTCCCGTTCGGACGCCTGCCACGCAGGCTAGTGCGAGGCGCCCTAAACTTACCTATCAACTGAAGTCTGTTGTCGGATATTTCCTCATTTTCTTCTTCGAGTTGTTTTAATCTTCTTCGCATTTCGTTTATTTCCGAGGCACCTTGAGACTTCTCTTGGTCATGCCTATAAGCGAAAATAGCGACTAAATTTAGTTGAATTTATGTAGTATCTATTTTTGATCAATAAACATTAACCCTCGAAACAAAAACGACAATTTGCACCAGAAAGAATTACACTGGATATCATATACATCTCAAAATACTGGACGCAGAGTGAATTGAAAAGCCACACGAAAGCTCGCATACATAGAAAGTTGTAGTAGTTTTAATAATAATAATAATAATAATAATAATAATAATAATAATAATAAGTAGTAGAAGCAGCGGTAAACCTTTATTCAAACCCGGAAAATCATCAGTTAAGCTTTATAAGTTAAAAACTAATTACAACCGCTTTACATGATTGCCGTGTGTGTAATTACTTCGTTTCTATTTTCTTGAGCGTGGAATTGAGACCGTCAACTCTTCGTAAAGCCTCGTCCCGGGTTCTCTCGGCCTGGCCAGCCCGTTTCTGTAACTCCTCGAAAGTCATACCATTCCTTGCAATCTCGGATGGCCCCTCCTGATACAGCTGCAAAACAGTTTAAAAGTAACCATAAAAACATACGCAGTGGACGCCAAAAAAAAAACAAATAGAAATGAAGCGGTATGGGTCACATTCCCGCGCGGAGCCACAACCTTCAGGTCCAAACCAATTCCAGAGGTCTACGTCTAGGTACTAGGGCGCGCGCGGTCACGTCTTTCAAGAAAACCCTCGTTCCCAGGGTCCTCTCCTTCCCGTCATCCTGGCACTCCTGGAGCGGGGCGGTGAGAGAGAGACTCTGAGAACGAGGTTGTTTCAGGAGTAGGATATTTTTAGGAAAAAGCCTGCTTGCGTGAAATGACGTCTGGCTTTGTCCAAGGAAATTTCGTGCGTGCCTTACGCCATATCATTATGTGGTTAGCAGTTTCTAGTTTAATTTTGAGAAACTGACAATTTGAACCATTTCTAGCGGTTAGTGGTTTAATAGTGGTTGCTGATATTTTGCTGGGTGGTGTTCCAAGTTAAATATATCCCCATAAAATGGATTTGGTCGAAATAGAAACGTTTCTTGCATTCAGTTGCGTGCTTGGTCGTGTAGTCGAAATTTTGGGCGAGCAAATTCTCTCAGAGCGCAAAAAGGCAATCTAAAAATAGCCTACTCGCGAAAGACATATCTTAAGACTTATTAACACAGATGCAGACTTGTGTACTTCTGTCTAATTATTTTGTTCCGTCCAACAAACTACATTATTTTATTATTAGGGTAAATGAAAAGCTATTCGAAAAGCATACATGAACTATTTTTTGTGCCAATCTAGTCCGATTTGCGGACCTGCAAAAACAAGAAGGTCCAATTGCGGAACCTCTTTGGTCTGGTCTACTTTCGGACCAGATTCATTTAGGCCTGCTCCTGTGTTACATTAGTCTCCTTCGCAGCCGTTATTAGGGTCGTCACGCAATACAGTGGGGAGGGGCATTGCGTGACGACCCTGATAAAGGCTGCGAAGGAGACTAGTGTTACATTTGAATCTGAAGACCTTTCAACCACTCTTGGAATTAACATGTCGTGCCATTTTACAGCAGGTAGTCCAATCGCTCAACCCCCTCAAATTGTAAGTACCCTCTAGATCTCATTAAGCCTGCTATCGATTTGGTAGCCTCCTACGCAGCGGTTCTTTTTAGCTAGAAAGATTGCATGACAAGCCAAATGAACGTCTCCGTAGGAGGCTATCGCTAAGTGCTTTAACGGTGGCTGAAAGTGCCTCCTCGCGACAAGAAGCTCACCTTTTCAAGTTCCTTTTCCACAGCAGATTTTTCCCTAAGCGATCTCTCTAACTGGGCTTGTTTCTCCGCTCCTTCCTGAGACAAAAATGGTGTATAATGGTGAAACAACACTAATGGGGTGGTCCAGAAGCACTATATTAAGTCTGCCGTTTAACGTATTTTTTTTTTTTTTTGCTGCAGTTCTGCAAGTTGGCAGACCTTTTACCTATAAAGAGCTAGAAAGGGTAAAATTGCGAGCAACGATAAATTCGCTATGTTCAATTTTGCTCAGAGTCTGTTGTAAAATGACAACGATCAAGCCCTGTAGATCGAGACGAAAGTCCTCAGGGTCGTGACGCGACGCTTCTCTTCACAAGAGGCGTTGCGTGACGTTACAGACTACACTGCGTGACATCAAACAAACATTGAATGACTACAATGCGTGGATTGCACTTCAATATAAGACCTCGAAAAAATCCTTACTTCACTCTGAGAATAAATTTCTCTGAAGGTATTTACAGTGATAAGGAATCAAACCAGGTGGAACTAAAAAACGATCACAGCAGAACGCAATTGCCTTTACGAGTCATGAAACCAAATTTTTGAAATTCTGTGAACATGTAAGCCAACGAATTTAATCTTGATTCGTTTGTTACCACACGAGCCATTACATCTAATAACCCGGTAAGGAAGAATGACGTGTAGGTACGCGTCTGTAGATAACTAAAATTACCCGATCACTCAAGCGAACGGAGAATATTCATGAAATAATAATGAGCTCAACTCCTACAACATTCAACAGAACATTACTGAAAACAATAGCTAAATTACCGGGTAATATTCAAAGATCCAGTTCTTATCTCTCGGCCTGGCAGGAGATTTTTCCATCTCGTCACAAAAATTCGACTGGAAGCAGTTTGTTCTGTAACTTTAAGCATCTAACGTCTCAATGATCTTCAATCGCGCGCGTCTTTCACGAAATGTCAACAAGGATTTTCAATGCTTGTGGCATATTTGATGTCATCCGCATACATTATTCAAGATAATATATGCAGGAATATTTATTCTTATATTATATATTGAATAAAAACTGCAAAAAATGTCAAGAATATAGAGAAAAAATATATTTATATACAGAAAAGTGCCTTTTTTGTCTCTCCTTACGCCGGCCCAGCACCACTTTCACATTTTCGACACTATGCCACGCATGAATGATTTCCTCCAACATGCACATAGGAATAACTAAATCCATCTGGCAGGGAGGGGTGGGGAAGGATGAAGGGAGGGAGAGGGAAAAGGGGATGTTTTGCGAATACTCTCAAAAGCGGCTGTGGCCAACGAGGACACATGGGCCTTATTCGCGTGGTGGCCATATTGGCCATAGACAATAGATTTCGTACCCCGAGTTGAAATGTTTGGGAACGAGTTTCGGTGGGAAAAACAAAAGTTTTGAATCCCTCGGGACTCAACATGGCCATTGTGTGATTAACGCCCACAGAAGTTTCCCTATTTTCCCGCGCGCGAAACATTGTTGAGGACACATGTTTATGAGCAAAAAAATGTGTCCTCGTTTGCCACCGCCTTAACACAGATCAAGTGCCTTGACTCAAAAGAACAACACCTTGATCTATCGAACTTTGGATCTCAAATCCCTTTGACTTACATTTGCAAGTACCACCGTGGCGAGACTGGATCCTGTCAGTGCGAAATTTGAAGAATGCTGCAACATTATGCTTAGCATATGGTTGAAGCATTTTTCAAATTTTATGCTGCAACGTTTCTTTATACATCCTAAACATGTTGTAATTCAATTTTTAACAATCTTTTACGTTCTACCGTTGCTGATAATTTTTAAACGTTAAGAGTCATACTCTGACAGTAACGTCCCTGAAGAAGAAAGTACGTGCTTCCTCAATTGACCATTTTCTTGTTTACCCCCAAAATTTTGCATAACCTTTGTTTCCCAATTCTCCTGGGTATTACAGTCGTCCCAAGAGAATCTGAAGACAATGCTTATGCAAAATTTTGGGGGGCAAACAAAGGTGTATTATGGGCAATGCGAAAATGGCGAATATACTTGCCATACCGTTTAATCAGCTTTACGTTTTTATTTGTTTGAACATTTTAAAAAACGTATTTATACTCACCATTTCCAGAAAATGCATCTCCTCCATTAATTTCTGGATATTTTTGTTGCATTGGTTTCGAACGGAATCCACCTGCCAAGGGCACCACCTCGAAGTCAATTAAATCAAAGCCTGATGCAGCTGTTCGACCAGCAAACAGACTTCTTTGAGGGGTATAGAGGACCTATGTAGCGGGAAAAATCGCCAAGCCGAGCGAGATCTAGGTTGTACTCGGCTTTCCAATTGTTTTTCGCCTCGGTCCGCTCGCCAATTTTTTTTCGCCCTTCGTCCCACAAGGTAGTTTCCTTCACAGCCGTTTTTTGTGTTAAATCCATAAAAACGGCTGCGAAGGAGACCACCCGCTGAGGAACCTGTTCGCAGCTGAATACTCCTCGTTAGGTTGAACGTCTGAGTGTATTTCATATGTCGCAAGATCAGAGAAAAAAAAACAGAACATTTCCATTAACACATAGCTTGTACCTCTTCTCTGGTTCTTTTCCCAGCATCTCTCAGTATTTTATTGATGACTTCCTGTAATCTATTCACTTCTTGAGTTTTCTGTTGCTCACGGACAAGAGCCTGGATAAAGGACACAAGCTCGAGTCAATGTAAATTGGTTAGATTGGAGTTGCGTCGCCAATGTGACACATATTTCTCTACTTCTCAGCTTCTCAGCTAATAGACCAATTTCGATATTTTAAAATTTAGCCCAAAACTATAGGCCTCAGTACGAGGCTCCGGGGTATAAATTATAGAGTTTGTGGAGTTTATTCCCCGGAGCCTCGTAGTGATGTCTACTGTTTTAGGCTGAATATTAAAATATTGAAATTGGTCTATTCAAAAGAGAAAGTGTACAACAGAATTCTTGGAGAAATCATTTCCCCCTTCCACTAATCAATCTGTTGCTCCTAAACTAAGAGGAGATGGTTTTGACCTGAGGCGATGTTTTTTCAGAAACTTTACTAGTCCAGTTTAATACGCACCTGATCTCTTTCTAGAATTGCATTTTCCACCATCTGAACACTGTCCCTGACATGCGAGATGGCTTCAAATTCACGCTGCTCCTGTTCAGAACTAACAAGAAATAAGAAATTCTGTATTGATTTCCCAAAACATTAAACTTAGTCGAATTCCTAGCGGTACAGTATTGCAGCACTTGGCTTTAGACAGGCTTCAATTGGGTGTAGAAAGTAACTCGCGTTTGCTCTGGTTTTGCATTACAACGCTTAATGATTAATTTAAAAAACTCGCGCCACTTTTTCAACCAATCAGAAGTAAAACCAATCATGGCTTGCTCCCGCTCGTTTTCCCGCGCGAAGCGACGGCTGTACACATAACTGCGTCGAGTTTTGATTGGTTCACTGGATTGTCTTGGTCCTTTGTGATTGGCCAAAGTGATAACCTCCATTTAGGTTTTACGATACTCCATGAAAACAGCTCTATTTTACAACGCATGTCGCATGCTTTGCAATTGAAGTCACTGTGCCACCCGTTCGCGCTCTTGGGCAAAACAAGTGCATTAACGCAAAGTACTTCGCATTAAAATACACCCTTGCGTTGGTCACGTTGTACCTTCTTTTCTGTAAAACTTCTAATCTTTCTTCCAACTCTGTCTTCTCCGATCGGAGACGCCCAACTTCTTTGAGTGTCGCGGAAAGCCTGTTAACAGAACAAGACAGGTCTACAACATGTTACCAACGATAAAATAGCACGTTCTAACGAGAACAGAGCAATGCTAAGAATGAAATTGTAATCGCATTAAATTAACTGGTAAGACCCAAAAGAAAATCATTTTAGGCGATCAGAAAGTAAGGGAAAGACTGATTTCCCAGCAACCCAAGATGAGAAAAGAAGCGAACCATAAAATAAAATCTTCCCAAAGCAGAAAACAAGATTATGCAACAGCAAAGTACTAATCGACATCCTTACGGGCTTGTCGTAATAAGGGGGAAATCGTAATCCATTGAATGGTACAGTTTGCGCCGGGATAGAGTTTGGCGTGCTGTTCCTAAAGAAAATGTATGCGTTTTTTGATTATGACATAATATTCAACTGATACGGATTGCGCGCGCAATTCGAACGAAGCGCGGGTTTCCAAACCAGCCTAGTCCCCCAGGCGTTCTCCTCTCAATCTCGTTCCCAGGGTTTGTTTTTTCAGCTCCGAGACGAAGAGACACCCTGGGAACGAGTTTGTCTCCCCTCTCTCGGACGAGCGCGAATGCCTGGGTACTAGGCTGGCCCCGAAAGCGAGTCCCCATGCAATAACTGGCCGCTGACCTAGACTCGAGTTCAATGAGGGCTGCCTGTAGCTGTTCTACCCGCGTGTCCACAGATTGTTCTTTATTAACTCCGTCGCCCCTTTCTCGGTCCTGCGAGGGAACAGATCCGCGTCAGTTAATTGCAGTAAACAAGATCCTGAGCGAAGTAAGATACTTAGGTATTCCAAAAACAAAAATCACTTCCAAGCAGCAGATTCCTCACCCTCACTCTAATTTGTCCTTCCATTATGTCAAGCGTTCTTCGAAGCTCTTCGTTCTGAGATTTGGAGCTTTTTAACTCAGCTTTGCACCTCCTGCCACAACAATGAGGACAAATGTTCGAACTATTTTAGTTGTCTGCAGGCCGGAAGATGAATTCTCTTTAGTGACTGCTGTATATTTCTTAGTTTGGAAATATCTATTCTGTGCACGCCAGGGTAGCATTTTATAAAATAAGTTGATCATTTTACGACACGTTCGTTGTGATTGCTCGTTTGTTTAACATAACGCTATGTAAACATGCAGTTATGACGCGTCATTGTATTTTGTTGACATTATGCACCCAACAATGTTTAGTCGTGGGGGGGGGGGGGGGAGCCCGGGCATAGACGCGGCGTTTGAACTGAGCTTTTGTGGCATTTGTGGATGGTCACAAGGGTCACTAAAAGTCAATAAAATGTCGCTAGAAATTCCATTAAAAGCCCCCACTACGGACGATACTACAGTACTGTCAGTTCCCCACCAACGCTATTTTTTTCACAATGAGCGGACTTCTAAGGCTCGTGGGAAGGGGGGAGGGGCGGGGTGCGGTCGCACCCGTCGCACCCCCCCCCCCTCCCTACGGGCCTGAATGGTCTGATGTAAACACTCGAGCAAGATCACTAGAGTTTCTAAATACTTTTAAAAGTAAAACTCGCCTGCGGCTCGGGTAAACATGAACTATGCATTTTTCGCAATAGACTTTCCTGTTTACAACAGGCTTAACAGCTATGCGTCATTATATTTCGTAAATATACCAATTTAGTTAATATGAATATGCGGTTATTATCATTTTAAATTTTAAGTGCAATAATTCGTATTTGAACTGCGGATTTAGATGAAAGAAATGATCATTGCAGTGAATTTCCAATTAAAGTAATTGGAATAAAGAAGCTCATGTTTCTTCCGAATTGGCCCCAGAAACCTATACAACACTTTCGATTCTGATTCAAGAAAGAACACACCACGATGAAACAACGCGAATGAACATCAAACGGAAGCAAAAACAGCGATTCCCAGCACCACGACAGAAACCACTTATACTAAATTGGATATTGCTCGGTCTCGCTGTCAAAATTAACACTGAAATATGCGGCAGAATATGATTCTGACAAAATCGTGGACGGTGTGTAAATCATTCCACAAACCTCAGATCACTGCGGACTTGGTCAATTTCTTGGTCTTGCATCTGCGCTGTTGCGAGAAATTTTTCATGTTCCTGAAATAGAAAAACATAAGCTATTTCGTGACGACATTATTTGGTTTTGTTTTTCTGAATAAACATAAAAACAGCCTCTCATATTTAATTAGCGTTAAATTCTAGACTTTCGGCAGTCTTCCCAATGATATACAATATAATAAATATGTCAGAATAATTTTAAAACAAGTTTGTTCGGAATGTGTGTTCTTTGCGACCGACTTTCGGATTTAGTGTCTCATACAGCTATAAAACACGCATTTGGTAATTGAAAAATCGCCATCAAATACGATTTAAATCCATCTGCTCACGTTTCTGTCGTGTTGGAAAACACATTCAATATAAATACTACGTAATATAATGCATCAGTCAATAGCGAAGTCTAAAAATAGAATGCAAGTTTTTTGTTTCAAAAGTGTTTTTGGGTCACCGGCTTTCATGCCTGAAGAAATCTTCCAATCTTCTTCGGTTTCTCTGTCTGATGCTTGTATGAGTCATGACGTCACACGCGCGCTACGCTATTGAAACCCCGGCCCCCGACCACCGGGACTCAGCGGGGAATTTAATATTTACCATGCAAGTGTTAAAAAACGGGTTATTATCCCGCCCCCGGGGCCAAGACGTATGTTAAGAGCCCCGCATAGCGGGGGCATCCGAGCCAAATGAAGAAACTACTTAAATCAGGATCGTTGGTCTACTCGACGCAAACGTCAAGTTACACCAATCTCGTCCCCAGAGCCGCTCGTCCCTCTTAGCCGGTTGGGCCTGTGCACGAGGAGCAACTGGCTCTGGGGATACATGATTTGATTGGCTAGAATCTTAAAAATCTATTAACAACTGGTTAGAATCCAATCAAATCAACCGTTATAAATGTGCTTACCATAAAGAGATTTTAAAATGGCTGATGTGATTGGACTCATTTTGTCAGATTTCAGCCAATCAAATCATGTGTCCCCAGAGTCACTTGTTCCTCGTACTGCACAGACGCAACCAGAAAAGAGGGACAAGTGGCACTGGAGATGAGAATGAAACCTCACATGTTTTTCGCGCCGTCTTTGTTATCCTTGACCAGCTGTTGGGAAACAAGCGACCCCAAAAATATTGGACTTCCGGTTTATGGCATATTACTGACTTCCGCCCATTTTTATTGTCTTCAAACCAATCAACAAAATCGGCCGTGGAACTTTTGATAAAAAATTTTGATAGTTGCTTGACTCGAGGTATGAGCTCCTTCCTCTGGAACCATCTTGGAAGAAAGGGGCTCTGTTCAGTCGACCTTCATGTTAAATCCCGGCTGTCGTCCCCGCTTCAGGATCGCGCGCTGTTAAATCACCGCTCCATTGCTCCAGGTTACTTGCATTTTGTTAAATCCACCGCCCACCGGGGCAAACGCGCCGTTAAAAGTGCGTTAAATTCCGGCTTTGGACACGTTAAATCCCCGCTATGTCCCAGGGATGGCGGGGGGTTCAATTGACTGATGCATAAATAAGAGGTTAAGAAATATTGTTAGAGACTGTAATACTAAACAGACAAATGACGCTTTGCAAACGTTTGATTTAATGTAAAGTTTTAGGCGAGTCTTCCGCACTTGGTCCTCCTAGGCCCATTGCGCTTGCTAATTCAGTGCGTTTTTTTATGACTACACAGTGACAATTGTTTTGCTGCATCTGGTTTCATATTCTTACCGTCTTCAGCTTTCTGTTTACTGACTGAAGTTCTTCAGCAAACTGTCTGACTTTATGAAGGTCATTCTATGATAGAATGGCAACGATAGGATTAAATCAAGGCATTATGCATTTCACAATGATAATGATGATAATGATGATGGTGGTGGTGGTGGTGATGATGATGATGATGATGATGATGATGACAAATGATGATGATGATGATGAGTGCCGTACAAGTTCAGGTGTTTTGTTGCACAAATTTTCAGCAACATAATATTTTACCTGCAAGCTTGCCATGCCCCTTGATCTAGTTTTAAGGTCTCCATCTTTTTCCTTCGTTGGATAAACCAGATGTTAATTTTTCTCAGGTTATTGCAGTCATTTATTTCGTGAGGCAAAGAAAGTTCTAGCATATTACACATAACACAAAAAAAATGTGACAGCACATACCCGTTCAATTTCCTGAAGCTTTTCCAGTTCGTTGGAAGCATTTTGCCACAAGTCTACGTAGCTGTCTCTTTCCTTAATTAAAAAAATAGCTATTACCATAAATAACACACAAGAGAAACTGGCCATGCAAAGACAGGGTTAAGTCTGAGGAAGTGTGTCTTGGTACTGAGTTAGTCTGTGTCGGGCAGGTGTTCCATCTTGCTGCAGTTTATCCCGGTTTTTGTAGCATGAAGCGACTAGAAATAATTCAGCTGCTCTCCAATGGAAGGGATGCTAGTCCATTGCAGGGCTACCCAGCATGCGATTCACTGCCAGACTGGTACCTATTTTTTGCTCATGGCTTGCAAAGTTGCATAGTCATGTGATGAGGTTTAGGAATGGACCTCTATGGCACTCACTCACTCCTTTGACTGTCAGATAATTTATTTTTTCAACCGTTACTAAGGTCACAGGAGTCTTGATTACACCTGAGTGTAAAGAGGCAATGCAAAAGTTAAGTGTCTAGCCCAAGAACAACCATCGAGAAGGCAGCTCATCGCAGCAATTTCTTTAGCAATTTTTCAGACCTCTCAAAACCATTTTTACTAAAATGCAGTTTATACCTGTGACAACAATTGAAGCTGGTGCTGCATGTTTGCCATCACTTCCTTTTCAACGCCACTCCCTTCACCTTGCCGCACTATTTCCATCTGCGCCTCAACACTTCTTCGTAATTCCTCATGTAGCCTGTTTTAAAAAAATATAATTATATAATCATACATCACACAGATGAGGAATAGATATTAATGCATTAAGATCCCTGTGGACAAACAGAAAAAATTGAAAAAATGCTAACTAAGGAAGAAATTGTGTGGCTTCAGATCATATCATACCCTCTCATGGAAGGTTGTTGGAAATTCCATGATAGACATGGGTTCCAAAACTAAAAGAAAGAATGGTGGAGTGGGAGAGAAGTTCAAACCAAAACAACTTCCATGGTGAGGTATATATGTGTTCAGCACATTTTAGTTAATTCACTGAGTAATGGTTGTATAATATTCATGTTATGCACCTACATGTATCAATGTTAAGCCCGAGTGGGGAGGAGTTGGGCATAGGGTGGGGATTTTGACATTTTCTGAAAAGATAAGTCAAATTCCCCCACCCCCAGGAAAACATAATTGGCCAAAAGTATCAAAATCTTCCACTTCTCCACTATTACAAATGGCGGCCATGTCAAAATTTCCGATCAAAATCCCCACGCTGGTAGCCCGACCCCCCCGACCCCCCTCAGGCTTATTGACACTGATAGGTGCATTATGCAAGTCATAAATACCTGGTATTTTCCTGAACAACATGGTTTGTCTTCTGCTTCAAGGATGACAACTCTTCCTAACATTCAAACAAAATCAATAAAGAGATTGCATATTTAAAAGTGCTTCACTGTAAAAAAAAAATAAAACAAACATGCACCTACTTTCAAATGTTGTGATTTGGTAGTTGCAGGAAAAACAAACCCACTCCAAAACAAGGTCACTCGAGATTCCACATTGGGGGATAAAAAGTAGCTTTTTAAGCTTTTGAAGTTCAGCTTCAATTTCCAGAGGGGTGGGATGAGGATTTAACCTAAAACATCAATTAGGGGAGGGGAGGGTGCATGGTTGTTTTTCTGGAAAAACATGTTAATCTTGTCTCTAATTTGTAGAAATGTTTCTTGCAATCATGTTTTAATATAATTGGAATATTCACTGCATGCTACACAGTTGTAAGGAAATATAAATTACTTACAGAATTTCATGCACATACACAATGATTAATAAATTATTAATTTTTCATAATAATAATAGTTTACCTTTAAGAACACAACCTGCTCCTGAGAAGTTGTTATGTTGTTGTCGTACTCTGCCAGAAGAGGAGATAGAATGCTGTAAAAAATAATAATCAACATTACACTTGTAAGAACATCAATTTGCAGGGATGTAGCTAGTATTTGTCACAGACGGAAATGTTGACTTAACAGGCGGGTACTTTGGGCTGAAGTGGTAGTTTTTTAAAGATCACAGGTTGTTTTTCAGCCGGGAAAACCATACTGACAGCCGGGTATTTTCCCCGGCTTCCGGTTATTATCTACATCCCTGATTTGGTGAGACAGGTATAATTTTGAAATAGTGCTGGTCAGGTAAAGCAGTGTTCCAAACACTGATTTCCAGCCCACCTGCCTTTCAGACCAGGTAATGCTTTTCTTAATTTACGTTTTTCAGTTTAGTCAGCAGATGTCTGGACCCTTGACTGGAAATATACGGTACTTGTCTGACCAGCATTTACTCGTCCCAGATGACTGAACAGGACATTTTTCAAGTCCAGCAAATGATTAACATTTAGCGTTCCAGAAATTCTGAGGGAAGGAAAGCAAGGATACTACATGAAGCAAAAGTCAGAGAATTGGGTGGAAGAGGCTCAAGAAAAAAACAAAATGAGTGAAACTGCAAAAATCGTAATTGGTAAATAATCGAGTTCAAATGCTGGCACAATACAAATCTATCTCGGTAATGAGTTTCATACTCGTCTGGTAAGGGATTTAGAGATTATTGTACAAACACTTCAGTCTCTAATTCGCTGTAATCTGAAAGGAAAACCAACAATCAATTTACCTGGAGTTCATGATCCATGGTGGAAGCGGCTCTGCACTCTGATAAATAAAGGAACATGCATTTCTGCATTTAACAATATTGGTTTGTCATTATCATAATTATTATACTTCTAAGAGTCAGTTGGTTACGAATAGAGGGGGTAAGTTTCTAAAGAAACTGTGGTGCTGCGTCGGTGGGAAGTATAACAATATAATTTGGTTTTATCAACTGGGTTGATAATGTCAATTGGCCACCGTAAAGAGATTCAAGTGCTGAGCGATTCGGAGCGATTCGCTCCGACGAAGGGCTAACGCTCGAAACGTCAGCACTTGAATCTCTTTACGGTGGCCAATTGACATTATCAACCCAGTTGATAAAACCAAATTATATAGTTGGTTACGAAGCCCTCCAATGCCAGATACAGATTTAAAATCATTGATTCATTTTTAACCCCATGCTCTTTACCTTAACCTCTGGTTCTTTCACTGGTAGGTACTTCTTTTGATATTCCTCAAGTACAGCATTAAGCCTCCTAACTACAGAATCAAGTAAATACAACTATGAAATCTAAAAGCATCTGGCCTATTTAAGGCGGTATGTGCTCTTTGAATACCGAGTTGAAATAATATACACTAATCAATATCAAGGCATGATAGATGGTCAAAATATTCAAATTCAACATAATATTGTTAGAAAGTCAACTACAGATACCTCTAAATCTGTAAAATCCCACTCTATGCCCAGTCTCTCACCCCCATGCAGTTTACCATTGATGGGTGCATTATATGATTATAGTGTATGCAATTGCTTGAAAATTATAGCATTCTTCTTGAACGTCAAGTCGCTGATTTCAATATGATGACATCACAAATGATCACACATAATCACATTTAGGGTGCATTCCTTTGGGGTGATCCGGATCATGGTGCATGAAAGGCGCTGGCGAATCCACTTTGAGCAAGGATTCACCGGCGCCTTTGATGCACCATGATCCGGGTCAGTGATCCTGATCCAGATCACCCCAAAGGAATGTACCCTTAATCAAAGGTGATTGTAGAGAAATAGAACATTCACTGCTTTCAAACAACCAATGGCCAATGAAAAGTGCCAGCTACTCCGCTGTAAATTGCTTAGAAATGTCAGCTATTTTTTCCTAAATTTTAAGAAATTAAAAAATAGTCTTGAAAAAAAAAAACAGTCGCTTACTCTGCTCAAACCGGCTGTCTAAGTCATATTTTATTGAAACCCCTGGTGCTTTCAATAAGAAATGGCAGTCAATGAAAGTGTCAGCTACTTTGCTCTCAGACTGTCGGTTACTCTACTCAAACTACCTGTCTGCTTCAAAATTATTTTTAATTGAAACCCGTGAAAACAAAAATGTGATATTAATGTTTTCAAATCTTTGTTGTCTATTGAGTTATTGTTATAAACAAGGAAGTTATTTTTTAATTTCTTGTTTGAATAATAATAATAATAAATAATATAAGTGTTAATTACTGAAAAGTTTATGTCTTGTAGATAATAATTATAAGCTTACTGATCATGACTGAAATTTAATGAGTGAAATGATCCTCGCAGTGTTAAACTGACTATCGGACCTGGAGACTAAAATCCACTTTGTAAGATGGATTGATTGGTTGACTCTTCGCGACACCTTGTATATTATGTACAAACAAATCAACAGGTGGTCGAAGAATAAATCAACCATAGCTGTACTGTACATGCAGATGAACATTTATTTTGCAACAAACAATTAATGTATGAAGACTTACCTTGATCTTGTAGAAATTTGATGTAATCTTCATCCCGTAAACTAGAACTCATGGCAAAGTCAACGTCGATTGGCCAAGTATCTTGCTGATTACTCTGTTAGACACTTCTGAAAGCTGTTAGTGTCCAAAATATACACATTTTCGATCAAGCAAGCTTCAAAAAAATTGAATTACTTATGTGCAGTTCGAAATAAAACGACAAACTCGCTGTAAACATTGAAATCCCTTCGGAATCGCGTCGGACGCCATTTTGTTGGCAACCTAATCTTCAATTAACCAATCAAAACCAAAAACATAAACAAGTACTGATTGGTCAGTAAAAGTCACGTGGTAAAATTGTGCCTTATGATTGGCGACTTGCATAAACACTTTGAGTTCGAATTTCGGCGGCAAAGGAGCTCGGCAAAGTGCCCGGCAAAGGTTCTAGTGCGAAAAAAAAATCTATTATTTCTATGACTTCGTACTTCGAAAGCGGTAACACTGTAGATCGTTGTTTGTATCCCGTTGCGGCTGTAGCTGACAAGAGTCCATATTTTATCGACCGCTACGGTTTTTACATGTAAAATTTTCTTCACCTCGAGCTCATGTGAAAGGAAATAAAAAACGATTTGCGGATCCGAAATGAAAATTTCGCGGGAAATAAAATCGCATTGCAAATAGAACGCGAAATCGAGGCATGCGATAGATCGAAACTTCTGATTGGTTAATTTTTAAACCCTGCTTCATTCAACGAACAACGAAAAAAAATCCATTTCAATCGATATTTCCGATTGAGCGACTGCAGTTTTGCAAGTTCTTTTTTGACCCTAGAAAAGGCTACATCTGTTCTAAAATATGTTCCTGAAATCCAAGCGATTTCAAGAGTCAGGTAAGCAATTAAACAATAATAAGCTTGTTCTTCTGTGTGCGTAGTTTGGGTTGAGTTGCCCAGTTTGCATGTCCGCAAATTAACTTAAACGACCTTGTTGTTCGGTTGCCAAATACTGAATTCGTCAATTGTAAGACTTATCATTATGGGGTACATATACAAAGCTATATATATCAATTACTACGTGAAAGGCGCAGTATTGAAGCTGTTCAAAATGAGAAGAATCGACGGCGGCCTATCGTAGTGGTCTTCTCATTCATGCCATCAAGAAAGCTTTCCACACGCATGTGGCGACAAGAAAAAGACTACAGTGGAGCACGCAGAAATTAATTGTTGGCTGTAGACTGGTGACTGTATGCGCTGCAATTGATCAAGTCGAGATGAAAATATTGTAATATAAATAAAGCGTGATAAATATTTTCCTTGTAGCACCCCAGGCTCCTCCTGTTGGCTTATATGATGTCAAGAATCGTAAGCAGGGCTCAGCACCCGGGTTTGGCAAGGGAAAGCGATTTGCAGAAATGAAAGGTTAGAACAGCTAATACACAACTACTAAGCCGTATGGAACTTTCTTCGATCTTGCAAACCAGCATGGTTGACATGCATGGTTGATCTACTTTGCAACTACTTGAAATGGCTGCATTCTAAAAGCTACCATTTTATGGACTTTTAAGCCAAAAATAAAGAAAAATCCTGCCTTCAAAGAGTAACGCATGCACGATCGTTTTCTATTATAGTTCACCACTAAATTTACTCCGTTTCTCATTGGTCTAAATTAAACACGTGACACGATAGTGTTCATCCGCGGAGGGCACTATCAGCGCATAGTGCCCATCCGAGGAAAATACCCGGATGGATAGTGCCCGTCCAAGAATTTTTTTTGTAAACAAGCCGGCTTTCGTTAAAAAAACATTCAAACGCTATTTGATTGATCTGCATTTAGACGGTTTCTTGCCTGATTTTCGTTTATTCGTACATTTTGGCTTGCAGCAAAAACTCAAGAAGCTATTTTGTGAATCTGCGCGCGGAAGAAAATTTAGTGTTGAACAATAAAGACAATGCAATGGAGTGTTTATGTCTCAGAACTATCGGTCTGATAGTTGCCCCTTGGAAATTTGATCTTAAAACTAGCATATTTGCCCTCGAAGCTTCTTTAATTAAGCTATTGTTTAATTAGTAGAAACTCAGCCGTGTTCTATTGGAAATGCTTGAATCTGATTGGTTCTCCGACTGTTTTCTATTTAAGCAATAGACCACAAGTTTCTATGGTTTATAAGCTGATAAACCACGCGGGATGTTGGCAGAACACGAGAAGAATTTGTAAATCACGAGCCGCAGGCGAGTGATTTACAAATTCTTCGAGTGTTCTTCCAACATCCCAAGTGGTTTATCAGCTTATAAACCATAGAAACTTGTGGTCTATTGCTTTTATATATTAATTCAGAAGAAGCGCGATTTTTCCATGAGTTTACTGGCACAATAAACCATAGCTGATTGACCAATCAGAGCGCGCGCATTGATTTGGTTATTATATAATCGCCGATAGAAAATGACCACGCACGCGTTGCTCTTTGAAGGCAAGATTTTTTTCTGTCCCTTTAGAGTCAACTGTTTTTTTATTCTGTTTTAGGCTCTGGTACTGCTGATACTAACATTAGTTTACTTGGTAAGTAAAGTAATAGAATTTTAAAATCAATTTTTGTCTTAACTGGAGCAAAAGAAATAAAGCAGCAAGCATGTCATTTGTTGCATATTAATTTTTATTCACAGATATGAGCTCTTGTAGCACTTCAAGTCGAAATGACAGCAAATGCAGTGTATCGGTAAGAGATCCTTTTTCTTTAACATGGATACACGTACGTGTGTGATATGCATGCAGTTATACGTGTTTGGTTGCTCACTATAAACAAAGCTTCCATTTTTCTCTCAACTCCAGCAATTTGCCACCCCTCTTCCATTTCAAAAAGCAAGATACATCTCATCGTCCACTCCAGATATCAACCGGAATAATAGCAAGAATAATTCCAACCTAGAAAATGAGGTAGGTTTTAACAGTTAGAGATAAAACAGCAGTAAATGCTTTGTACAATGAGAGGGCACTTAGCATACTGTACATGTGCGTTATGCTGGCGTGACTTCATTCTGGTGCAAGATGAAAGTCGTACCATGTTTACATGAGCAGTTTTTATTGGGGTGTTAGTTTTATACTGCCATAAAAAGATATAATTGTCATATGAAACAAACAGTACCAGTAATACTGCAATCATCATTTTTGCATTTACATGACACCCAGGGGTTTCAAAATGTTTTGAAGTAGGCGTCATGGACTACAAGAGTAGGTGGCTGTTATAAGTGAGCTTTTTGGTCACAAGCTGATTGCTATGTCTAGAGTAGCTGGCGGCATAACAATGTGTGTCCCTGTGTGCCAACCGTTTTCCCACGACATGGGAAAATGGAATTCGAACTTCCAGTTTCGTTTTTCGTTTACCTACGCCATCGAAAAAGGGAATTTGAACTTCTATTTTCGTTTTCCGTTTTCCAACAACATTGAAAACAGAATTCTTCTAGTTTTGTTTTTCGTTTTCCCTTGACTTCAAACAACAGAATTCCAAAAGTCATTTCCGTTTTTCATCTTCTGTTTTCGAAAGACATTTTAAAAACGGAATTTGATCTTTGATTTTCGTTTTTCGATTCTGTGTTGTTGTCATTTCCGTATTTTACCTGAACCAGAAGAATGTCGGCACTTCCTGTCCACTTCCATGGGATAGGTGGAAAAGGGATTGGGTACTAGCCACTAGGAGAAAATGGCGAATTCTAGCGACGACCGGTGTCAGTGATATTGTATCCCCATGTGTATCCCCGTACACATATCACTAGTGATATGTATACAGGGATAGACATATCACCGTGGTTTCCATGCCTTTTGTTAGCGACAGGAAGTGACACTTTTTTCAGGTTCAGGTAAAAGATGGAAGTGACAAAAACAAGGAAACGAAAAACGAAAACTGAAGTTCAAGTTCCGTTTTTCAATGCCTTTCGAAAATAAAAGATGACAAACGGAAATGACAGTTAGAATTCTGTTGTCCAGAGTCGTGGGAAAATGAAAAACAAAAATAAAAGTTCAAATTCCATTTTCAATGTAGAAGGAAAACGGAAAACAAAAACGAAATTTTGAATTCCTTTTTCCGGTGGCGTAGGTAACCGAAAAACAAAACTGGAAGTTCGAATTCCGTTTTCCCAAGTCGTAGGAAAACGGTTGGCACCAAGGTACACGCATTCATAACAGTCAAGTAGCCGGTGGAACTCTGGCAGTTGCCGCCTTATTTTGAAACCCCTGGACACCAGAAATATACATTTTCATACTGGAATGAAAACCTCACTCTGGTATCTGGAACCAAGGTGGACTTGCACCAGTGTGACCTGTTCCAGTTTGACATTTTGAAGTGGTACACTGTATCATGTAAACAAATATAGACTTTCTGAAAAGTCCTTCATCTTGCATGTAAACACCACCTAAGAATCAATTATTACTGTTCTGCCCGCCCTTAACCATTGTCACTATGACAAGGTTTGGTTAACTCTTTGAGATCACTTTCACATTTCAAGTGGCCAATCCAAATGCATGAAGAGAGGGAGGCAGAGCAAAACATAAAAAGATGTAAAAAAGTTGTACAAAGTAAATTTTAATTAACAACTTTGTCAAGTGTTACTGCACCCCATTCTTGCCTTGTGTCTTTTGTTTCCCAACTAATGCAGGTTTCAAGGCTTTTGGCAGAGAGGACAGAACTTGAGGACAGACTGTGTCTGGCACAACAACAAATTCACGACATGGAAAACAAATTTCAGGTATATTTTAATCAATATTTTGCCTAACAGCTCAAGACAACCCTTGCATAATCGAGACTATTGTATAGTGGCCCATGTGTGCCATAGGAAAAAGCAGTGAAATGACCATACATTCTTGGATTTTTTTATTTTTATTTTTTTATTAATATCATTTTTTATTTTATTTTTGTTTGACGTTTGAAGTTAAAAAAAAAAGAAATACAAAGAAATAAAAAAAAATATTATTAGAGTGTGGCCTACAAGTAGCAAAAAAAAATAATAAAAAATAGATCGGTGGCCTATGAGTGCCATAGCAAAAAAAATTGAAAAAAGTAATCGGCGGCCTATGTGTGCCATAGACCCGAGTGCATTGCAAGTGCACTAAAAGCGATCAAGTGGAAATCAATAAACAGTCAAGACTTTCCGACCTTTCCGTGTTCCACTAATCATGTCCAAGATTCAAATAATCCTAATTGGGATGACTGTAAAGAAAAAATGTCAAACAAAAGGACAGGGAAGAATCCCCAAGTCAAACAAAGTGTGCAATTCTTCGAGAGAAGAGATCAGAAGGGTTGCAGCGAGCCCTGTGAAGTCGGAGCAGGTAAGGCCTCTGCGAACATTACCAGTTTCTGTCCCACTAAGTGCCATGCTTTAAATTGGGAAGCCCAGCTATCCAACCCAAAGTTGACCCTGTTACTGTACAACTCAAACAGTTTGACTTAAGAACGAGAGAATGGCTGCCACCATCCAAACTTGTGAAAAAATATCTCTATGAGTAAGGAAAAGTTTGTCAGCGGGGCATTTAGAGATACTTATGAAGCCACTGTCATATCAGGCAGATTGCAGCCCAGGGAGAAATGTGAATGGCAGTGCTCGACACTAATGCTAGTCCACTAGCCCAAGGACTAGAAAAACTTCCTGGTGGGCCTGTGAAATTCAAAAAATGCGCTCCTACTAGTGCGCCCCTAAACTACTAAGCAAGTTTTGTGAAAAATTTAATTTACTACAACTAACTTGGGAAGTTTTGAAGAACACTATGTAGGAAGGTAGTTTTTAATAGCTTGATTAAATCTAGACCAAACGATTTGTAATCAAATCCATGTCGTAGTGGTTTCGTACAATCGCTCCGCAAAACAGATGCCAAAGGCCTCTCTTCTGTCACTCAAGCATCTGGGGGAGAGCCAGCAATGGTCCACCATCTTGGAGTTTTTTGCAAAGAAAATAAATGTTGGGGAGTAACCTGCGATGGACTAACATCCCATCCGGGGGGAGTGGCAATACTCCTAGCCAATTCAACTTCCAGAAAGTGGAATTAGGTGCTCGTAGCAACAAGCCCTTGCAAGACTAATACACATTTAAAAGTAAAGCAACTGTGCTGTAGGATCAGTAAATAATTATGTACAAATTTTAACCTGTTTTTGATTTTGCTTTGTCGATACAGTCTGTATTACGAGAAAAAAGGAACCATGAATCATCCATCTCTGATCTTAAAAATGAGGTCCAACGTTTGAAACAAGACAATGACTTGCTCCTAGAAAAAGTGCAGGTTAGTGAACTTTATTATCCAGCACCATCCACTATGTAGAATACAAATTATATTTGAAACAACCAAATACCTCAGGGAAGATTATTTGAATGTATTTTTTTTAGGCTTGTTTTTGTAAGAGGTTGTCTGTAGTCCTCTGACTTATACATTTTATGTGTCAGTTTTGACCAATGAAAAGTAGCTAAACTAACAAGTTCAACGTTTTCGGTGTGATATGATCATGTTTCATTCACAAGCTATCAATGGTTTCAAAATTTGCCATTCCATTCCATGAAAGTCTGCTAGAAAATATTACTACAACAGAGATGAGAAAATTTAACAAGTTTGGAAGGAATTTTCGTCCAGGAGTCACTTTAGACTAAGATATTAAATGCTTGATTCACTGATCAAGTGTGACATGAAACCAGACAAAGCCATTAATGTTTTGAAAGTTAATTATGTGTTAAATTCATCACGCTTCAAAGATGTACATGTATGAAATTCTCCTTTTGATTTACAAGCATACACAAGACAGATTGAAAGGAGATTCTAGCAATTTATTAGAAGTCACTTGGTCTAAACCTTTTCATTTCTATTTTTGACTTGCCTTCACCAAAATATTGGAACAGTCGAAAAAATGGTGCCAATGTTACTGCTAAATAAATTATACTGCATTTGATCAATCTGTACTTGCCAGCTCAGTGAAGAGACTCCCATGAAGACCTCCCACTCAGTTAATAATTAAGAGCTAATGAATAATAGTGCAATGTCATACATACAATATGTTTGTTAAAAAAACATTATTATATTTTTAATCAAGACGTTATTGAAAGGAAAATCATCATTTTCTTCTTTTGACTCAGGAAAATTTAACGACCAATAGTGAACTTGAAGCAGTAGAAGAGGAACTAAAAACTGTCAATTTACTGCTGCGCAACAAGGAAGGGGTGAGTCACATTTGGCGGCCTTAAAAATCATTTGAACCTCTCCAACCAACGTGTATTAACTATTAAGTAAACATCATACTTGTGTGTTTTAAGAGATCCTTCAAACTAATGTAACCCAAAAATAGACATTTTGTTTTGTAACCAAGATGTTGAGGAGTTCAGTTTTACGTTTTAAGTGTAAAGGTTTTAAATCTGAATGTAAGTAAAGAGTAACTTGGTTTCAGTAACACCATATTTATTCAATATTGGTCTACCTGACTATCACAACCAGTGTTCCAGATAAGAGGGGGGTCTCAGGTAAAAAACCCAGCAAGGTCAGTGGGACTGTGGGAATTTGACCTGCTAGAATTCCTTGCTGTACAACTTAATATATAAAATTATATGCTAATTAAGAACAGTTGAAGAAAATTGCCAGTGCACACACAGTAGGCCGGCAGCAATGTTTCACTGGGCTCCAGATCAGAAGTTCTGCTGTTGCTGGTAAGAACTTGTAAATTGTTCAAACAATGAACTAATAATTTTTGTTCAAACAAACAGGTCATCTCTAGTCTTAAATTTGAACTAAGTTGTGCTGTTGAAAACTCAAGAGCTGATCTTGAGCTGGAACAAGAAAAAAACAAGGCTCTCAATGAAAGAATTACTTACTTAGGTTTGTAAATACTTTTTCCTAGGCCCTCATAGTCGCTTTGTTATCTATTAGCAGTGTTCTACCTATTCTTTAACTGTTCTCCTTCAAAGTCATACAATTGACTCTTAATAACTATATCCATCAATAGCTTGGACCTTTTTCAGTTTCTCTTAATAGCTCGAGTTACCTGGATTCAATGAATATATAGTCTTTGTTATTAATATGGCATATTTTTAATAGCTGGAAGTACATGAAAAAATCTCTTCAAAATTGTTGTTTGTTATGTTCGTGTATCCTATTATGAAAAATGAAGGTTGTTTTTTGTTTACAGAACAGACCGTTTCAGATGTTACCAATAACAGGGATGAAGTAGAAGAAGCAAACCAAAGAGTCCATGGTAATTAAGCGGACATTTTCAATTAAGTGTTTTGTACATCAGGTTTGACATGATATTGCATCTTTGCAACTTTCCTTCAACTGACTATTGCTCGCAAAATTTCAGAGCTAGTTGCAGAATTGAGAAGAGAGAACCTTGAACTGAGAGCAAAACTAGATGAAGCAGAAAAAAAGTTAGAGGTATGGATGTAAATAACATGTCTTCGAGTATTAGTCAGATACTTAGGGTGCACTTTTTAACTCTGTCTTCTTCAAGAGTTCTAAACTTAAAATTGAGTACAATCTCCATTTTATAGACCACACAACATGAAAGTACTGCTTGAAAGCTTTTATTTGAATTGTCACACATAACTTCATTCATGCACTGCCACCAATCATCATTCCTGGGAGAACTCACACCCCTAGCCAATGTTTCTCAATGAGTTGTGATTTTAGTGTAGAAACAGTCAGGGGAGGGGTGGTTGAGGATTTTCCCAGGAACAATGATTGCTCCACATTAATTAGTTCCTCCTAGAAACATTCTGCTCTTTCGCTTTCATGTGAATGGTCGCACCCTAGGGCTGTAATTAAGGGCCGTAACCCGTAACACCTGTTACGGCTGAGTATGCTTGATTTTCCCTTGGTGCTATGGGTGAAATTACCTGTTGTTGATAGAATTTAACCACAAAGTAACAAGTTTGCTACGGGTGTGGAGAACGAGGCTACAGGTGACACAAAACTTAATGACAGCCCTGCTGGGTTTCAGCTGGGTCTCCTTGTTTCTATAATTATGTTTGTTTATTTATATTTCAGCTTATCCGTAATGAAATGGAGACCACTAGAAATGAGGGCCAGAACAAGATAGATGCTCTGGAAGAAGTGTTAAGCAAAGAGATGCTGGTAAACGTGTCTGAATAATTTGCAGATAATTTGGGGTGGGTGTGGACACACCTCCTGTTCCCCATAACTTTTTGTCCCAGTTCCCATCCGTTCATTAGTGGTTCCTGTCTCTTTCACAGGTAATAAATTTTTGCAGCCACTGTCCCCCTGTTGGCCATAGGAAGCCCCCTAAACTTTTCAAATGATAGACAATTTGCAGGGTTGTCAATAAGCGCCGGCGGCCGGCGATATCGCCAGCTACTTAAATGTTTTCGCCTGCTACACTTTGGTGGAGATAAGCGGGAAAAAAGCGGTAATTACAAAAACGTTTAAAAAAGGGCCCCCAGTGCCGTCTACTTTCAAAATATCTCCGCACACTTCAAATCTTATTGACAACCCTGAATTTGGGTCATTTGTTTATTTCTATGGTCTGCTTATACTCTTATAAACCACAGAATTGTCCTACAATTTTCAAAACTCAAGCCAAACTATGATACAATTAGGGAATTGGTTTCTCTGCAAAGTTTTGAACATGTGTTGGCATCATTTCATTTCTATGGTTTATGAGAGAGTGTATGCCTGTGTGTAGTTTGCTTGATTCTGTTGTTCTTTTTGTTACAGAAAAGTAAGGAATTTGAGGAAAAGTTGCTGTGTTCTCTGAAGCAAAGTGAAGAGAATTTTAGTGGGGCTCAGAACAGAAATCACCTGCTTCAAGAAGCAAATGAAAGCCTGGAAAGCAAAAATCGTGATTTGGAGGCAAAGCTTTTTGAGTTAATTGAGAAGGAACAAGCTGCAGAGGAAAGGGCAAGGTTATCATAAATGGATTACCGTTTAACTTAATGTGGATTAGAATAAATGGATTTTAGAAACAATTGATCTTGACCATTTCACTCTACGTAACGTCATTATTATTATTATTATTATTATTATTATTATTATTATTATTATTATTATTATTATTATTATTTAATTACAAGCAAATTACTATTTAATTGTCGACTCCCCCATAATCCTAAGCGTTTTTGAAACGGCAGATTTTGTTTTGATATTTGCTTCAGTCTAAAACTGTTTTCGTCTTCCAAAGCTGTAGAACTTAAAACGAATCTCTCGAAACTGAAAGATATGAGAAAGTAAAAATATCAATGATGGATGTCAATTTTTAAAAAGAAAATATTCAACAATTTTTACCTTCAGTTTATGGCTATGTATGTGGTTTGCTTGATGTGGCATGTATTCTAAAAATTTAAAAACAGAGAGTAGCTATCTTATTGCTTGAGATAAGGAAATTTCACAAGTTTATTAAATCAATGTTATGTTTTTACCTTATGTTACTGTAACATTTATGATGTTAATTTTAGATGTTTGTCGGTGGAGAAGTTCTCTCTTGAGAG
Source organism: Blastomussa wellsi (assembly GCA_947652115.1). Classification (NCBI taxonomy): domain Eukaryota; kingdom Metazoa; phylum Cnidaria; class Anthozoa; order Scleractinia; family Plerogyridae; genus Blastomussa; species Blastomussa wellsi. Next base: position 2,467,268 of record OX393568.1, on the reverse strand, counting down.
CAGACTTCAAGTTTGCGAGAGCGACAATGAACAGAGACTCTCAATTGCCAACGACCAGGTGGAGTCACTTCAGAAAGAACTTGAAAGGTAGAAACTTTTAAACTCTACCGATAACTTGCACTTTTATCCCATTGCAGTTGCTCAAGCAAGAGACTGATCATCCATTTGGTAAACAGACAGATCATCCGGCCAGGCGAACTGTTGCTGCAATTCGTCTTGATAGACGAACTGTTGTGGATTTGTTCGGATGGATGATCTGTCTAGGCTAGTATAAATCAATCCATTGATAATTTCCTCGTCATCAGTGCATAATTATTGATACGTGAAGTCAAGTTGACAAAATTGTTCAGTTACAACTTTGGACCTCTGGGTGACATCAACATACATATATTGCAAAGTGTGACTTCCAATTGTTACGAGGCGAATAATGATTCCTTGCATGGAACGCCTAGCGGCGTTGGCCGTCAGTATGGGTCGAAATACAAAGACTGAAAATAGCCTTTACTAGAGGTTGAAACAGTGCTATAACAGTCTCTAGCATCCAGGGTATGTGGTATTGACAAGCCAGCCCTTTCATTCAATGTAGGTGCGAAGAAATGATGACAGAGAACATGCGATCACTGACTGGCAAATATCAAGACCTGGAAGAATCTTACAGTGAGTGCAGAAACATGGAACACTGCTCGATGTTATCATGTAGTGTAACTCAATATTGTTGCTTCAAACTTCTTTAAATTTTGAGAAACAAAAATGCAACGTTCGTTAGGCAGTTCGTTTTTTTCCTCACGTGTTTACGCTTAGATGTAAACGACATGAGTACAAGATGAAAAAAGACTTTGACTTTTTTAAGCCTGCTTGCGTACTTATGTTTCCTGCAACGTGGAGGAGTGAGGCCTTTGAGAAGTACTTGGATTGAAATTCGAAAGTCGTACTCAGTCGAACCCCGGTCGGAAGGTCCCCAATCTCAAATACTATCGCTGACACTGTCTTATCATCATTTATAATGTAATTCAAGTAATATATCAAACACGAGAGAGAGCGTTTTGTATATACTGTACCAACATTGATGCAAAATCTAAATTGGTTTGGTCAACATCCGTTACAAATTGAACCCACGGTAATACTTAGACACAGAGTTTTGTTCATGTGAGGAGTTGAATTTGTTGTTGTTATTTAATCTAGTAACTTTGATTCTTCTCATCTTTTAGCTTGCTTTCAATCTGAGGCAGAAAAAGAAAAGAATTTGATTTTAGCCGAGTTGGAAGTCACTAAACAGTCTCTTCAGAAAAGGTAGCGATTGTTTCCCTAAATTCTTTTCTATATTAAAGGAAACTACGTCGAGTCATTTTTGGACGAACCAAATCACCTTTAACCTAAAACTAATAGTTTACTAAGGAAGAAAAACACCAAAGAGGTGGTACTAAACCAAAAAGGAACAAGATTGGTTCAGGATGGGGGAGATTGAGACGGCCTGACGAAAATTTAGGCTATTATTTCAAGATACTCAAACAATGGTGAAAGTACAGTAAGTTTAGGAAAATCGTAGTTGAAATTAACAACTAACAGTTGAAATTAACTAACACGATGATTGGTGATGATCAGCCAACAGGAATGTGATCAACAACAGAACACTTGTGTATTCCTCCAACGACAATGCGAGGAGAGGCAAGAAGAGTGCGATGAGCTCAATCAACAAGTGCAAAGTTTAAAGGTATAAATAGGATGAGATACCACTAGTCCTTTTCAGGCACATTGTTCAATACCTTGATCTAACATTTGCTACTTGTGAAACTAGACGTTAGCCTCGATTCAAAAAATGGTCGTAAAGTATAATTGGACAGAGAAAGACATTTTCGTTGTGTTGAAAACTTGTAAAAATCCGAAAGTTTGATCTAGACTGTTCATAGCCGCTCTATTTTTTCAACGCAAGAGAAAGCGCGCGAACAAAAAACACAGACCCCTTCAGTGCCTCACGTTTTGCGCCGGAGTCCAGTTCTCTCGCGATTCATTCACCCCGTTCGCCGATCGAGGAAAAATACGAAAAAATAGCCGACTGTGAACAGTCTAAGTTTGATCGGGAAAACTGTTAAATACATTCTAGTACCCCCATTTCCCCTTTCAGTGTTGGGAACTGAAGGTGCTAAAACATACCCACGTGTCTCCCCATGTATCAGATAGATGTATTGCATGGGTGTTGGGCTGGGGGGGAAAATTAAAACTTATGCTCATTGTTGAAGTTGCTTTATGGTGTCGAAACCGGCTTATGTTCTTTGGCTTTTTGTAGGTTGAGGTCGACTCCATGAGAGATCAAGTAGCCCAGCATCAACAGGAACTCGACTCAGCCAAGGTGAAAATCTAAAAAGATACTGTAAATGAATAGGTGATATCTAAGACGTGATCCAAACTTTTTTAGTGAATTGTTTACAAGATAGTTTCACATTATGTTGAAACCAAACGTTGAATTATTCACCACCATTCATTTTAGGTTTTCATTTTATAATTTATAGGCCGAGGTTGAATCTACCAAACAAGAGCTTGCGAATCAGCTGGAAGAAAAAGAATTTGCCAAGAGCTCTCTTAGAAAGGCTCTAGACGAGGTACTTTCATATTGCCCGTACCAATATTTGGTTTCTTGTTTAGTTCCTCGATACTTACAGTCTTTCCCGTGTTACAAAGAAAAAGCCAATCAGGTGGGAGAAAACTAAACCGCAAACGGCAACGGTCATTAGTTTGTGGTTTTGAGGTTTGTTTGCGTGTCCTGAACTTTGCTGCGATTGGTCACGACACAATAAACATTCCAGAAATTTTTCTGGTGTTCACGTTTCTACGGGAAAGACTGTAAACCTTTACGTGTTTCGTATAGAGCGAGTTTCAATTGAGTGTCGCAAAACCAAATCCAAAGTAATTACTTTGGCCAATCACAAAGAACGGAGACAATCCAGTGAACCAATCAAAACTCGAAGTTATTACACGTAGCCGACACAAAGCGCGGGAAAACATACACGCGCGAGTCACGATTGGTTTTGGTTTTACTCCTGATTGGTTGAAAAAGTGGCGCGAGATTTATAAACCAATCACTAAGCAAAGTAATGCAAAATCAAACCAAATGCAGAATTACTTTCGACACTGAAGTGAAAACCGCACTACAGATGTTGAAAGAATCGAGTTGTTGTCATCGGGATTTTGAAGAACGCTTTCAACAGAAATCTTGTTCTGCTTTGAACTATTTTGCAGGCACACGATACAATCGATAGTCTTCAGAAAAGAGAAGAAACGTTATCTCAAGAATTGCAACTCAGAATGAGGTTTGTTGAGGGAAGAAAGTTAAACGTAATTCGAGAAAACCCCCAAAAATAAATGTTTGACGTTTGAGACTGACGTTTATTAGGTTCTCAGGAGAGAGGTAGCTGGAAGTTATGGACAAACTTAACCGCATCAGGCGCGCGATTTCAAGTTTGTGTACCATGAAAACAAACGAGTAATACAAAGTTAAGGCGTGATTATTTTACATGAAATCTTGCACTGATTTGTAGAATGATTGTTTTTGTAAAGTGTTCGTTTTGTTATCATTACCAGCAACCAGAAGAAACAAGATGAGGAAATGGAAACGATAAAGGCACTACTGGATAGGTATAGCTTTGCCCAATAGACCTTTTTTTCCAAAAGTTATTTACGTTTTCACGTGATTGTCTGTGTACTTTGTGATTAGCCAGTGCTAGAGCGAGTTTCAACTGAGAGTCGTAAAACCGAAACCAAAGAAATCACTCTGACCAATCACAAAGGACGGAGACAATCCAGTAAACCAATCAAAACATGAAGTAAATAAACGTAGCCGACACAAAGCGCGGGAAAACTTGTACGCGCGAGTCAGTATTGATTTTGGTTTTACTTCTGATTGGTTGAAAAATTGGCGCGAGATTTTTAAACCAATCACTGAGCGTAGTAATGCAAACCACCACTCTGTTGGGCTCAATTAAAAGTCGCTCTATTTTGTCGTCGTTTGTAACACATCTCACTCGAAGCAATCCTTAGATTTTGTTCAATTTGATAGTGATTTTTTACATCAGAAAAAATGATTTTCAAAATCGTAACATAGTTCCTTTAACCCTGTAACATTTTAACTATAACGCTTAAGTTGATCCATCTCAATTTTTAATTTAGAACAAAATGTGAAAGGCAGGAAGCTGAAAGTAGGATGAAGGTTGAAGTCGATAGGTGAGAATGTCACACAATCGTTTCGTGAGCGTTGCGTTACTGTATTCCATATGTGTACACCGAGCTTTTCCAATACACTCAAGTTTTACACTTCAGTTTTTGTTGTCTTCAGACAAATAAAATCACTTGAAGAGAAAGCTGCTAAGTCCAAAGAGGAGTTTGGAAGGTTGGTCTGAAGAATGACTTGATGAGTATTTTCGAACTCAAAGCAAGTAAAAAGTCTCCTGTTTTTCTTTCTCCTCAAAAGACGCCTTGTGGAGACACAGAAGAAGTTATCACAAGCAGAGATAAATTTTGAGAAGTAAGTACAGAAATATTGCATACTGGAACACAACAACAATTATACTAAACACGTATGGTCACAGGCCACCCGTGTATAAGGAGCTAATCCCGCAGAACTAGAAATGTTAAAAACCTCTTCAGAGTTCATTGAGGAGTAGAATACTAAATTGATCCCACTGGGCGCTTTTACAAAACATGATTTCAAAATTCCGTCCAAACACTTCAGTTGTCAATTATCCGAAAACTGGCCTAAAACTCCGACAAATTGAAAGAAGTTATCGCACATCAATGATTTTCGATGTACTATGCGTTTTAGAAGGAAAAAAATAGCCATTAAACCTAATCGAGTAACAACGACTTCACCAATGCTTTAGATTATCCGTCCGTTTCATTTGAATTTAAAAATGATAGGCTACAGGGCTCAAAATAATTGTCGGGCAGTTACCAGTAATGCTGACCGATCAAAACGTTTTGGCTCGGTTCCATGTTGTTTCTGACCGGTAAAACTGATGTTGAAAGTAGGAATTTTATTACCGAACGGAAACGATTCGTTTACTGTATTTTCCGCCACAGATTCAAAAGCGATCAAGAAATGAAAATGGAGGAGAGAGAAAAGGAAATGGAAAGGTAAAGGATGTGACGTTTGGAAGTATTCAAATAATTTACCATTGTGTGTATTTTACACCCGCCTTTCATTGTTTCTTTATCAGGAAACTCTTCTCTTCAGAGGAAGAAGTGAATAGACTGAAATCGGATTTATCCAGGTTAGGCAATGTATTATAAACACGTGAAAAAAAATTGAGCAATCCTTATCAAACTCATTAATAATTCATCATGTTAAAACAAAGGAAATCAGGACCGTAACCGTGGTTTGGAAATGTGATCTTAAATTAGCATAGATTTTTAAGATCTTATTTCTTCGTTTTCTCCGCAGTTTTAGTTTCGATTGAGAAGATATATCAAACACTCGAGACAGTGTTTCATCACATTTCCAAACACCTCGAAGTTCGTCAAAAATACTCCGCTGCGCGTCGTTTTTTCAACTCTCTTCTCGGTGTTTGGAAATGTGATGAAACACTGTCTCTCGTGTTTGATATATTACGTCCACATCAAGCTCGAAAATACCAGAAAAAAATACAAGAAAAAAAATACAAGAAAAAACGTATTATTACTCATTACTAATATAAACATAAAAAAATTGGCCTGACGATCTTACAGAACTGCACACAGGAAACGAGTGTTTGATGCGGATTTGACACTTCCTGAGATGAAGATCAGCCGAAAATCCTACGAACTGAAAGCGGTTCGTTTAAAACATTTGCAATCATAATCCAAAATTTCGATGTCTAATTTGCACTGGTGTTACAATTGAACTGCACAGCTCTCAGCCAATCAGAATCGAGTGTTTTTTTTTTCATGCATATTATTATACATGTAACAATCTATAGTTTATAACGTTAACTATTTACATGATACAATCCTCGAAACAGTTTTCCAACGTCTGGAGTGGGACTAAAGGAACTCTTTGATTTAAAGGGTGGTTTTCATGGGAGCATTAACTGTGTGTCTATAATTTGAAGCAAAACACATTTGCCAAAACCAAATTGGAACTTTTCCACAGTAGTTATAACATTCAGAGATTCATGTTTTCAAGTTTACTAGCTAGTTTGTTAGCCTGTATCGCAGACAAACTCATTTGATTCTCTTTTTTCTGTAGCAAAACCAGCAATGAAGATCATTTAAATGAACTGAAAGCTCAAATTAAAATGTAAGTCACTTTTCAGTGAGGTTAGCATTAATCATTTTGCAACGCTTGATGATTTCTTCTTTCATCTTTTAATTTTATAATTAAGGTGGCAAAGTAAATATGAAGAGCTGTGTCAAAAGATTGAGCCCTTCAAGGTCAGTTTGTGTATCTTGCCTGTGTGTGTGTGATAGTGGTGATTTCAATGTGATTGTCCCTAAAATCAACAACCCTTTCATGAGTCCAAGGAAAAAATGTCCAAACGAAGCGTTAGCAGCAATCTGGTACGAGATCGAACTCCATTCAATTTGGTAGGTACATTGTGAAAACATAATTTGGTACGACGTTGCCATCATCAGTTGGTGAAACCAGTGCCACTTGAAGAGGAATTCCCACCTCCGAGACGACCTTAGGGCACCACGGTGTTCGTCCCTGGTGTTGCTAAGCAACATGACCTATTGTTTTGCGCGATTACTCTCGGTGCGCGGTTACTCTCGCGAGGTCTCGCACAAGGTTTTACATAAAGTGAGTCGGAAAATCCTCGAGTGCTTCGACGAAGATTTGACAAACTTGACACTTGTTCCCTCGACTGCATACCTAGGTCATCTTCACGACAAGAAACAACAATAACAATCTTTATTCGTGCCCAGAAAAGTTAAAAATAAACTAAATACGTAGCAATAAGGAAAATTACAAGAAGGAAAGAGCACAGTTACGTGCTATTCGCAGCTAGCGCTGCAAATAATTTCCCCCGTGAAAGGACATGTTCGACTAAGTCCCCATTTTGATCGGACAAAACAGTTGACGTCGAACGTCATATTACATTCTCAAACTAATTAATAATTCATCGAGAAGAAAATCATACCGTGAAGGAGGTTTGGATACCCGATCTTAATTAGCATAGATTTTGACGATTTTATTTCTCCGTTTACCCGTTAGTTTTTTTTTCGATTGAGAAGACAATGTTTCATCACATTTCCAAACACCTCGAAGTTAGTTAAAAATACTCCGCTACGTGTCGTATTTTCAACTCTCTTCTCGGTGTTTGGATATCCCGATAAAACACGGTCTCCCGTGTTTGACAACGAACTCCTCAATAAAGCGTTCTCAACGCAAAACATTGGCATTTGCGTACACTGGAAGGGGTAAAAAGTTGTCTGGACAATTCTGTCCGACTACAGTTGGGAGGCAAACCATTGTCTGCTGCTATTTGCAACCCTGCATTCCTGTTATTCCATTAAATAGAACAAAACCATTTTTCATTATTTTCTCTTTCAAACGTGTTGCTAACTGGTTATTTTATTGTTATAGGACCAGCTAGATGAGTACGAAGCTGAAAGAAATGCTCTTCTGTGTCAAAACAGTCAAGCTAAAGATGAGGTAAATTAGCTGTTGTCATAAACAAGTTGAAAATATTTTTTGGTTGATTCCTTGACTAGGAAAACAGCTGCTGTTTTGAAAGTTGTCTTTTACTCACAAACGCCTTCTAACTAAGGGGAAAAACAGCTACCATAACTTAATACAGAGCTACTGACAAACTTCATTCTTTCTCATATTGGTTAACCAAGGTAGGTAAAGTCTGCGTCGAGCCTAGTGGCCCATCCGGCCGGAGCTGATCCCGATTTCCTTAGCTTGAAGCAACAGAGAGTATTTCCACCCCCCCCCCCCTGGATGGGATGCTAGTTCATCGCAGGGTTACCTCCAGCAGTAAATTCGCCAAATTACGAATTACAGAATGATATCTGATATCATTTTCTGATATCATTTGTCTACTTTTCGTGGCAGGTTGCGAAACTAGGCCAGCAGTATGCCAAATTGCTAGGCCACCAGAACAAAAAACAGAAGATTCATCACGTTATAAAGCTAAAGGAGGAAAACAACAATCTCAAAGCTGTAAGTACACATATATTCTCGTTCCCAGCGCCGCTTCTTCCTTTTAGCCGGCTGGGCCTGTGAACAAGGATACAAGTGGCTCTGGGGACACATTATTTTTTTTGGCTAGAGTCTAACAAAGGGAGTATAATCAAATTCAACTTAGCAAAGAGGGATTTTAAAGAAACTGCTGTGCCAAGCAAATCATGTGTCGGGCGATGTAGCAGCTATCGTAAGGTCTCACATGAATGGCTCGATACCCTGTGTGAAAACAATAGAACAAACAATAGGAACAATGCCCTAGCCCCTAAAACAATAGCGACTTACAAGCTTACGAGAGCTGCTACACTACCGCATGCATGTGTCCCCAGAGCCACTTGTTCCTCGTGCACAGGCCCAGCCAGCTAAGATGGAAAAGCGGCTCCAGGGACGCGAATGTAACTAAACACCGCTATGAGATGTTAGCTGTGCGAGTTTTTAGCGTTTCCGTTTTCTGGTCACGTGACTTTCCAAATGTGCTTGCAAAAGTGGATACGGCCTCCAATAGAGCATCCGTGGCATATGATAATAAATATGCTTAATTTGAGAAATATGCTTAATTTGAGAGCGAGGGCCGTACTGGGGAATATTGGCCCGAGGTCGTGGAACAAGAACGACCGAGGGCCAATATTCCCCAGTACGGCTGGAGCAAGCTAGGTTAGTAAGTAGTTTATTATATGGCACTCGGGTCGTGCATGCTTGTTAAAAACTCGGCTGACGCACTTTCGGTGACTTGAATTCAGAGGTTTTCCGTCGTAACGTGTTTTGATACCACGAACAACTCCGAAAGAACAAGCTACCACGATTTTTAAAACATTTTTTCAATTAGAGTATTTATATAAGTTTTCTTTACGCAGTTCCAGTTGCAAATTTTAAATTATCGAACTTTCCAAAAAAAACGCTAAGGACCGTTTCTATGGAAACGGTCCGTATGGCAAAATCCCGACCAACAAAGAACCAATCAGAATTTTCGTTGCCATATAATAAATATGGTTATTTGGTATTATAATATAGATAGGACTCTGCGCGCGCTCTGATTGGTCAAAAACCCATGTTTTATCGGAATATAAAACAGAGAAAAAGCGTGTTTTATTGTTTTTCGTCATCTTTACTCTAGTGAAAATTTGCAAGGGATGGCGGCGAACATTTTCTATGAAGAAATAGACCAATTTCGATATTTTAATATTCAGCATAAAACAATAGACATCACTGCGAGGCTCCGGGGAATAAATCCCACAAACTATAATTTATACCCCGGGGCCTCGTGCTGAGGTCTATTGTTTTAGGCTGAATTTTAAAATATCGAAATTGGTCTATTCCGGACAAAATTCTGAGTCAAGCTGCAGAGATTGTCGAAGAAGCTTCTAAGTTCGAGAGGAAAGAAGAAGAAGCGAAATTAAATTGCTTCAGTTGATCGATTATGCGTGTTTTGTTGTTTATATGTGTAGCTGACAAACAATTGAAGACCAGTCTGAAATAGTGACTGTTATTTGCAGGAAATAACGAAGCTTAGGGAACAAGCTGAGAAACAGAAGAGGACTATGAAGAAGTTGGAGGAGAAAGTCGACCAGGTTTCAGGAAAGAAAAGATTTAATCCTGCCGAGGCTTTCTCGCATCATAAGAAAGAGAATATGCCTCTCTCAGTTCTTTCAAATGGTAAGTAAGCCTGCAGGGGATTTCCCGTCCTTGTGTTTTCTCCTGCAGAACTGGGAGCAACAACTTAAGGGAGCTACGTCACGATATTTTGAGTTATTTTTTGCGACGAACCAAATTACCCTTAAAATGTAGCAAACCTAAAACTAATAGTTTACGAAGGAAGAAAAACACCAAAGAGGTGATACTGAACCAAAAAGGAACAAGGATGGTTGAGGATGAAGAAGATTGAGACGGATTACAAATGACGAATTTCAAAAATATGCACAAACCGTGACGCAGCCCCTGAAAGTACAGGTTGGCTCACAGGTTGCTGGGGTTTGAATCTGTGAACCTTGTTAGAAATTTAGAGCAATTCCTGTTTAGGAATGAAAGGGCCCAAGTCAGGCTCTGCCATTTTCGATGCCGTCGAAATTATGTTACTGGAAGTGTTTAAATTACTTTTAGCAAGTTTCACGGTAATCTCTTTCGTTTCGACACGCAAACAGTAAACAGTAACAAAGGCGTGGCTGACTAGGGCCCTTTAAGCACAATAACCGTAAATATCTACACTGCGTTGGACAACTTCCTCTGTTATCTTGTTCTGAAAATCATCTAATGTTGACACTCTCTGATTTCCTGTTGGAAATACTCGACGGCAGTCTTCCAGCCAGGCATTGATTAGGACAGACCCGCGAGAAGTTATATACCCTGTTCAGGGCAATAGGCACTTAACGTAAATGGCGTCGGTATTTGATCAACATTTATGCCAAGTGTCTATCGGGCCTAAAACCTTTCAGTCCAGCGCAAGTCCCCTTATTGAACATATTCGCTTAGGTTTGGCCGCTCACAAACAGCAAAGTTATCATACTAACGACCAACCCAATGATATTATTCTTTACCTTATCTTAATTTTCATCTTTGCAGGAAATGGAGCTGTAAAGCCGTAACGAAACTTTTTAAAAAGCCGTCCTCCGGTAGTGCTTCAAAATGAGTCAGCTAGCTGTTATCAACAAAAGTTTATGGAGACTTGAATTCCTAATGCAACTGTTCCATATATGGTGTTGTATAAGATGTTCTGTTCACAGCAACCAATCAGAGGGTCACACTCGTTTACAAACAGCACCAGCAGAGTGTGTCGTCCAGATTGCAGCACTATTTATAGCGATATTTCAATTGTTTTGGAAAGATAATGAGGCCTCTTTTTACAAACAACATGAAATAATCTCTAAACTTGGGTTACCTAAGTATTCGTGTTATTCTCATCTGTAAATAGTTAATAAGAATTACATATCCATATTATATACATTTTACACTAAATTTTCGTTCTATGTAAAACCAAGAAACCAATTAAGCATTCTTAGGCACTTTTGGCAGCCGTAAAAGCGTAACTGTCTCAAGCTTTATTTCGATTGCGTGCTGTATTCTTTGTGGAAATGTTTATTTGAATGACGATAATATAGTTTTTTATGCGATTTCAGTCACTGTGACTATAAGATATAATGCTCTCTTGGGCCTGATGTTTTCAGTTGTTTTGTTGTTGCGTCAATTATTCGTTAGAATTGACTGTCGAATTTTTAATAAATTAAGAATTTAGTTTTGTTGCTTGTCGTACTTCCTTTAGTGAGAGTTTTCATAAGTAATGCGGGAACTGGCTATGGACTTGCTTTATTATCTTGAAACTGAAAGACAAAAAACACCAACATTTGTGAAAGCAAAGAAATGTCAAAAAGAAATAACCAAAGATTCAAAACTTCAACAAAATTGTTCGTTTGATTTCTTGACGTCCTGTCACAAAATCAAATTTTATGAACTGTAACCCAATCTTATCCTTGTAATCCTGTACTTTTCCAAAATAAACAAATGCAAATGCCGTGAACGAAGATCCTTCTTAATTTTACGTTGGACCTCACAGGAGATCTAACCACCCAAACTTTAATAGTAACTGAATGAGGAGTAGTCAAAGACTACTGAAAGGCTAACACATCGTGAACATTCATGCCAACTCTCCCGGACTATTCCTGAGTCTCACGGATACAGAATGAATCTCCCGGTCTCCCGTGCGGGTCACCAAATCTCCCGGATACGAAGGAAAATTCTTGAAATACGAGTTTTTACTTTAACATTTAAAACAATACTTCGGTTGGCCACTGAGACCAGTCTTATTATCATAATATGGTGGATGTTGCAACACACATACTGAAAGGAGTGGCGGACATTACGCATACAAGATGATACCAAGAAATCAAAACAGAGAAAAGTTCGCTCATTGCCTAGGCAGGTCCACATCTGGCCTTTGTGCATCCGTCCACTATTTCCTGAAGGGGAAAAGTGACGTCTGGAAACGGCGTTGTTAATCGTGTTCAATATTCCAGCTCGAACACACCAGAATCTGGGGACTGCGCTCTGATTGGTTGCTTTGAAAGTTAGTATTTTTAGAATCAACCCTGCCTGGCTGACATCACAAAATACTCAACACTGTGCGTTTTTGTGTAGTTTATTTCGCTTGTTGTGAATCACAACTACAGAAGTCTGTACAGCTTGCTGTGCACTCAAGAACCCCCTATATCTAGCAAGCGATGCGTTGGAAAGCTACGGAAGTGATCCGCTGGGATTATTATGATTATTAAACCAAAAACGCAAAAACGTTTCAACAGGTCGCAACGATGTTCAACATTTGTTGATCAACAGAAGTTGAAAGATGTTGAACCGTGTATCATTGGCTTTATACATTGTAGTCACCATCTGTCTTCTCATTGGCTAAAAGCATTTTTGGCACTTTTGGCAGCCGTAAAAGCTAAGTGTCTCGCGCTGTATTTCGATTGCGTGCTGTATTCTTTGTGGAAATGTTTATTTGAATGAAGATAATATAGTTTTTTATGCGATTTGAGTCACTGTGACTATAAGATATAATGCTCTCTTGGGCCTGATGTTTTTTGGAATCCTTGTTAGATTTTGCAAAATTAGGAGGAACTGCAACCCAAACAGCCTCGTCCAACTGTCTTCGCCGTTTCTTTCCACTGAACGCTTTCACCCAATGAATTTTTTTCTGACACTTGGCAGACCATAAGCTGTAATTTGTCATATGTTTGTTATTGTATTTGCCAGTACGGGTATTTTTGTTTAATTTATACTAAATTTTATTAGCAACGCCGTTTCACAGACGTCACTTTTCCGCATTAGGAAATGGTAGACAGCTGCAAGCAGGCTACTGTGTCAACAGCAGCCTCTGAGCAGCTTCTCGGTATATGTATCAACAACGAACTGAAATCCAGCAATACCTCGTTCTCTTTATCCATTGTTTGGGGAATATTTTCTTTTGTGTTCAGTCGTCTTATGGAATATTCATAGAATGCTAAACAATAGTTGTTGATATATCGAGAAAGGGCCAGCCTCTGGCTGCCTTGCCCTCCAACCCCCCCTCTCCCTCTCTCTCTCTATCTTTCTTACAGGCCATATCATGTGACATTTAGGATGGTTCCAGGGGGGCAGAACACTCCACAAAGTTCAGATACGAAAACGTCGCGAGTCTTCTGCCCACCCACCCCCCTCCCCAACCACCAGATTATTTTGAAAAAGAATATAGAATAAAAATAAGCAGAATGTCACCTAACAAAATATTCATGTTTCTAATAACCCTCCCCCCCCCCCCTCCTAGCGGAATTGTTAAAATACAAAAACTAATAGCATCTTTGAAAAAAGGAAAGGGGAAGGCAGCAAAAAGTAAATAATCTAGGAATTAATTAATTAATAACTTATTAGCCATATGTTTTTGTTGTTCGTAATTTTTAGTTATTTGGAATCCATAGTCGATATACTGTTTGTAAGACTCCAAATAAAACATGTCTGTCTGTCTGTCCGACTTTTTGGGATGCTACCCCTCCCCCTTGAAATCCCACTGCATCAGCCTGTCTTCCCCACCCCCTATACCCATAAAAATAGAACGGTCGGGCAGTTCAACACAGCTTTCCACCTGACTTATCTTTTCAGTGTCGTGTGCGGAGTCACGTTTCTCTAAGAATTTTCGTCATGGCCTGACTGTCGCGTGTGAAGTCACGTTCCTCGCCCCAGCTCCCCGATAGTTTTGCGCCCTCGGAAGCAGGACCACTTCGTGCACAAAATGTAAAATCAAACACTTGGACATAGAAGAAATCATTTGCAAGAATGATAACAATTTCACCATAGAACTTTATATTTTCTTTACTTTTATTGTATTCCACCATTAATTAAGCATTAGTCTGAAAATTTCAGACGTCTTTGCGCGCTCCGAAATTTCAGTTTAAAATTTGTTATATAAGAACTCCCATGCACGTGCCGGGAAGGGCAGCGTTGTTGCGTAAGAACTTAAACTGCACGTGCCGTAGCGTGACAGCCAATCAGAATTCACTGTTCAGCACAGAGACTGAAATGTTTGTCAACGTTGCCTTCGTCGAAAGGTAGTTGCAAGTGAGTTGCACTTTGAGCAGAGCTTTTCGATTTACGATGTCTAATCGAGCGAGCCCTGTCGCCCCTAACCAAAGTGAGTACTGTTCAATTTAAATGACGTTTAGTAGCGTAGCGAAGCAAAAGTTCTATTTGGTCATTCCATGAAGTGGATGTCGTAAAGAGAGCAACAAATTATTTGTTTATAGCGTTACGAGCTGCATGTTAAATTCTGTGAAATTAAGCTTAAGTAAGCTTAACTTATCTGATTGAATTGACTTTGATTCTCTTTTAATACTCGCTCGCTAAATGTGGTATTTTTCATATTTGAAGGTGATGCTGACAGTGAATCTAGCGATTCTGGTCTTGATACACTGTCAACTTCCACCAGAGGAAGTTTTCCCTCCGACTACATGGATTTAGATGAATTTCTGTCGATGCAAACACAAAATGGCCAAGAAAATTCTCCGGCGACATCGTGCGAAAATGTTCAAAATCGCCCAGCCAATGGTAACACGAAGACAGTCGCGGCCTCGAACGCCAGGATTGAGGTGGCAACACTTCCAGATTTCTCCAAGGCAGCTGCCGACGTTAATAGCGTTTTAACGTCAATGATGCTGTCGAAGATGTCGTCTCTTCCTCTGAGAGTGGATCCATCCGTACTTCAGTCTCTGCAAGTTACCGCTTCTCAGCCAACTGAGACCAATACTATTATTCAGTGGTGCAAGACGGTTGACGTGACACGACAGGAGCACCAAGAAGCGATGGGTCCAGCACCTGGCAAAACACCTGTGCGAAGGCGTCGCAATTCCAAGTATGTGTACAACCCTGTGCCAATCTCCAAAAAGGCTGACAGGAAGTTTTTTACCCAATCGGAAAAGGACGAGAAATATTGGGAACGCAGAATAAAAAATAATGTGGCAGCGAAGAGGTCCAGGAACTTGAGGCGGCAGAAGGAAATAGAAGTCACGGAAAAATTTAAGAAGCTCGAGGAAGAAAATGCCCTTCTTAAAGAAGAAGTACGCAGACTACGTTTAAAAGCTACCGAGCTTGAAAAGAAACTCGCCCTCTTCAAAGGTGCTGACATGTGATATTAACAAAATATAATGTTTGCCCAAATGTTGCCGGATGTTACAAGGCCGCTAGTGCAGCAACAGTTTGACAGTTTGTGACATCTTGTGCCAACATACTTCTGAAAATAGAAAAAAGTAATGTTTTAAATAGTGTCAATGGTATGAAAGGTAGAAGATGGTCAGTCAAACTAATGATACCGCGAGAAATATGTGGCGTGAACGGCAAAAAAATTTGGACCTTCTGTTTAAATTAGGGTCACCTTACCCCCCCCCCCCCCCCTTTTCAACTAGACAGGGTGCAGATTAATTAATTTGAAGTTCTCACTTCTGCCCTTTCTCATTTCAGCAACTATGAACCTACATTTGATAGCCTGAACAGTTAAATTTTCTGTTTTCCATCTGTAGACAATGCTTTTTTATCACTCAAATAAGCTGGAAAAAAGTTTTTGGTCCTTTTCATGTGAGCTTGTAAATGTGTGCTGTACAGAATAAGAAAGTTTTATAGAATTTTAATTGCTTTGCTCCTTAAAAGGACTGCTCAGCTACACCTGCCATTTGAGTGTTAAATATCTGTAAAATATAGTTGAATCAAGATGTATATATACATTGTGACATGCAGCAAAACTTGTGGCATATTGATCACAAAAGGGTCTGTAGGAGAAAAGTGAGGGTAGAATTTCAAAATTAAATAAAGTTCTATGCAGAGAGTGAATTTCTGGTTATTATTTTTGCGAAAGTACAGGGCACTAAATTATGTGAAAACACGACAGAATGTGGGCATGGGTAGAATGGCACTCAAGTACTTGGCAACAAAGGGGGACTTTGGGTTCAAATGTCTGAACATATCGCAATTTTTTCTGATGTCCAGGTATAGACCTATTCGGCTAACTTGTTTACCTCCTTGTTGCTACCCAATTCAGATCATGAGATGATTCATTTGGGAGGTTACAATTGTGTTGCTTGTACATACTTGCATGCAATCAGTTGTGTACGACAAATTGCACAGTTGTAACATCCCAACTCCCGACCTGAATTGGGTGGCAACAAGGATGTAAGCACGTTAGCCTTATTGGTCTACTACACCAGGCAGCAAGTGTGAAACATGGCACTAGGCAACACGTCCCAGGGTAAAGTTGCTACGGCATTTTGCCTTGTGTGACTGAATTTTTGTGAAAATCTGTCACTGCAATGTCAGAGTCGCATTATCAGTATTAATCAAAGCAGAATTTATTTAACTTGTAGAGGCTCGTTCCTACTTGTCGCATGTTGTGTCCTGGCCCAAAACAATTTCCAAAGGAGGTGTGGGTATTTTCTGGAACAACACTAATGCTCCCTTTCGATTTTCAGGAAGAGCTAATGTATTTTGCATGGAAATTGCATTTCAAACATTTTCAGGCTTTAGACAGGATGCTTTGTCTGAAATTTTTACATGCATACAATGCCTATACTAGCCTGTGTGCAGCCACAGGGGCATACATATCAGGGGGGGGGGGGGGGGCAGTTGCCCCCACCAAGAAAACTAAATGTTTCTTTTTTTTAAACATAGTATTTGATTTTGCTGGGCTATTTCTTGTAGCTATATTGAAGGTGTGTGGAGTTTGCCCCAACAGACAAAAACACCCTGAGCCATCTACTATTTTCTAAACTTTTCTGCTTTAGGAAATAGCAGACAGCTGCATGCAGGCTGTTGTAGCTTTGTACTAGCAAAAACAAGCGACATGAAAAATGGACAACAGGTCTGAGCATATTCAATGACAATGACAAAAAATACAAGAAAAGCTCTACAACGAGAGGTTTATTCTAAGGCCTAAGAATGTAAACCCAGCTGATTAGTATGCAGCACGAGCTTTTAGAAGAAGAGCAAATTAGCTGTGTTCACGAGTATATGATGTGATGTTCTCTCGATCCAGCTATCTCAATGCAACTCGACTGAAGTTGAATCTGGTAATGGCGGACAGTTTAAACAAGAATTCGTAATTCAAAAAAAACACACATATTTCGAAAATTGAGGTGCAATAATTGGCTTGGTGCATTCTTGCCAAATATAAAATCGGAATCGAAAGAGAACAAGAACAAAATTTTTCATCGTAGTACCACTTTAAACAGCTTCAGATTTCTAATGACAGTTTTAGCACTCTTACAGTTTTGATAGTATACTGCACTACGGTGAGGGGTGGGGGGATAAGACCAGCCAATCACAAAGAAACAAGATAAGCCACCAAAGAAGATGATCAACATTGGGCTTAGTAATGCAGCAACAAAACTTTAACTACTGGTTCAAAAGTTTATTTCACCAGAGTGAAAAGAACATCACTGCTGTCTAGACATTTGACACTATCTTTAGAATACAAAGCCAACTTTGACTCAAAATAACGTTTCTTAATAGAAAATAATACTCTTTCAAGCCTACTTGCAAGATTATTGCAAGCTTATAAACAATAAGTTCTTACCACTGAAAACTATGACTGTATTTTAACGAACTGAATACAATAACTGTAACTCGACACTATACTAGACACCAACAAAGGATACTAATTTTGAGGGTTTCAAAGAGGTTTAGAGATTCAGGGCTGCAAGGCAAAACAAACTAGATGAATTTATCAAGGCTTCGCTACATTATTATGTCCTTCATGGTGATCAGAAATTAAAAAATATGGGTTATAATTACAATTATTGGGATATAATTATGTGATCAGGGGTTTCAAAATGTTTTGAAGTAGGTGTCAGTGACTGGAAAAGTAGGCAGCTGTAGGCAAGCTGATTGCTATGACAAGAGTAGCAAATATGGAACTCTGCAGTGGCCAGCTTGTTTTGAAACCCCTGGAAGATCCTTGCTAATTGTAATGCTAATAGTAGGCATTAAAGCACTGCAATGCACATACCAATACCTTTGCAATCCTGATTAAAGTGAACAGCTAAACATAAGAAAAAACAAACTTGGTCTGTATCCCCTTCAAGATGTAGTGTAAACAACACCAACGTCGCCAGTAAAATAAAGGCTGACACACTTGGCAACATGTCACAGAGACCTGTCACTGCGAGTTATCACCCAGGGTGTTCTGGCCTTAAAGGGTAACTAAAAACCATAATACACAAAGATAAGATTCAATAGCAGTCAAATAACTGCAGTTTCAGCAACCTATAACTGGTACCGGTAGTTACACTACGAGCCACATGCTTTGACCACTTGTAATGAGCCTTGTTTGCTGACACTTTGCAGTCTTGAGTAAATTAAGGCTAAAGTGGAGACAACAATAAAATGCATGATCCAGTAGCTATAGAAATTTTTCATCATTTACCACTACATTTTGAGGAAAGAAACTCCAGAAACATACTGTAAATTTGCTTCGAGCTTTCAAATTATAAGCATTCCTGGAGCAAACAAAACTAATTAAGGTTTGGCTGGCCACTTCTAGAACAAAACTTTCAATTCTTACTTGAAGAGAGAAATTGGAAACTGCCCCTTGTTAGCTTGTTAAAAAAATTGGAATAAAACACCAGGACAAAAAGAAAACTGCACTGCAAGAAATCTTTCAAGTGGCCAGTTCACTGAATGGTCTCCATGAAATATCCAGATATATATATTTATTATATAAATTATACTGCAACAGAAATAAAATGTCTCCAAAACTTTTGATGTGTTAAAATAACACTTCTTTTGTTGAAAATTTTACACGAAATAAATTACAAAACAAATATCCAGTGGCACATGATAATTATACAATCTTTTGGAGACAGAGTCTCCATCTTTTGATACAAATAAAACTTACAAATCTTGTCATACAGGAACCTCTTCAGAAGAAAACTTCTCTTCTAAGGAGTGCATTATTGTGCCTTTCAATAACACCAAAACACTGAAGTTTAAAATAAAGCCCAATGAATTAACTTTTTTGTCTCGCTGAGATGGTGATGGCAACAATCAACAAGTCTTGAAAAACACAAACAGACAAAAAAAGATCTACCAATCACAACCGATAGTCGTGACTTCGAACCATTTAAAGTGAATTTCTCTTACCCAAGAGGCAGACAAAAACATTGGTTGAGCAGAGTTTGCATGTAATTGAAAAGCACAATAAATTTAACATATGGCTCACACAAGAGCAGTGTTATAAATTTAACTGTTACTTCTTGAAGGGGCTACGTCATGTGATGTTAGGTAATTTCAGCACTGACAAACTGATAATAGATGCAACTGTAGAAGAACGTTTTGGATGGGCAGAATTGGGGAAGATTAAAAGCAATGCTCCAACTGTTTTTCAAGTTTACTGGTACTATAGAAGTGTCATTCAAAATGCTGGGAAGTTACCTATTGATGACATAGCCCTGTCAAAGTCAAGTTTTACTTTAGAAACAAAACTGTTGTGACAGATAATTGTACAAAAACTCTATTCTAGCTGTTTTTCCGAGCTACAACTAAATGTCAGACCTAGTTTCCTAGACACTTGCAGCAATATTTTATTGAATATGCACAAACTTAACTTGTAAACTTATTTGTTCTTTGTCTTGATGAAATACAAAACCAGGCAAAAGAACCCTAAAACCATTCGTCAGCTCGATGTTTCCAATACTATACTGCAAGCACCGTTTTTGGCATTGTAGTCCAATGAGATAATGAAGTCATCCTCGTCAACAAAACCTCTGACAGCTTGATCATCAATTTCTGACGTGGTCCTACAAGATAACAACCACAGAACAAAGGGTTTAGAATGATGATTTCTTCAACAATTTCTCACTGCAGAAGAAATACATCAGTACAAAACATCAACCTTTAAAACATACATATAACACCAAACACAATGCACATTTGGTTGGGTGCCATAATGTTGCTGCACTATTTTTGTAGGTTATTCTACCTGATTGCATTACTCTTTTGTCAGTTTATCTCTAAATCAAGACATTTCATTCCTTGAAGGCAAATGGTGCCAAACAAACGTGGTATAAAGATTATTGATAATAGAAACCAAATAATGCCACATTATGACAACAACCTTCTATGTACATAGGCATGCCATTGTATGTTTATACAAGGGTCAGTAACTTGTAAGCAAATGTACAAAACCACAGAGATATGGCAAAAACACCCACTGGAAAGCCAAAATAAAATGGTACAAACACTCTTAATATTTGCCACTTAGCCACTTGACCATTGTACATACATGCAACTAGAGCAAAACCCAACCTGACGCCACAAAAACAATTGACCTTCCCAACAGTTACACACAACACACTCCAAACAAGAGGGTGATAACATGAAAAAAACCCAAGTCAGATGTTGTTACAATGATCGAAATGAAGAAAAGACACCAAATCATGTATTGGCAAAGTCACTTGTCCTAGTGAAGCTGCCAAACTAAATTCTGAAAGCAATTAGTGCCTTGACATAGCACACCTTAGCATACCTTATACAGTCATTTCACAGATATTGTAACATCATCTAACTCAACAGAAGCTAAAAAATAATTTAATTGTATGCTTGCATCACATCAAATTTTGATACAGATGCAATGTGTTTCATCTTTATGGAGCTCAACATTGTATTATCTTTAAGAAATCAATCACCAAGCCAACAGAAAATGGCAAAATTATCTTAAATTTCGTAAAAAACAATTAACCATTATCCCTACTTTGCTCTCCTGTGAAATGAAAAAGGTCAACAAGTTGATGATGTGCTTGGCTCAAGCTACTCAAAAATAATACAATGTTACTCCTCTTAGCACAGTGAAAGAACAATAGCATTCTTTTAGCTCTTCATGACCACCAATTCAAAGAAAATTCAAATTTTCTGTGATTCACTCAATAAAAGTTAATTTTTAGTTCTATAAGTGTTATGCTACCCTGCCACTGTGAAGGTGCGCAAAACTCCATCTCTGGATGTCCGTGAGGCCCTATGAACCGTGGCAACTCAGAGCTGGGCTGCAAGATTCAAATAACAAACCAACATCCAAAACCTAAATAAATTCACCATGTGTATTGAAATAATTCTAACTTCCAAGAAAATGCAACAATTTGTCTCTGCGGTTTTCTCTTGCTAGTGGAGGAGATTCCTTGGCAAAAGGGAATAACTAAATCGAAAAGTAGCATTCCTGTAACATAATGCCTCAAGGCAAAGAGATCTTCAATTTCTCTCATAAACCCGTTTCCTATAAAAATATTTGAGAAGATAATTTTGATGTCTACGTGAAAGTGAAAACAGACCAGTAAAAGAAAAGAAACAATGTGAGCAAACCCTGATCCAGGCTAAAATCACTTTGCAATGGTTGGGGTCGCACTGGAAAGGTTTCTGTAATAAAGCCTAAGTGATTTTGGTGTACATGCGTATATACCGTATTTACCCGTGCATAAGTCGACCTTTCACGACCTAACAATCAGTCGAAAAAATCACCCTCGACTTATACATGGGTCAAAAACTAAGTCCCAAGCACCGGTAAAATAAATTTTGCACAATTAGCATAACAATTGTCTTTATAATCTTATGTAAAACATCTTATAAACAATGATACAAAACATGAAGTCCTTCGCTTAGCGGTCTGTGTCTAAATTAGCAGTTCAAGTTGAAGTGCTTTAAAATTTATCTTGTTTATGTAGACCCGAGAGTTGAAGAAACTCCCTGGCACAATTTCAGAATAAAGAACTGAAATTTCCTGAAAAATAAAGCTGTAAATCTACTGAAGAAAAACATCTTTCTCGCTTCGAACTCCTTGCTTAGTAACCTGGCATGATGAAAGCACGTGCAATCATCAGTTACCAATACTTGACCGATTTTGTAGCTTGGTTACCAGGTTTTCTAAACATGCTGTTTCGAGCGTTCTCAAAGATTATCGACCTTCTTTGGTACTTTGCCTGACTGAAAGGTTTGTCTGGAATTAGTATATTTGATTTTGTAAGCCTGTTTCAAACATTATGGACAAAATTCCCACATGTACGTGTGTTGTTAAAACGATTGCAGACAAGTGAGAATATTAAAACTTCACATTGAAACTTGCGGTGATTGTTTCGTATATCAGGGCTTCTGATAATTCGCGGGGAAAAAAGTCAAACTTCACAGGATTTGCAGAGCCAAATTCGCGGAGAAAATGGCCGATTTCGCAGGGATTTCGCGGGAGTTTTTGGGGCAAATTTCTCTAAAAAGCAAACAAGAAACATGCCAGAAAAAATACTGCAGGATGTCAAATTCAGGGCAAGAAAGAAAACTTAAAAGTTCATCCAACAAAGTTCTGAAGGAAACTGTTCTTGTTTCGAGCGGCAAAAACGTCGACCGGTTATCCTCCTTTTTCAGCTGCAAGCCGAAAACAGCAATGCAATAAATTTATTTTCCTTCCTCGCTGTCTTGTGTTGCTTTGTAGTTTTAAGGCAAGATTGTTCGTGATTAAAGGTTCAAATCCATTTGTGAAGTCAAAACATTCTTGCATCTCGATCATGTCCTGCACGTTTGAGTAAACATGTGCCTGCATTACCACAGACAGCAGTTTCCTTTCACACTCCGTATAGTGGCAATGAAAACTCTTCACATTGTCCAGTGCCAAGTTTTTCGCAACATTAAGCTAAGAACACCTGGTACTTTTTGGTACGTTGTCATTACTCGTGGCAGTAGCAAAATTTCAAGATAAATTTACAAGTTTACGGCACGTAAACGGCCCCAATAGTTAAGATAAGTTTCAAATATGTTGTGCCGACATGTATTTGGTAGGATTTGTAGTAAATTTCGCGGGATTTCGCAAATTACAGTCAGGCATCAGCCGACCAAAATTTGCGATACCCAATGAAATCCCAATCTTTCAATTTTTTACACCTTCCAGTGCAAGCGCCAATGTGCTCCATTATTATAATTATGGCAAGGAAAATCCGAGCGTTCTGATTGGTTCTTTCTTGGTCGAGATTTTGCCATATGGACCGTTTCCATAGAAACGGTCCTATTCCACATATTTTTTCTTAAGTTGGATAATTCGAAACTTGCAACAAGAAATGCAGAAAGAAAACTAACTTAAAGAAAAAAATGCTTTCAAAATCGTGGAAGCTTGTTCTTTCTGAGTTGTTCCCGACATCAAAACACATCACAGCTGGAAACCTCTAAATTCAAGTCACCAATAGTGCATTTTTAACACGCATGCATGACCCAAGTGCCATATAATAAACTGCTTACTAACCTAGCTTGCTCGAGCCGTACTGGCAAATATTGGCCCCCCGTCATTTTTGTACGGACCTCGCTGTGCTCGGTCCGTACTGAGACGACCTCGGGCCAATATTCCTCCGTACGGCCCTTGCACTCAGTTAGTAAGAGGTCATTATTGAGCAACACTGCAATATAATGTCCGACCTCATAACAGTATTGTGTGCTCAAAATACAGACTTGGTCGGATTCATGGCCTTTCACTGGAGAAAAATTATTTTCAGGGCTGACATTGGTTTCCAAATTGAATTGGCAAGTGGTAAATTGCACCTCCCAACTCCATGAATTTGAAATTTATATTAAAAAAACAGTTACCATGAAAAGAATAAAACAATCATGTCTGAGTGCTGCACTGGTCAATATAAAAGCAATTTCTCCATTTGAAAGCTTAGAGTGCTAAAATAACTAGTGTGACCCCAACCATGGGATAAGTGATACAAAAAAATAAAGATGCTGTTGCTTATATTCATGCTCAAGACATCAGAGAAATTATTTAAAACTTAGGCAGATAGGTTTACTTTTGGGATCAGCATCCTTTCCCCTTTCTTGTAGTTTTCAGTTTTGGAATGCTCTTCAACAAAAACCAAAGCAACAGAAGATGTTACAATTATTATACAAAGGCAACATTAAGTCAAGGAACATAATCAAAGCTAACAAACTGTGTACTATACCAGTCTGTGCTGCACTGGGGAAGAAACCTGAGTATTAGCTAGAATCAAAACAGCAATAATCAACAGGAATACAAGCCCCAAGCCTGGACTAGTATTCACATATTAAGTAACATATACTCCATTTATCACATGACCTGTTGTACTACTAATCAACTCCAATCAATATTCATGATACAAGCCGGATGAACAACCTTGCTTGGCACATACTCAGTTAATCATTTTCAGGTATGCATTTTAATGGTCGAGCATCACTGACTTCACTTACAAGATGTTGAACTACGTTACATAATGCCATGCTCGATGACTTTGTGATGCAGCAATGGAGGATGTATTACTTTCACCTTAGAAATTACCCCGCCCTCCCCCCACCCCCTCCCCCTTCTCTGTGCCCAGCTACCACAAAAAGTTAACTAACACAAAGCAATGTGTAAACATAGCAATATACACACACACACACACATGTACTTGTACACCCAGCAGCAACCAACATAATATTTGTATCATGCTACAGTTCACAGGACCACAAACGAAAGCCCCATATTACTTTATTTACCCAATTACTGCAGACCTTATTCACAAAATGACACCAAGTTCAAAACACACTTTGCACTTTTAGAAGGGAAGAGATTTACGATTTTCCAAATCCAAAGCCAGAGTGACAATTCTCAGGGGCCATGTTGTGAATAAGACTCCATTTAAAACCCAGTGCTACCACAATGATATCTTTCGGAAGGGCAAAATAATGATACACAAACATAATGGATTGAAAAACTTCTCGAACATGTACTTCCAGAAAATTTTCATATCCCCCGCCCTCCACCCCTACCCAAAAAGAAATTACAAATTCATGGAGATAGCCAATCTCAAAGACAAAAAATTTTAAACAAATGTATGGAGTGTAATTGAAATTTTCAGAGGGGTGGAGTGGTAAGTAGAAAAAATTGCTTCCTTGTGGGAGGTATGAATATTTTAGCGAACAAACCATTGCCAATAAATTTATTATGCTCTTCTAGCAGCAAAGATATCATTTTGGTTTCTATTAAAACATGCAACATATTATTTTAAATCAACAGAAAGGCAGGAAGGGAGGAAAGGACCTGATAGCGCAAAACAACATCATTCACAAAGAAACTTCTGACATGTTTTGATTGTTGCCTTCAAAGCTAAATTTCCAGAAATAAATTCTTGCAGCCAATGCACTTTATTAACATTTGCTTTTCAAAACATGACATTGTGCCAGTAACTATGTTTTCAAGAATGGCAGTTCCATCAAACATCCCAGTACTCTGCCAAAAACTCATTTGGTGATTGTTAACAACTATTAAAATAATTGGCATCCCACCAAACAGTATTTGACCACCTTGCCACAATTTACAATTTTTACCTTCTGATTAAAAATATTAGCAAGAACCCTTCAGGTTCTTGGTAATTTCAGCCACTTTTACAGAAGTACAAGGGAAAATAAAAAGGTTTAGACGGTGTGACATTTCAGGCAAGTAAGTAATCTAACAAAAACGTAACATAGTAAATGTATTTCTATTGGGAATATCCAAAATATTATAATGAGCCAAAGTGGTGTGTCTCACTGACAAGCTATTATATGTTATCACAAATACTTTCTCATTATCAAATCAATACAAAAGCTGCAGTTGACTATATCATTCAGCAGAAGAGTGGGATCTTAAATTCAAAATTCAAAGCAATCATAATTTGGCAGAATGCATAGCTGTTTTGACTGTAAGAAACAGACAATTTTGTAACCCTAACTCAGACTAACTGCTTATAGCTGCAGTTGCTTGCCGTTTATATATAGAAATGACCAAAATGAACTTTGTCCTCAAAGATAAATGGGACTTAAAATGAGAAAGCCACAAAACCAGTTCTGAGCTGGTTGTGTCAGTAGTTTATGAACAGTAAAAACATTTGCAAAGACTCTTCTGGATAAACTGATCTTAACAATTTGCATGTTTCTCAGTGATTAGAAACATTCTTTGAAATTCACAGTATTATGCACATAACAATTAACTTCAATATACTCAGTCAAGAGCAAACAATGGCTCCAAGACTAAAATAATGAACTCAAAGAGAAAACAAGCATTTCAAAAAGAAGGTTAGAATGAAAACTGCAAACAAGATTTACCAGGTAGAGAGCAATTGCACAAGTGTACAAAAGTAAAGCGATTGAATGTACGGTAGACCTGAATAAGATCGAATGAATATTGAAGACGTGAATGAAGGTGTAAACAGAACCGGTTACAAACTGGAATAACTAGTTACCACGTGCCAAGAATCACACAAGTTATCAGCTACCGGTGAACGTGACCACCGCAAAAGATGAGGTTTCGAAATCGTGACACTGAACATGGTAAAGGACTGCAAAAAAGCTCCGTTGATAAAGTCGGTGAACCACTGCACGTTCGAGTGACTAAACCCAACTCAAATGAAGCGTGCAATATTAGCTTAATATTAAACCAAAGCAAATTTCCATTGTTTGACCACAAGTCAAAACCATGCAATTGCCAAATTTTAAGAATTGATTATTTACTATTCCAGATGAACCAGTCCGTGCAAAAATAGTTCCAATCTCTCAAAAACATTAATTTGTTTTAAGGCAAAGCTTGACTATAAAGGAGCAACCCGAAGAAGCAATTTAGGCGCGCGTGAACTGTGTGAAACTGTACAGAAATAAACAGTTTCAACCGCCCTTTTATACACAGACTTCCTGCCTTTCATTTTCATTTTCAAAATTTGAGCCGCAGAAACTGCAAACGCTAAAATGATACACTTCAACTTACCCCTCCTTGCATCGAAGAGAAAAACTCTTGATTGAATCTGTTGGCGTACCGTACTTCTCCGAGACGGCAAGTTTCAGACTTTCGACTGTAATTTCCTCCAACATTATTGCATTATAAGCTTTTTCAGTCTCTCGCCGTACATATATAGTTAAAGCGGGAGGCGGTCGCCTAACCACACGTTTTACCCTCGGAGCTAACTCGAGATCGTCAAGTGCATCCGCAGTTTTAGAAAACGCTTCGGTAGCAGTTCTCTTCCTCGCCTTCTCCCGTAAATTCCTAAACAGTGGAGTAGAGTACTTTTCTAGGTCAAATTGAGTTGGAACTCCAGCCTGCATAATCTTGACAACCATATCCATACACTGAGGACTCCTACCAGTCCAATTCAAACTCCTCGTGTCGGTTTTCCAACTCACAAAGCGTGGATAAGCGAAAGCAAAGCCGAGACGACTGTTTTGCCGTCTAGTCGACGAGACTGTCACAGTACCGATTAATTTGCTGGCAAATAACTTCGACAACGAACGATTTCACTGCCTCTTAACTCTCTCGAATTGTATACGACCTTGCGAAGATCTGACACGAATAATACTCTTACGAAATATATTTGAATCACATCTTCGGAAGACAAAAACAAGTTACAACAACACACACTTCAAGTTCGCCTTGATAGTGATAGTCATGACGGTTTTCGAACTGCCAACCAGGTTTAACGGGAGTTAGCCTCCCGACGGGTAGGGGCTTGGGCTGTTTTAGTTTCATCCCTGCAGAAGTAAATAAATTTTTAAAGAATACTTCAATTGGCTTTCCAAAGCGTAAAATAATATTTACGTCTACTTCATCAACTAAATGCGCCTAGTAAAAGTAAATACAGGAGAATATGAGTCCTTTTAATTTTTCCTGATGTACCCACCCCTGCGGTTCTTGCTTTGATCGGTTCCGCCATTTCGATGTACGTCATCGAATATTACTATCCAGTTTCTCGCGGCTTTGTATTTTAACCAATCACAAGCGTAGACGTGCATGTGATTTCACGTGCAGTACTTTCACTGCGAGGGAAACAAAATATCAAGTTTTCGCCGCTTCTTTCTCCGAGAGAAACTTGTTTTTCTTTTCATGGCCAGAGTACAGCGAAATTTTCCCAATAATGTACGCGTTCTTTGAGCTGTAAAATTCCTTTCAGTTTAACAAAGATAATGGCGACATTTTCGCTGTTAAAAACAAGATTTGGATATATTTTTTTTGCGAAAACTTGTTTTGGCGATCGGAGCACGCAATGACAGATATCCCTGGCTTGTACTAAAACATGGAACGCCGGAATGCCGGAACGCCGGAACGCCGGAATACTAAAACCCGGAACACAAAATTACTAAAACCCGGAACGCATGAAAAATAAAGAAATTAAAAAAAATACATAAATATAAATAAAAAAAAAAATCAGATTTTAGGATCCCAAAAAAAGGTACTACCCGATCACCAACACTTCAATTATTTAAAATGGCGGACATTTCTCCCATTCTACGTTAACACTTTCGTTAATTTAATGAAACGTTTAATGCAAATCAAGTCAAACGACAATCGTCCTAGCTTTCGAAAACACTGAGCTTCCCAGGTAAGATATTTGTTTTCAATTGCCTGTGGTCTGATACATCGATATTGTTCTTGGTGCTAACTGAACTACGGGTTGCATTTCGATACAATAGACCCTTTTCATAATGGCGCCCGACAAATTATTCTTTTATTCTTATGATAATGAGCCCTACTAGCCTCGTCAGCATGTGCAAAATTCAATAGAATTTTTTCGTTAAAGTGAGGTTAGTAGGGCTAATTAACACATATACAAAAGAATAATTAAAATCGTCCGCCATTATGAAAAAGGTCTATTGTGTATGTCGAAACATTCGGGATCTAACATTTTATTTAATGATGTCAAAAACAACTATTCTGAAACGTAGTAATATAACAACGAGTTGAAGTTTATCAATGATAAGTAACACAAAGTATAAACAACTTATCTCCGTCCAATGTTAGAAGTAGGTCCAACTACAAAGACTGAAGAATGTTAATACTAACCGCAAGATTTTATGATAACTAAAATCACACTTGAATGATGACATTAGAAATACCAAACTTTGGAGTTGCAAGGGTAACACCGCGACTATGCGGAGGAAATGTATAAACAACAAATTGCCATAATGACAAAAGAACATTCTACGACCTGTACTCGTCGCTTCAACTTTTGGTGCTATGCCATGTTAAAGAAACGCCTTTCTGAAGAAGTGTATATCAATAACCTGTCTACGCTTCGCTTAGTAACCCCTGTGAATGCAGTAAATCTTGACCGTATACGTAATGCAGAAAATTTAGGCTGGCGTTTCCTAGCTTGAAGAAAACATTAGATTCATGAAAAAAAACCACCAAGTAGTCGTTTGTTCATCTAACACAGAATTCTTTAGTATTGTTACGAGACCACTTTCTATTGTTATTCAGTTTGTTTGCGGTTATTTGGCTTAAACTGAACACTTTGATAAAAATACACACCTAATTGCTGTGACGTCATTGAAAAAATGAGTGAGTGAAAAAGGTAAATAGAGATAAGTTCGATTATTAACATAGCGGACAGCATTTGCGGAAAAATCAGCAAGTAAAGATTCATTTACCTGTGTTCCAAGGCATTTTGAGGCAGTTTCTTCGGGCGAATTTCAAAGTTATCATTATAATGCCTAATTAATTCCTACTTGTTTGTCTTTTTTCTATGACGATAAATATATTATCATAATTACATTTTGGCGGGAAACATCACCAAAATCTTTGCCACCCAGAAATAAAGGATCGTCACAAAATATTAAATGGTTTCTTAAAGCACATTATAATAATCAGTCAAAGGTAAATGTCACTGCAAAACGTTCTTACCAGTGAAAGATAATCAAGTTTTTTTTGGCAGGCGGGGTTGTGGGTGGGCGGGCATACTGGGGGAATTTTCCTGTTTGAATTGAAGTAAATTGGGTTTAGAAATACAGGTTTTAATTAATTAATAAACTCATTTATTTATTTTTTTTTTTTTTCAATTTCTTTATTTTTCATGCGTTCCGGGTTTTAGTAATTTTGTGTTCCGGGTTTTAGTATTCCGGCGTTCCGGCATTCCGGCATTCCGGCATTCCGGCGTTCCATCTTTTAGTACAAGCCGATATCCCTTATATTTTTTTTATTTATGAATAAATCGCACATTTATGGAAAGAAAACCTGGATTTATTTCGGATTTTAACTTTTTACGAATGCATGTATTCTATTTATCGCATTTTGACTAAACAAAGTGTTAAAATATTTGTCTTCGAGCGGAACCCGGCACTATAATAAACCAGTTTCGCAGGGATTTATTTATGGGACCACGAACATAAATTTACGCATTTAGAGCTCGCGTTTGTTTCGCAGACTCTGCGGCATTGAAAAGAAGTTCGAAAGTTATACGCTTTATTTCAAAATTATGCCAGCAAAAGGACCTAGACTTTTTATCAAATGTTCAGTTAATCAATCACACGGGACATGTACAAGCACTAGCCTGAGGCGAGGATTTCACAACCATCCCGAAACTGTCACGGATCAGTTTTTTCATCGGATTAGCTTCGGATTGACATGATCAGCTGCCAACCCCCAGAGTACAAAATTCTGGAGACGTCTCAAAAATAAGGCATTTCAAGTATGCTACGTGAAGCATGTGTTGAGAAGAGTGCTCGTGAACCCAAGCTAGTCGCGTTGCTCAGTTTTTTGTCTTCCGATCGACAACAGTTCAAATAAGAACACTAGATCCACTTCTTGTTTTACTTTCCTTCTTGGCAACTCAAAAACAACTAAAAATTTGAAAAAAGCCATGGTTAAGGGAGGTTAAGGCTACGTCCACACTAATCCGGATAAATTTGAAAACGCAACTTTTTTTCTCCGGATTGGCATTCCATCCACACTAAAACGGCGTTTTCGGTCACCGAAAACGGAACTTTTTTAAAACGCTCTCCAAGGTGGATAAATTTGAAAACGCTGGCTAGGTGTGTTAGTGTGTACGGCGAAAACGAAACTTTTTGAAAACACTGACATGAAAACAATCGGATAGCGTTGCACGGACAATATGGGCATGTTCTAGCATGAATTTAAGAGTTTCTTGCGAGGCAGCGTTTCAAAATCGATGGCGAAACAATTTGAAAACGGTATAATGTGGACAGAAAACATTTTATCTGCTTTCGAGGCGAAAACGCCGTTTTAAAATTTATCCGGCTTAGTGTGGACGTAGCCTAAGTTTGGTGCTAACCGGGAGATTGATCAAAAACCTGGAGACTCCCGCCAAAACCGAGAGAGTTGGCAGGCATGTAGAAGGTTTTTAACGCTTTCGTATTAGACTTGCAACCAAATGACTGTTACACATCATCTGTATACAGTCAGTATATACCCGAGCCCTGTGGTTTTTGCCGTCGATATGTACCTTTTATTCGTATGTGGGGCAGGTCAATCAAATAGCGTTTGAATG
>OX393568.1:2328346-2433346 GCA_947652115.1 Blastomussa wellsi | reverse complement strand
TAACGTAAATGTCTGCTTGGGATCTTCTGTGCCGAAATCGATCTTATTCATTGTACATATTGTTTTATATACACCGGTTAAATTCACTGGGTATTTGAGGCAAACTCGCTGTTTCTTTCTGTTTTCAGTGCTTTTTTCAACAGATGCAAGCTATACTAGCCAATCGTGCCAAGAGTTTAACTCTTTTCAAGGTGTTACAGCGCTTTTCATCGAGATCTAAGGAGATTGGCCAGACTGCCATTTTGCGCACAGTCATTAAAAACCCGCTAGATTTGTAAACTAACGGCCGTTAGACCATTATTCGTAATCTTTCTTCGGCTCTTTTGATAGCAGCCTTTAGTTTACGCACTTGGTTTTTCAAATTAGCATTCTCTTTCTCTAAGGCGTCAGTCTTTTTCGCTACTTCGATTTCGCGAGCTCGCTTCGCTTCCCGTGATCTTTTAGCCGCTAAATTGTTCCTCTTACGTCGTTCCCAGTACTTGTCGTCTTTTCCAGACTTAGAGTTTTTTGTGCGGCGCGATTTTTTGGCGTTTCCGCAGGGAGGTTTGAAATCTTCATCATCATCCTCGGACTTTTCATCGTTTATCTCGTCGTCCTTAAGCTCTTTCTTAACCTCAAGTTCATCTGATGGTTTAAAATAGTCATGCTCCACAGAAACAATTTTAGCTCTCTTTCGAAGTTGGCGTTTGTATAAATTTTGCTCGGAATCTTTCGGAGAAGTATCTTCGGCGGTCGTTGACCCTTCGATTGTGTTCGTGGAAACTTGCCGGCATGTCGTACCGTTCGCTGCAGTTTCGGTTAATATCCCTTCCGATGAGCTTTTTATGTCAAATGGTTTTTCTAGCCGTTCGTTATCAATTTGAGAGCGGCTCAGTAACTCGTCCATTAGCTCAAATTGCTCGCCGAAACAATCACCAGAGAAGGAAATACTATCAAACGTACACGAAGAGAGGTCTCTTTCCCAGATTTCATCATCGCATTCTTCGATTTTTATATGGGTGTATGGCTTTGCAGGAAGGTCGCCATCAAAGAGACACGAATCCAGCGTATCGTATAAGTTTGACTGCACACTTTCTTCAAACTTTAAAAGTTGTAACGTTGAATCGTTCTCCTCCGCAGCCTCTGGGGTGGACGGAGAAGAACTAAAACCACTGTCATCTTCATGCTCCCAACTAAAGAGGTCCTTTCCTACGAGAAAAATATCATGAAAAACAATTTAAAACTAGCGCCACGGTGAAATCATTCGCGTTAAATATGACATTACACTTCGGGAATTGAGATCAGCGGTTTGAGAACCAACAACAACGTATCCTTTGCTTGTTTGTAATTGTTACTTCGTCTTTGTAACTCTAATTCATTTATACGCGCTGCTTCCGGGTCCTTCATTTGGATTTGAAGGCGCGCGCGCGTATTTTCGTATGTGGTGCGCGTGTTTGGTTTATTTAGTTGACGTGTATGCTTAGTTCGCAATTTAACGGTTTAATTTATTTTTCGTTGTTTTCCTTATCTGAAATGTTCTGCAATTGGTATAGGATTTAATGGAGCCGAAACCAATTGTGGAATTACAAGCATTTTAGGCATCCTGCTGACGAACGGTTATGGCAATTAGATATTTATTACAGGAGCCAACATTGAGATTGTGGTCTGTCGCCTTTGAATTGTTATTGTGAGTATTTAAGTGGAATGCTGAGATCGTAGAGCATCTACAATGCGCAGAAACGCTGCTCTTGATCCTGCCGCGGACGCCATGCTGACATCTCAAAGGATCAGGATATGATTGAGGGGACCATTATTTTGATGAGGGGGAAGGTGATTGGTTAAAAAATATCACGATAAACGAGTCACGCAAAAGAAACACATGAAGGAAATGGAAAAAATCCTGCACTAGTTCAGAAAAAATTAACCACCCCCCCCCCCCTCCCCTAAAAATAATGGTCGTCCCTTATATGGATGCCTCCGAACCTCAGTAGCGAAGATTGACTACATCGAGCATTACTATACAGGTATGATGGGTAATTAGCGTCGTCACCTAATTTCGAGGGGATTTGTTTTTACCACTACTTCGTCAGAGGGAAGCATCACGTGTTGACCCCCGTCCCACCCCCACCCCCACACAGTCACGCTTGTTGCGTTTGTTGATGTCTTGACCAAAACACTGAGGTGGTTGTGTTCAAAAAATCAGTCCGTGGGAGAATTCCTTTTACCAGCAAAAGTACAGTAGAAGTATCTAATATGATATGGGGCCTAATTTAAAAAATCGCCCTCATTGAGCAGTATGGGGCCAACTAGAAGTACGTTCTCTTTCAATTATTTTTTAACATGGTTAGCGATCGTAAAACTTCAATTCCATTGTACGAGAATTCATACAACATTGGCCGGTCAAGTTAAACGTTGTTTTAAAACACAACAACTATTTTAGGAAATCGCTCTGATCTATAGCTATTGTATGTAAGTGACCGGCCCGGCAAGGTATTTACGAAACTTTCACTGCAAGCGAAATATTTAGCAAAATAGAAATATAAATATATATCTGCTCACCGGAAGCGAGGAACGTTTCGATTCCAGCTGCGGAAAACAGCTCCATGTGTTTTGAAAAAGACCGACGAGAGTATTTTATTCTGCTGCGATCGCCTACTCTGTCTCGTACTGTGTTCTACTCGAACTAACGCCACTGCAAAAACGCCGGTAGTTTATTTACGAGCTGACAGCACGTGCAAATTCGTGAAATGAAGCCTGAGCATAAATTAATTTACATAAAGTAATTATATAACGAAACT
Source organism: Blastomussa wellsi (assembly GCA_947652115.1). Classification (NCBI taxonomy): domain Eukaryota; kingdom Metazoa; phylum Cnidaria; class Anthozoa; order Scleractinia; family Plerogyridae; genus Blastomussa; species Blastomussa wellsi. Next base: position 2,430,569 of record OX393568.1, on the reverse strand, counting down.
TTTGATGGGTTTTGATTGGTTGTGTTCAACTGAGTCACGTTGAGAGTCACGCGTTTTCTCCCAGCAAAAATCGTCGAGTCACATTGCAAATTTATGCATGAGAAACACATTCGATGATTCACGTGCAAAGTTGGCGTGGCGTGACTTTGGAGCGGGTGACTGAATGTGTGACCTAGCGAAACGTGGATGGATCTCCTGGTTTAGCGAAAAAGACAAACTGTTACATTTGAAAACTATACATTTACAAAATTGGAATCCATACCTTAGGTTAATTGCACTTTATCTAAAGTTGTAAAGACTCTGAAATCGAAAATATACATGTCACAGTTTGATTATGTAATTGTAACGCAACGCGCGTGGCAGGTTCGCTTACGCAATCTTCTTCGAAGACACACGAGTATCCTCGTGTTCCGTAAACGAGGGGCCGAACTGAGCGAAACATATGGGGTTCATATTGGGTTCATATTGGGTTTGAAAATTCTTAAAAGTACATTTCACCTGTTTGTGATTTCATTTTGAACTTCACAGAGTCAACGATCGAGAGAGTTTAAAGATCTGTCTTGTCATTTCCTCGTCAAAATCTGATAGCTGTACCCTTTAAGAGAATTCGTTGTTTTTATTCGTTAATATCTATACGCTCCCTTATGGCTGGAACACGCTATATACTACATGTGTGTGACTTATGTCAGTGGGCAGGTCATATTTGTTTAATTCAGTCATGGATTGCAAGGTGATGTTTTTAATAAACGATTTTCTGTCTCGCTCTCTCGCGCGGTTCCCACCCTGAATGTCCTTTCTCCTGTTCTCCACGACCTCGAAAGGGGTGTGTAAGGAATACCATTTGAGAGTGCATACATGCTGACTACAACTATAAAGATTTACACACGGTAAACCTGAGGCCCTATTAGGTTTTTGGGGATACGGGATATTTGGGTAAAAAATCATAGGGATACGGGATATTTTGGGGAAAAACTTAACGGGATACGGGAGATTCGGGGATATCGAACATAAACGTTGCAGATACAAACCACCGCAATTAACGGGATATTTAGGCCAACAATTAATGGGATATGGGATAGTCAAACCCCCCCCCCCCCTCCCCTAATGGGGCCTCAAACCTTTCTACGTTGTCTTGGAAGACGAAGGCTCAGGGGCGGATCCAGGATCTTTCTCAGGAGGGGGTGTACCACTAAGGAATGACGTAATTGACGGGTGACGTAAGCAGAATGCAAGTTATATTAGAGAGTCGCCGGTCATCTCAGGGAGGGGTGCGAAGCCCCTGCACCCTACCCCTAGATCCGCCCCCTGAGGCTCAGTGTTCTCGCCTTGAAACAATATTTCACCAACCACCTTGATTATTGTTTTATCTTGACTTGGACTGAAAATCTCAATCAAGTAAAATTAATATGCATATGCAGTACAAAACAGCCACAAGGTGAACTCGAACACTTCAAGTTGTGGGACAGATAACAATTTTTTGATACAAATATAAATTTAAGTTTACTTTGAAATCGTCTCAGATGTCTAGCACTTCTGGGGAGCCTTTTCACCGTCATTTTTCATGTTTCTTCACAGTTTCAGGCTTTCCTTGCCACTTCTTTGCAAGCTTGTTTATCGCATTTTTGGCTCACCTGTAAAACAAAGAACGAACAAGACAACGAAGAACCTCGAAACAATACAGACAAAGAAACAATAGCTCAAAAACAAAGAACAAAGTCACAGGTTCTTAAACTCGCATTTTAGCTTCATGCTCAAAAGACAAAGGAAAACGAGAAACTATACTTGCTTGTACAAAGAACTAGTGCGAAGTGTTCGGCAGACGAAAACATCAACCGGACGCCGTTTGATTACATTGTGACCAATATAAATCGAAAATGCACCACATATTTCCAATTATCACCCATCCACATATTACATCGTTCTCGAGATACAAACAAACATTCGCAAGCATTGACATAGGGGATAAACTTCATTAGTTCCGAAAGGTGTTTAAGGCATCGAATTGGTATTAACAGCTGTAAAATACTTTTTCTTCGCGATTAATTAATACATATACACGACTGTCCGTGAAAAAGTAGAAAAACAAAGTTAACTCTGCGCCTAATCAGCCGTCGATGCAAAGCGCTCTGAGCTGATCGAAGCGTCCAGCCATCGTTGCAGATTCCGTCAGTTTCATGAAAGACAGCTGAAAATGGCCGCCCCTTGTTCATTTCCAGGTAGAGTTTGCTTTACATTGGTTTAAAGAAAGAAGTACTATATTTTTCTAGTGCCTCAAACATTTTCTATTTAATTTTTTGGAAGGTACAATATAAAGGCACGCCTTCATACTGAATTTGTAGAAATATAGTCAATGTGTAAAGTTCCCCTGCAAGCGTCTGTCGAACAAGTCAAAACTCTCAAATGCACTGAGGTTTTAAAAAGTAACATAACATAACATACACGTTTATTCAAAATTTATATATATATAAATATGAACTCAAAAAGTTCGTCCTGTTTACTCACAGGACAACTCGATCGAATGCGTACTTACTTTCTTCTAAAGGCTGAGTCAAAGACACTGATTAGCTAGTTGGGCTACCAAGAATTTCATTTGCTTGCTAACGTCACTAGATTTAAACTGGAGGCCAAATCATCTTCCTAATGCTGGTTTTTGCTGAGATTAGTGAATCCAACCTGGCAGTTTTATTCCGGAATTCATTCTCGGGTCATAGTACATTTTATTTAATTGATTAGATTCTCTGCAAAATTAGATTTACCCAAAAGGTTATTTCATTTGCCGCTTAGCTTTAGAATAAAACGTATAGGGCTATAATACGAATTACAAGTGTGAACGATTTTCAAAGGGTTTTCTGAGAAACCAATCTGAATTCCTGTAGTGTTGTATTTGTCAGTAATTTATGCAAAATTCACTTTTAATTATTTTTTTTGCGTCACTTCCCAACCATGATGGAACAATATGACAGACCATATATGGATCAGGAGCAACAAGAAAAAATGAATAGCTATATATTGATCAATCCCACGAGGGGCGAATCTAAGGGGTGTTGAAACAATTTTGAAGTAATATATCAAACGCGAGAGACAGTGTTTCATCACATTTCCAAACACCGAGAAGAGAGTTGAAAATATACGGCGCGCAGCGGAGTGTTTTAACGAACTTCTCAATCGAAACTAAAACTACGGAGAAAACGAAGAAATAAAATCGTAAAAATGTATGCTAATTACATGTAAGATCGCATTTCCAAACCACGGTTACGGTTCTGATTTCCCACTTTTTAACGTGATGAATTATTAATGAGTTTGAATGTGATCTCACATTTTTGACATTCCAGCCTCACGAATGAGACTAACACCCAATGATCGAGAATGAGAAAGTTCTAAAATTAACCTCTTCCCTTTTCAATGTCGTCATTCTGGCAGAGAGAGAAAACACTACAACTTAGGGCATGTTTATGTGGAAAAAAGTTGTCCCTGGTAGCAGGTTTGCCAACGGAAACCCGCTGTACAATCAATTTTTTTGGTCCCGGCGAAATGCCCATACATTTTCTTATAGGAAAACCCGGTTAATGCGATCATCCCGTAAATATGGCAAACGGCCACATTCTGAAATGCCATCCGTGTGATCCTTTATAATTTTACCCCGTTAATGCAGGCACTCGAACCACATACACTTTCGTAATTGTCCAAACAAAACAAATAACACGACCAAATTTTTATTGCCAGTTGGTGATTACCTCGTTCCCTGGGCCTTTACCCTGGCTTGGAGAACCTTTTGGTGCGAGAAACGCAAAGTTGACTCGGGTGTAGAGGAGGGGGCAACTTCTTCCAAACTTCCAAAAAATCGGGGGTGGGAGTTGGATGGGGGGATTGAACGAGCGCAAACGTAAGAGGGAGGGGGTGGTCACTCTCGTACTAGCTAGGGGTTTGAGTTCTTGAGCACACTCAACTCCTTCTCGCTGTTTTAATTATTAAAAAGAACTGTTTTGAACACACTATGCTAACTCACAAATGGTATAGCTCCAAATGTTTCATTTCTAATAAACGTTACCTTGGTAGGTTTGGATAGTTTTGGTCTGAGTGCACAAGCGACAGACAGTTCATCAAGCAATCAGGCTCCTTGTTCAGCTGCGTTTTCAGACGACGGAATGGATGGTTATGGCGTTCATCTTAACAGCCTTAATCAAGAGCACTTTGATTTCCAACTGACACCTGAACTAACCAGGCTTGACATGGTCTCGTCTGCCTTAGAGTGGCTTGAATCTTTAGATTCGTCCCAACAGATAAGACCAGATTCAGCACAGAAGAGAGGCCCCAAAATGAGCGGCACAAGCATGTCGATACAGGTGCAACCGTGCAATATGATGACATACAAGACCGCGGGTGTTGATTTCGATGTTAGCGCTACTGTTGCTTTATCCAATCCTGTTGCGCAAAAACCTAGCGTTTCGTTTCCACAACCGGAAGTCGACACCTCCGGAAGTAATTTTCTTCATTTTTTACCGCAACAGAAGGCGTATAGCCCGAATTATGCTGACTCTGTTACTAAATGCCACAGTAAGGATCAGGGTTTTGACAAGGAATGGAAACGAGGGAGATGTGCTGTCCCGGATGAATTCAAAGATGAGAGGTACTGGAGAAAACGCTCTAGAAACAACATGTCGGCAAAGAAATCCCGAGAAGCAAAACGCCTCAAAGATCTCTCAATCGCAAGAAAGATAGATGAACTGGAAAGGGAAAACGCCATGCTTAAAAAGATGCTTGGAAACTTGACGGTCCAACTTCAGCAGCAGCAACAACAACAACAACGGCCACAACAACAGCGACAGATGTTTCTATGGCGTTAAATTTGTAATCTGTCAACCAGCGTGGTCACCGCGTCAAGTTTGTTAGTTAGGATCTTTCCGTGAAGGTTAACGCAGCATTGTCGTGCTGAGTATTCAGAGATAGCAAACATCATGAACTATGAGTATAATAAACGATAGCTTCTAAACAATAAGTTTTCTAATTCACTGTACAGCCACTGCAAAAGGAAGAAATTAAAATGAAGGGTGTTCTTGGGCAAGACACTCGCAGTGCCTCTATCAATCCAGGAGTATGAGAAATATGTTGTGGCAGCCTGACAAGAATGCCGAGGAGTAACGCGCGATGGGCTAGCATCCCATCCCTAGGGGGGGGGAGGGGAAGGAGTATTTCTGGTGTCCGGGGGTGCTCCGTGTTTTTGTGATGTTCCGGTGTTCCTGGTTTTAGTTCATGCCAGTGCCGGCAGCTATGAACCAGTTTGGTTTAGTAGGCTTTACTTTGCTCTATCTTCCACAAGCAAGGAATTTAGAACATTCAACTGTTATATCAACAACAAAAGCATTCCCTTTTTATCCCCGTTATCCCTCATGCCGGATAGTTGCGCGTGCATAGTCTGGTAAACAGCAAGCATTCAATCCTTTCAAAAGAAGCGGTACACAATACCAAGGTTTTATTCCAGCGCAAAAGCGAACTGCAAAAAGCTGACGAGTCCATCCCCTCCCCCCATCAGATTAGCGACCATTCGAAAGCACCAATGACACAAATAATATTTCTACTCCCCTTATCCCCCTTGATGGCATGCAAGTCACCACAGAGTAACCCCGCAGCATTGAATCACTTTGAATTAACTGGTATTCATTTCTACAATCAGGTAGAAATATTAATAAAAGTCTTCGTCGGCGCCAGTCTGCCAAGGCCATCTCGGTTTCTGTGGAATGAAGCGACCAAAAGTATTTCTACTCCACCCTGGATGGGATGTTGGTTAATCGCATGGTTACCCCCCCCCCCCCCCACCCAGTATAAAATTCACCAGTTTCCATTTCTACATCTGGATGGAGAGAGGCACTGTGAGAGTAAAGCGTCTTGCCCAAGAACACAACACAGTGCCCTGGCTGAGGCTTGAAGTCGGACCGTACGATCCGGAATCCAGCGCGTCATTCTCTTTACGCCACCGCGCCTCCCATGTTGTCATGGCTGCCGGCACACTGCTTGGCCATCTTATTCCTCAGTTATTTTGAACAGGCAATAGCGGGAGAATTGTTACAAATATTAGCACGACAATCACTCAGTCCGTTAAGATTCTGTTCTTTATTTCTTTGCAGTTTTTTTTTCATGATTTGCAATCTTGTTTTCTTTGGTGAAAAATGTGTCTAGTCAATCGCGACTTCAGGAAATGTTTACAACGGTAGGAGGTATTCAGTGCTAACATCCGGGACACTCAAACAAACTTGAAAGACACCCGGGACTTCCTTCTGAACCTCGATTCGTCTCACCTGACTGAACTCTAGCCTCCCTGCAGCCACCAGGCTAACTGAACAGACCAATTCCTATATATTAATATTCTAACATGTCACCGAGGCTTGGGGGAATAAAACAAAAGATTTTGCATCGAGGCTTAGGGATGAATAAATAATTTCTTTTGTTTTATTCCCCTAAGCCTCGGCGCCATGTTAGAATTTTAATATATCGGAATTGGTCTATTCTTTTGGTCAGGAAACTGTGGCTCCGGCTGATCAAAGGGTAAATAACGCTATCCACTGGATAAATCACTTTAGTAAAATCCAACTAGTGGTCTATTATCAATGCTGCGTTCTGATTGGTTGAGCTACTACCAGGCTATATGTTATAGCCCACTAGTAGCGAAAGCGCTGGCTTTGAAAACCAAAACACTGGCGGCTGAATTGCATTTTGCTGAAGTTTCGGACGAGTATTTGAGCTCATTATTAGATAAATATATACTTTCTATGCTTTCTAGTTGGTCTCATGGCCTCTGAGTCAATAGCCCATTCGGCCTTCGGCCTCATGGGCTATTGACTCAGAGCCCAATCGATAGAGGGGGTAAGTGTCTAAAGAAACTGTGGTGCTACGTCAGTGGGAAGTATAACAAATGAATATAATTTGGTTTTATCAACTGGGGTTGATCATGTGAATTGGCCACCGTAAAGAGATTCGAGAGCTGACGTTTCGAGCGTTAGCCCTTCGTTGGAGCGAATCGTTTGTTTGTAATATGGGAGCCTTCCCACACTCCGTTAACAACCGGTCCCTGGAATTCATAAATATGCAAGAAGCACGACGTTAAGCGATAATAGGGGCCTCATCAGACGAAGAATCCGCGGAAAGCTCGCTTTTCAGCAAAGGTGTTTCTTCAGTATGCCTCATCGTTCCCATCAATGTGGTTTCATCGCGTTTGTTTCGCGCGACAGTCCCCCTATAAACTGTGTTTCCGACGCTCTGCACGTGCTGCACGATATCGTCACGCACATCCGACACGTCCCACATGGAGACAAACGACGCACAGCAAGGGGGAGGGGGTGAGGCTGGATCCACGTACGGCTTGTGCGAGAAGACGTAATAATGAGCGATAGCAAAGATGAACATCTCAATGCAAACAATGAAATTCTGATGAAATAACAATGAAAAATTATTTTCTTACCGAAGTGTAAAATCATCATTGGCCTTTTGGTGCAAACTACTCATTCTCACATTTATATCTCATTGCTAGAATGCCTAACACACCAGACATGATAAGGAAGTAGCGTCAGGGTGGGGGAGGGGGTGGTAGGACGTTAGCGAGTTGGAGTAAGTTTGGAGTTGGAGTAAGTTTGGAGTAAATATAATAATAATAATAATAATAATAACTTTATTTAAGTGTCAATGTATTTAGCACCACTGTGCTAATTGGGGACACTGTAAATACGTAAACAAATATTGTAAATGAAACAGAAAGTTGTTAAAAATCCCAACTGGCAGGAGGCAGACTAGTTGGCTGGCGTGGAGGAGTTGAATTCGGGACCACCGAAGACAAATCCGTTTTAGTGGCAGGGAGGAGGACTCGGGACCACCTGATTACAAGTCCAGCGCCCTGACCACTAGGCCACGCTCGCCTCCACAAGGATAGGGGTGCCTTTTCCGTTAATAGTTTGGACCACGGACAGAGTCTCTACAAATAAATTTTTGTAACACACTTGTACCTCCAGCCAGATGCGTCTGAGACTTTTTACTTTTCTCAGCATAAAAAAAATTGACAAGACGGTCACAAAGCAGTCACTGACCTGAATACCATTAGCAACGTCTTCAACCGTATAAAACACCCATGTATGTTTCTCTGATATGACTCCAACCTACAGGAGACGGGTGTTTTAAAAAGAAATGTTTGTAATCAGTGACTTGGCGATGTTGACTGCACGCAGTTTCTTTCTTTTAACAGTGTATGATCAAATTTATATGCTAATGTAAGGGAGGTGAAAATCCTCTCCATTCCGACCCTTCTCATTTTAGTCTTCTAACTTGCATAAATAATTATAGTATTTCCACTCAGCAGGACATGAGAAACATAGAGTGACTGCCAGCAGTATTATGCTTTGATGCCCAATGGTTTCAAGTCAAGGCTTGGGTGCACAACTTGCATAATATAGTTTCATACATTTACTGTGCTTTGTCCACCACAGCCCCAACTTGAAACCATTATTCAGAAGTTCGTAATCACTGAAGCAAATTCATCATAAAATGTCTATTGAGGATGCAATCTAAGATTTTGCATTACATGTATTATGTCTTAAAGTGAACTACTGGTTGGTTTTCCTATTACTTGCAATTGGATAAATGACAATGTGGCCTACCTTAACAAAAATAGCTATCATGACGCCTTGCCTGGCAATGAAAACAACAACAAAAAGTTTTGAAAATGGCACAAAAGCAGTGATGGCACTTACATATAAACAAATGAAGGGGTCAATATGAAAATAGAGTGGGCCTTGGGGGCTTAGGAACAGGGCTTTCACAAGGGTCCAAAAAAAGTCATGTCTGGGAAATTAGCTCTTCATGCTCACTGGCCTGATTGATGGGAAAGGGCTCATGTAAGCCGTCTGCTGATTATATTATAAATTTAAAACAAAAAGTAAAGCTTAGCATGTTCCCATCGTGGGAAAGCAAACATTTAGGTTACTTGTCTCAAAGTTTAAGTCTGCATACGAGCCTAGTGGCCCATTAAGGCAGGAGCTTATCACAGTTTCTGAAGAATGAAGCGACTAGGAGTATTTCTACCCCCCCCCCCTGGATGGAATGCTAGCCCATCACAGGGTTACCCCCCAGCACCTGGGTAGAGAAAGCATTATGAGACTAAAGTGTCTTTCCCGAGAACACAATGCAGTGCCGTGGCCATGGCTCGAACTATCCGATCTGGAGTCCAGCGCACTAACCATTAGGCCAATGCGGCTCCTTGTCAGAAAGGCAAGCTGAAAATCAAGCTTTTTTAAGTTCTGTTACATGAAAAACATGATGTAACAGAGAACATGTCTTAAACAAAGAAAACGGCTTTTAAGCTCATTAATAGCAGGCGGGGGGGGGGGGGACAGAGTGGGGAAGAGCTATTAGTCAGACAAAGAGAACAAGCTGAAGGCTTTGTAGATTGGAGGGAGAGGTTTCAATGCCAATTAATGTATTCACTCACCAAAATGATGCAAACACAACAAGTTTAATGCACAGAAATTTTCCAAAGGGTTTTATTGGTTTCAGTTCATCCTTGGCTGCCTTGTAAAACAACACCAAACAATATAAGGCCCACTGCAAAGAGAGGAATGACTGTATTAGTGCAATAGTCCTGGCAGAGGTGAATGGTCTGGGAGGAACACCTTCCTACATGAAACTGGAACAAGTTTGCCTCTTGGCTGAGTGAAAAATGAGACCAAGTCAACAACAATTCAGGGCTACTAAGGCAAACTGGAGTTCAATCATTGTATAGCTTGGAGCAGTTCAAGTCATTCATTTTCTGCCTGTGAACTGCCATGTTTGAAACAACAGGGGAGAGTTGCCTCCTCTCCCTTCCCCATCGCGAGCCTAAAAAATTAGCCAGCATACATTATAACATACCACTTGTGAGCAGTTATTTACAACCACTATGTAAGTCCAGGCTGTTTTGAAGTTCAAATTTCCTTCATCGTATTTACCAGCTAGTTCTGTGCAGCTGCCAAGAAAAGAAAAAAGAAAAGCAATTTAATATTAATGACAAACTGCAATATTGTTGACAGCACTTGAGAGATGATCACACTTCTGATACTTACAAGGCAATTACAGTGGTCATGATTCTGATAACTGTGTAAGATAAGGCGCCTTGTTTACACCTGTTAATAAATTTTCTTGGGAGGAAAACAAATAATACAATCATGTTAATGAGTCATTATATCTTGAAGCAGCTGGTAGAGATTGTAAATTTGCGTAACAGATGAGTTTAAGTAAGAATAAGTCTGTATGCTGATAGCCTGCGATAAGCTAACATGCCTTCCGGGTACCGGTAAATAAAATGGATAAGTTGGAGGAGTGAGAGATAGGCAGGGGCAGTGGGGGGGGGAGGGGTAATCATGGATGCCTTGTAAACAGAATACACATTTTATAAACAGTCATATGGGCTCATAATTATACTGAAGGGGCTTATGAATTGGGGGGCCTGGGTTAAAATCAACATTTTAAGTAAAAGGGTGTCATAATTCATGGAAGTAAAATGAATAATCCATACTTTCCCATTCTCCATGGCGGTAGGGTACAAAATGGAAAGAAATGTTCTACTTGTTGTTTGCGAGATAAAACCTCTTCAAAGTGATATTCAGCAGCGAGGTAAGCCAGCAAAAAAGTCATAAAATTATATATCACATAAGCTTCATAGCACTCTCGCAATGAATCCAAGTATATAGCTGCCTTGGGAAAACGAAGAGCAAGCCACTAAACAAAGGAAAAGAACAAATAACAGAATGATTAGTAAAATCTCCAAAATAATATAAATAAAAAAAACAGTTGTCTGCTGTTAACCTGATTACCATGAATATTATTTTAGTTTTCAAGACTTAATTATTTTGTTGTAACCCTTTCTTATATTTACAAAAACATTTAAATTGATGAAAGATCAGCACATACACTGTCTGTTGCATAAATCGGCACCATCCAAAGGATTCTGTGAGCAAACAAAACAAAATTAAATTTATATTTTCAATATGAAGTCAGAATGAGTTCAAACTGGAAGATATTTCCTTGTGACTAATGAGGAAATCATGAACTGGGAGGCAAACAAAATTGCATTTGACCTTGGTGAGATTCAAACTGATGACCACTGGATTAGAGTATGGTTGCTCTACCAACAGAGCTACCAGCCTACAATTTAAGGCCGATTTGAAATTACGAGCACCATTACTTCCTCAAATTATATGAAGCAAGATCCAATTACTAATTAATTGTATCAATAACAAATTTTGAGGTTGAAGGGTCCTAGTCAGCCTCCGCCATTTTCGATACCATTTAAATTATTGAAATTGTATAGTGAAGCGCAGTCTTATTGCACTGCTCTATGTTATTTTAATGGAAGTGTTTAAATAAATATTACTTTTAGCAAGTTTCTCAGCAATCTCTTTTGTTTCAACACGTTCCGGGTAAAATTCGCATGTAAACAATGACAAACTTAAGGTGAGGCTGACTTGGGCCTTTTAAGAAGTCTTTAAGAACTTCTTTTGTGAGAAAAAAGTCAAAATTATATTCTATCAGTACAGCAAGAAAGAACCCATTGAAGTGCATGTGATTGATGCGCAAATGGTGTAGGTATCCAGTTTGAAGTTGTTCAAATTGGTCACCTGTACTTGGGCAACCACGTGATCACGTACAAAATTTAAAAAATTAAAAATCGATAACTTTGTTATAAATACAATCAATAATAAAATCAATGATAGACAGATTATATATATTATACCTTACTATTCTTCTCTGTAACTCTGGTTTTGTATAATTTACTAAATGCTGGAGAATTCCCCACAGGGAAATAGGAATCGTCAAGAAAACAAAACATCCTGCGATAAACCATGCTTGTACGTGAGTTTGAGCTCTGTTTTTATGTAATTCCCAAACAGTGAGGGGAAGTGCAACGCAGAGAATCAAGAAATAAACAGAGATCACTACTGGTCGTAGCCAGCTACGAAAATTATTTCTGCCACGCAAACGTGAACAGCACGAACAACAGACATTATCCACTGTCATAGTACGCTTTTTCCTCTATCCCAGGTTCAAAAGACCACAATTCGAATCAGTTCACCGTTTCTTCCTCCAGCATATTTTCAGAAACTTCCCAAACGATGTGTTCGCGAGCTTGTTCGTGCTGTGTTCGTGTTATGTCCGTGACTGTTCGTGACATTTCGTTTTCGAATTTGTATGCGATTCGCCACTCGATTTCCAAGCCGTTTTGTGCAGGGGACTCCCAAAACGGCTGGAAATCGAGCCCACCACTCAGCGGTATAGCAAGCAACACTACGCGCGGAAGTTTGACCTTTGGAGTGTTGCGTGTTGTCATATTTTTCATCAATGAAGTTTAGTTTTGTTCTTCATCTGTGATTGTAGTGTTTTGGTAGGCACATGTGGAATAATCGACTGTTGAATCTTGGACGAAGTGCGCAGAGAGGTGAGTACTTGCCGTTTTCAATACTTTGTCCTTCGTCTTTATCATGTCTTTCTAACCTTAATAAATAAAACTTGTTTACGATTTCAGCACTGCGACCTCTCTTTTGCAACCGCTTATATTCAAGTGAGTCTGTGCCTAAAATCACCACGCATTACACGATTGTACCACGAGAAACTGACTCGAGATGGAAAGGTATAAGCACAAAACTTCATTGTTGAAAGAGTTTTCCAAGTGGCGTTTCATTCATCTTCGTGACTTGAGTGAATTTCTCGTCTAAACTTGAAGCGTTTTGATTTTGTAGATGTGGACATGGAGAGATTTTCGGACGAAGCCGATGTAGTCATAGTTGGGGGTGGGCCGGCTGGTTTATCTGCAGCAATCAGACTGAAGCAACTAGCAGAAGAAAATGAAAAAGATATTAGAGTTTGTCTTGTTGAGAAAGCTTCGGAAATTGGTGAGAGAATTGCATTGAATCCCCACTCACTGTTCTCGCTCCCGCCGGTTCCATGCATTTTATGTTATGTTATGTAATCGCGGAAAAACTACCTTTGCATGTCAAACAACTGGAATATGTATATGTAGCTTTAGGCGCCCTCAGTCTTCACAAGAGACGCCACAAACAGAAGAGTTCTCGTTGATCAAGCTGATGTAACAAAATATAGATGTGATTGCGTGACAGCCCAACACCTCCTACCCACCTCTTGTGATCTAAATTACGAATTTGTTTGTCAAGCGTGCCTAATTAGCTTGTAAACAGGATGCTTTGTGTGGCACAGGACAAAATGGATAAGCAAAGAAGATTAAATCCAGTCCCAGTGACCAGAATCATTTCTTGCATCAGCCTCTTGGCAACATTTAACTGACAGTGATGACTGGTTCAAATATTAATAACTGTATTTCAAGAGACAGACGAGAGAGTTACTGAATTGTTTGTTTAATAATATTTACTATTTTCTAGCATTGGGAAATTTGGTTGAGTCAAACATTTTGTTCACTTCCTTGGCTTATTTAGTGTGAAAGAATTTTGTCTTTGACTTTCATCAAGATTTCTGAATTAAATTTTTAGGTGGACACACTCTCTCTGGAGCTTGCCTTGAACCACGAGCTCTCAATGAGCTTATGCCTGATTGGAAGGACAAAGGGGTGAGGGAAATAATGTATACATGTACAGCAACAAGTATGGCTTGTAATGATTGTGTGTGTTAGGATATTTTTTTGTTTTATTCAATATGTTTTGCAGGTAAAGTGGTAGATTTTACTGTTCAAGAAGTGTCCAAAATAGTAATATTACAAAATGTTTCTCAAGGATGGTCATTATCCAGCAGTATGCATTTACCAATCAATCAGTGCTTATTAATTTAGATGTTTTAGAGTATTCCACTTAGTAATGACGATGATTATCGAGATAACGATGATGACGATGACAACAAAGATGTTGATGATGATGATGATGATGATGATGATGCATACAGAGTTAATCCAACCACTGTCCAATGAGACTTTTCAGGGTCAATGTGAACAAACATTGAAACAAATATTGTAAAGAAATAAACATAACAAGGTTAAGAATCCCAGATGGCAGAGGCAGTTGGCTATTTATAAGGATAGCTGAGAAGTTGAACTTGAGGATACTCAGAATGACGCCAGCTAGTGGTCAGAACGAGACTTGAAGCTGTCAGTTACAGATTTTAAGTCCAACACTTTAACCCATGCCTCCTTACATCAACCCAATGCACATGAAAACAGCTTATTCCTAGTGTTGGGATCATCCTGGTACAAGTATCAACCGAGCATTACTTAGTTTCAGCTTTCAGTTTAGTTGCGAACAGTTGTAATTGGCTCTAGTGCTAGGATCATTTTGTCTGAGAGGTAGTATGGTCCTAGCACCAGGAAGATCTCAGCAACCATAGCATTTTCTTCTATTTATGTAAACGGAACCCAACAGCATCTTACAGTTTTATCAGTGGACATAGTCTTATCAATTATTAAAATGCTGTCTGATGTGGTTGCACTTAGTAATGTGGTGTTGCTCTAATCTGCTAGGCGCCACTCAATACACCAGTCAAGGACGACAAATTTGCAATCCTCACAGAAAAGGGAAGAATTCCTGTCCCCATATTGCCAGGTATAGTCTGCTATAGCAGTTTGCAGTGATGGAGAACACGTAAGAGTTCACAAACCTTGTTTTGTATGTTTTTGTTCCAAGCATGTACTCCTCTGCACTGGAAAGATCTTTGTCCTGTCTTCAAAGATATACTGTAGCTTTGGTATAAACAGGTTTCCATTTGTGGCTGATCTTGTGTTGATTTGGTGTTTATCCTTAACATACTCAAACCTATTATGTAGATAATTAGGACTAGATGTATTAATACTTTTGTACATCAAATGAATACAGACGTAAAGTACTCTATGCGTTGATTTATAGTCATCCAGCTCAATTTGTAGAACAACTGAGACAATGGGACATCCCGGGACACTTGATATTAAGAATGACTCTTGCCACGTATTTCTGTAATCTAAGGATCCAGTCTAGGTTGCACTTTGATGTCTTGTAATGTTATATTTGCCCATTTTCCCATTGTCCATGTGAAGGACTTTATTCCTGTATCAACAAGGTCATTGTCCTTTTTTACCAGGGTTACCCATGCACAACCATGGCAACTATATTGTACGACTTGGGAACTTTGTTCGCTGGTTGGGTGAGCAGGCAGAAGCCTTAGGAGTGGAAATATATCCCGGATACGCAGCTAGTGAAGTGAGTGTGATTGTGTGTAAGTTACTGCAAGGCGTGGTGGTCTAATGGTTCATGCACTAGATTCTGTATCGAGTGGTTTGGGTTTGAGTACTTGCTGGGTCACTGCATCAAGGTCTTGGGCAAGACACTTTACTCTGATAGTGCCTGTGAATTCAGTGCTGACCGATATGCCAGCAATGGACTAGTGTACCATCCATGGGAAAACGAAATACCATACTTATTCGATTAAGTGCGGCATGCCCTGGGTGCTTAACATTTAATTTTTGGACCTAGATAGTGGGCATTTATTTGATAGGGGTTGCATATTTGAGGATGGGTGCTTATTAAATTTCCACCATTTTCAGCAAGTAGCAGGTTTATTTTGCAACAAAACAATAGTAACAAAACATGAAGATGTACCAAGGCAGATTGAGCGGGAGATTATGCAGCTGAAAGAACTTTGCGCCCACATAGACATTGCATTTGAAACTTTGAGGAAAATTCCAAACTTCTCGTAGACTGTCAGACAATGAATTTAGAGAATTTCTGAGATTGTAAGTCATTTTCTTTGGGGGGAGGGGTGGAGTACAGATGGGCGCTTATTCGAGGTTGGGCACTTAATCGAATAAATACAGTACTCCAGCATGATAGGCCACTAGGCTCACGCCTGACTTTTCTAATAAAAAAACGTTTTTAAACAGTTTGCTTTCAAAAGAGTCTGTCTTTATGATACTAAAATATATCCTTTAAAATACCGTGTAGCATTTTTACACCCAGGAATTTCTTTGCGTGTATGAGTTAAATACAGGAAGTCATACTGAGGTAGTCAATGTGAGTCTTCAAAATGTTTTAGGTCCTATATCATGCAGATGGCAGTATAAAGGGCATTGCTACAAATGATGTTGGAATACACAAAGATGGCTCCCCAAAGGTACTGATTCATTTTGTACTCTATTATGCAGCTGTGCTTCGTAGGGTACAAAAAACGAGTACAAATATCACATGGTATTTGTACTCCAGAGAACTGGTTAGAAATTTGCCCGCACAGACATACACAGTTTGGTGTGTTGGATTTAATTTTTGTTGTGTAGTATCGCTCAGAAGTTTTGCTTGTTGTTTGTATTTGACTCACCCTACAACTCGTAAAAATACTCACATTCAACAAAACGTCAAATAAAAATATTAATTAATCTACTATTTTTTTACATTTTTGGTTGCCTTAGCAATCTTTGGGTTATATTTGGAAATGTTCAGATTGCTAATCATTGAAATTCTTCACTTCACCTTTGGAAGTCTCCAGATTATTTTCAGAAATGTAAGACTGCATGTCATGTCATTAGCCACTTGTATAACTTCAATTTTGTTTTGACTTGCAAATTACTTTGAATGATATCTAAAGGCCGTGTAATTTCACTTGTTTCACAGCCCATATTTGAGCGAGGCATGGAACTCCATGCTAAAGTGACCATATTTGGTGAGGGGTGTCATGGCCATCTAGCAAAGAACCTGTACAAAAAGTTTAACCTGCGGGAAAACTGCGATCCACAAACATACGCTATTGGGATCAAAGAGGTAACCTTGACATCAGAATGATTTTGCATGTGCAGTACCTAAATTAATTTGTTAGAAACATACATGATGCATGGAGACCAGAAAGTGATTTAGTCGTTTATTTTAGTTTAAGAGTACTTTCTGTCCATTTGAAAATAGTCAATTGAAAATAATAACTCCTTGGGAAGTGTTTTAGATCAAGGGTTTGAGAAAATGAGTTAAAAGATGAACACCAGAAAACGTAATGGGATGTTATTGTGTTACAAGGAAACAGCCAATCAGGTGTGAGAAACTAAACTGCAAACAACAACAGTGTATTAGTTTCTGGTTTTGAGGTTTGTTTGCGTGTCCTTAACTTTATTGTGATTGGTCATTACAAATAAACATTCCTGAAACATTTCAGGTGTTCACGGTTTTCTTTTATCAATTATTTGTGAACCATAAACTTTGAATTGGAAGAATAAGTCTTTTTGTTGCAAAATCACAGCTACATCACACATTGATGGCTTTTCTGTGTTTATTTTGGGTTCTTCTTCAGCTTTAACCATTATTAAAAAGAATTAGTGAGAGCCGTTCTATATACTCGGTGTTCTAATACAAAGACTAAGTTTTACTTTTTTCTGCAGCTTTGGGAAGTAGCCCCAGAGAAACATCATCCAGGAAGAGTAGAACACACTGTTGGCTGGCCTTTGGTGAGTTTGATAAACTTATTGCCTTGCGTTGCATTTCTTTTTGTAAAAAGGAATGGAAAGTGCTACTTTATTGTACAAGTGCATGAGTGAGTTTGGTATAGCTCCAAGTAATAAAATAATGAAGTATGCACAATGACTTCAATTGTTTTTCCATGTTTCACAGGATAAGGATACATATGGTGGTTCATTTCTGTACCATCTCGATGAAGACTCTCCTTTAGTTGCTGTCGGTTTTGTGGTGAGTGCTTTATAATGATGACGATGATAATAATAAACTTTATTAATGTGTCATACCTTACAGCCTGGAAAAATCTGATAGTAAATGGCCTTAGCTCACCATGCAAGAGTTTCCACAGCTCAGACTACACATTTAGTTGTCAACAACTATTTTTTATGGACAACAAAATGTTATCGACAACTATTTGTGTCCGATGCAAGCATTACAAACTCTGGGGTGTTAGTTGTCGATGTCTAAAGTCAGGCCAATGAGAGCTTGGAAACTAACGTTCAGTACGCATGCTCAGTTGCAATAGTTGTCGACAACTAAACCAATGATTTCCACACACAGGAGAAAATGGGGAAAACGGTCAAAAATTCTGTTGTTGACAACTAAAACAGTTTTCCTTTTGAAAAGGGAAACTGCTTTGTTGAACACTTAAACACAATTTCTGCATGGTCGTGTCATAACTAATCATTTAATCATTATCAGCATCTAACATGTTTGTTTTTTAGATTGGATTAGACTACAGCAACCCTTATTTATATCCTTTCAAAGAGTTCCAGGTACGCCGTCATTTATTTGATTTTGTGTCACAGTCTGTGTGGGTTGCTAGAGTGGTAATGCAAAAACCTTGAACACTTTTGTTATTCCTTGAAAGGTAAATAGAGATTATATAAGAATTCAATAAAAAGATGTTACAAAAACAATGTACATTAACGTTGTCGATCCTTTGATGCACTCTGAAGATAATCTAAGGATCTAAAATGTTTAGTGTACATAGTTTTTGATATCGTTTTACCAATTTTTTATTTTACTTTTTTACTAGGCGATATATATGTCCATTTTAATAGTTGACAAATTATTCCCAAAAATGACCAGTGTGCTGCTTCTCTTCCTCAATTTGTGTATATTTATTGCCGTTTGATCTGTCGTGTGATAGTTTTTTAAACAAAATTTTAAGTGTTCACAATTTTCTGATTCACACTGTAATTCAGTCTTGTGCAAGGTAAAACGACAGTTAGAGACTTAGTGCTCTTTTCTGAAAAAAGATGTTTCGTAGAAAAGGCTGTTGTCGTCTTTAGACATTGCTACTATCATAAAACTATTTTAAACTGGGACAAATTTACTCATTGTGATGTTTTTGTGAAGATTTTGTTTTCCTATATGCTATAAGGAAGATTAAAGCAATTGAATTGCTCAATCTATTTTGGTTGTCATTATTTAATTATGCAGCGTTTCAAACATCACCCATCAGTAAAACCAACATTTGAAGGAGGCAAACGGATAGCTTATGGCGCAAGGGCACTAAACGAGGGCGGCTTTCAGGTACGAACACTTTTCAATATTATTTTCCACTGCAAATCTCTCACTTCTGACAGTAGTTTTTATGGGTTTACTAGAGCGAGCTTTTGATTATTCAACTTCTATTAACAATTTTACGAATACAAACCTATTTTTCATCATGCTCATCCAATGAGCGATCCAACGACACTTTCATGATACGAACATGGTTCAAGACTAACTTTTTTGGTAACTAGCCCAGTTACAGCTTTGTTTGTACTTCCCATAACAGGGGCGGATCCAGGAATTTTTAATAGGGGGGTCCAAACTTTGACTCAGTTGAGTGATAATAAGCAGTACTGTAGATGCGAGAATTTCATCGTCAAAAGAGTAGTAAGAAACAAAAAATTCGGTTAGGGAAGGGGGGGGGGGGCGGACCCCCAAACCTCCCCTCCCCGACCCTCCCCCTGGATCCACCACTGCATAACAAGCTTTTTCAAGCCATAACTGTAAAGCTTGTAAATATAAAAACTAATAATTGCCAGACAACAGTTTCTGTTGTTTGTCTCTATCACAGAAAACGCCTGAAAAATAGTCGGACATGATACATCATTGTGATTTCCAAAATCATGCTAAAAATGCTGACAGTGTTCCTTTATAAAAGTAAACTATTGCCGCTGTTTTGTGTTTCTTCAGTGTATTCCCAAGCTGGCGTTCCCTGGTGGACTTCTTGTTGGCTGCAGTCCTGGATTTATGAACGTTCCAAAAATCAAGGGAACTCATACCGCAATGAAGTCTGGCATGTTAGCTGCTGAATGTGCATTTGAAGCCATAACGGATGAGAATTTTTCTTCCGCTACTGAAGGTAGGTGATGTTCTGGCTGTTTGAGGTTATACAAAACTGGTTTAAAAGTCAAGTGAAACCTCAAGGAAGGGACACTGTCAAGAGTATAAATTCAACAGCCCAAAAACTTGTTTACACCAATAGAAACCTATCAACAGTGATCAAGTTTTGTTAAAATTACTATGCCAATGTACTGAAGCTGTATATTTAAAAATTATTTCACGAGCGCGCGTTGGATATGAGATGGTAGATAGCCAACGAAGCGCGTAGCGCCGAGTTTGCTATAACCATCTCATATCCAACAAGTGCGAGTGGAATAATTATTGTTTTATTAAAAATGCCCAAAAAACATTGTAAACATTGCGAAAAATGCATTATTTTACGTGTACACGTACCCTATTTTTAGGTCAATGGTATATGAGCTCATATACCGTTGTCTCTAAACGAATCAAAACTCAGGAAATGCAATATACAATAGCTAGTTTTTAATAACGGGTGATATCACTGTGATACCATCAGGAGCCTAAGTTCTCAACTTGAAAAGGTCATCCTGACTTTCACTTTCACCCTCTTCCTTAAACAATTTGTTTGATATCCATCTCTTCATGTTCTAGGAGCATTTCCTGTTTGGGTGGAAGTACTTAGTCGTAATTATGATGCCGTTTTACAAAAAAAAAAATCTGAAAAAAGTCGGTGACAGTGACGTACAACACCTCCTCTACAATTTGCGACGTTTTATATGAATTTTAAATAATGGTTGATTATTTCTGTGGAAGTTTGGATTTGTCCAGTTTAGCCCTCTCTGAAAACGTAACGTTGCGTGACACAGGCCAGAACTGATCGTATTCGCCATTTGCACATCTCCCACAATACACCTTGTTTGCCCGCCAAAATTTACCATAACCTTTGTTTCCAATTTCTCCTGGGTATTACAGGTGTCCCAAGGGAAACTGGAAACAATGCTTATCCAAATTTTAGTGCCAAACAGAGGTGTAGTCTCCAAGAAAGCGTGACAAAACCTATTTTACTTTTTTAGGTCTTTTCCTGGAATCCTACGAGTCACGTCTGCGAGACAGCTGGGTCTGGAAAGAGATCCAAAGCGTACGTAATATAAGGCCCTCCTTTCACAGCCCCTTGGGTCTGTATGGCACCATGTTGTACACGGCCATTTTCTACTACATCTTACGCGGCAAGGAGCCATGGACATTGCGCAGCAGCAAACCTGACGCGGAGCACTTGAAACCCGCCAAGGAATGTCAACAGATCGAGTATCCCAAACCCGACGGGGAAATTAGCTTCGATTTGCTCTCTTCCGTCGCTCTGAGCGGGACGAATCACGAGGGGGACCAACCAGCACATTTAACCCTCCGCGATGATTCCGTACCGGTCAATAGGAACCTCGCGATTTACGACGGCCCCGAGCAGAGGTTTTGCCCCGCGGGGGTGTATGAGTATGTTCCTAAGGAGGATGGTGATGGTATGAGGCTACAGATCAACGCACAGAACTGTGTTCATTGCAAGACATGTGACATTAAGGACCCGAGTCAGAATATCAACTGGGTGGTGCCTGAGGGGGGTGGGGGTCCGGCTTACAATGGAATGTGATAGTAAATGTTAGCCGCCGCTTTCGCTTATCTTCGAACACTTCACAGTGTCCTTTCTTTCAGCAACGCTTTCATCCTGAAATTATTTTGGAAGTGTTACAGATTTTAACAAGAGTTTGGTTCATTCTCGGTGTGATATCCCCAAACCAAAGAAACATTTCTCAGGTTTTTACACCGAGGTAAACCCAAAGTCGGCTGAGAAGAACAGACGATGGGGCTTGAAAGAGAGACTAAAGTTGTAACCTGTGATCGGGCCCTCCCTTCTTGGTTTTCTCGTGGGAAGGAGAATAAAAAAACAGACGCCTGGTTTAGGTTCTAGTTGATTCTTTCATCGAAAAGAAACTTTGCGACTCTGCCAAGCAGATACATTACATGATGTCTTAAGCCAATGCTTTTACCTCTTACGTATTGAAATTGTGGTTTCTCTCCTACGCTTAAAATAGAGAAAATGGCCCACACTTCGTTGACCTTTACGCAGTAGCAAGCAATAATGTGCGTAGAGTATTAATAATGTGAGTATGTATTGTGAGACCGGATTCGTTTAAGACTCTTCGTGGTGTCTTTGTCCTCTCAGCTGATCTTGGGCGGGGCGGGGCGGGGCGGGGCGCGCGAGCGGGACGCGTCTTCGTTGCAAGGCTGGCCTCACGTGACACTACGCCCACAGCCCAATTTAATTGCATTATGGAATATAAAAAAAAATCGCTCGGTCTTATTTCGGTTTAGACGAAGGTTAGTTTTTAATTTATGGGAATTTTTACGGTGAAAGTTCTCGATTTCTAAGGCCAACCGCTACGAAAATTTGTCAGTTTTTATGGACAGTTAATAAACAGACCTGATTTGCCTTAGTATACGCTATTTATGACTTTACTGGGATACGTTCACTTGGGCTTTTTAACTGCCTTCTACATGTCTGCACGGCATCGTAGCTTTTGCAAGAAAAAACTAAATTTGGCTTGTCAAAAATAAAAACGAAAACGAATCCCATGTCAGAGACATAGCTTGTAACTTCTCTGTCAGTTGTGACTTCGACCATAACCTAATCACTTCATCCTTGTGCATGTTGTTATGACGTAATCCCACCTCCGAAACGGGACTGAGCCCACGGTGTTCGTGCCTGACGTTGCTAAGCAACATGACATGTTTGTAACACGCGATTACTTTGATGTTTCGGCGTATTCGAGAGCCCTGGCGCTAGTTTTTGATTGGATCAAATAAGCTGGAAACTCGAATGGTTCAACGAAGATTAGCCAAAAGTGGCAATTGTTTTCCCGGTATGATATCTTACTCTCACTTATTCTCGTCATTTCATCTCTATCCTTGGCCATTCCCTTTCAATCCTACTCATTTGCTCTGAATTTGTTGACTTTCTCTCTATCCTCATAGGTCCGCCTTTGCCATTTCTTCCAATCCCATGACTCCCTCTCTACTCTCACGACTTCCTCTTTGTCACTTCCTCTCTATTCTTCGTGTCCAGTCGTAAGGTTTCCACCAATCCGCAAACCGAAGCACTTTTCTCTTGTGTTCTTCAAAGTTTTCTCGCCGCGGTTTTCTCCACCTCTGTGGCTCAAGGTCTAGCATTCCTCCAACAATTTCTTTGCCAAAGTAACTCGGAAACAGTTCTTCATCCTCAATCACGTGCGCAAACCCGCCATCCAATCCGAACTCGACGCTAAAGTACGGAAGTCCCTTGGGAATTGCCGCACGAAGTCCTTTCTTTCTTGTGTCAATCAACTTTTTATTCTGCGCCCATTCTGTTTCGGATTCCAAAATGGCTTTCTGCAAGAGACACAGATGGAGTTTAATGATTTCACAACTAGATGTCTCGAGAGTTCAAGAAGTTATTTCGCTTGTGAACAGACCAAGAAAAGTCAAGCATGATTGGTTGAAGTTACTTTGTTTCGGAGACTCTGGCATTCCTTTTGCCCTCTAGAATGGCAGATTTTTTACTGTGTGATCGTTTGTTTCAAAAGACCTATTAAGTTAAATATAAGCCGTGAAGCGGCGCACGCGAGTGTGCGAAATATCCCGTGCTGAGTGCGGTGGGGTTCAAAATAAAAAACTTGGTCAATCTGTTGGGGATCTCTTAACCTGCAGCTGCCGGTCGAGAGCACAAATTGATTTTCTTCGCTGATATATTTCTTTAGCACAATTGCCTTAAAATACTTTCTCAAATCAATCAACAAACAAGTTGCTTTTTCAACCAATCAGAAGCAAAGCCCTGTCTTAGTTAACTCGTGTTTTCCCGCGCTTTACTAGACGCGTTCTAATTGGTTTATCACGTTATGTACGTTACAAGACCCACCTTAAAATAAACCGGAGCCATGTCTCCTACTTCTTTAGCAAGAGGAACACATTCGATAATCATGTGATGTTGTTTCCGTAACTGTTTACAAGTTTCCAGGAAAACGACGTCCTCCTCCTGTTCAAAAACAACGATCAAAATCTGTTTTCTCCTTAAAATATCAATACGGTGTTAAAAAGACAGGTGAGGAGAATTAATAAATTCGTCAACGAAGGGACGTACTACCAAATGTATGGATGCACTACCAAATTCTCAGAGGTAACATTGAAAGAGGTGTATTGCAATTACAGCAGTTTTTTAGTTTGCCATTCTTCGCTCAGTGATTGGTCTAAGGATCTCCCGCCACTTTTTCAACCAATCAGAAGTAAAAACAAACCAATCGTGCCTCGCGCGCGCAAGTTTTCCCGCGCTTTGTGTCGGCCAAAATAATTCGTTTGGCCAAAAGAATTCAGTACTTTGATTTTGGTTTTACGACTTTCAATTGAAACTCGCTCTTGTAAGCGGAATTAACATTTAAATGTTGGGATAGAGAACGAAAAGATGGATTGAGGGGCAACTGAATGCATGAAAGTAATTCAGTTTGATACAGATTATAACAAAGGAATAACTTACCATCTCTTCGAACATTTTAGTGACACCTTTTTTGTAAATCTGCGTAAAGATTGTAAAGCGTTAGATCATTTCGTTGACGTAAGGTATGTAAAATATCTTCCGTTTGACACCGTACAAAAGGGAGACAGACACAGTTGTCCATTTTACACCACAACGTTAACATGTACTTGAAATGGAGCAAATCGAGTAAGGGGCGGATTTAGGATTTTTCTTAGGAGGGGTGCACCACTAAGGAATGACGTAGCTGATGGGTGATGTAAGCAGAATACTAGCTGTATTAAAAAGCCGCAGGTCATCTCAGGGGGGGGGGGGTGCGCACCCCCTGAACCCTCCCCCCTAGATTCGCCCCTTCATCATCACTTCACGAATTCTATACAACAAAGACAACACGATGAAATTTAACACTTGTTACCAACATTCTAAAAAAAACAAACTGTTTCACAAGGGCTGGGAACCAAAGAAACCACAGACAAATAAAGTTGCCTTTCGTTGACCTTGAGCTAAATCGATGTGGACTAGAAGAAATCGTCCGTTTTCAAATAGAATGCAGAGAATCTGTAGCGTTATTTCATACAAACCTGTACTTCACTCCACACGTCTTCATCCAGCATAGTCGAGGCCGAGCAGTGTTGCATTGGAATAATGAGGCAATGGCCTTCCGTGAGAGACTCGTGCAGCGGGACAGCCAAATAAACCTAGGAAAGATTTCAAGCTGGTTTGAGGGACCATCTGTCTATGGAGAATAGAAAATGAATCCCTAAAATCCGAATAAACTTTGGTCAAAAGTTGGAAAGTTTGTGAAACAAAAACCTCTGCCAAGATTGTGTGCTTAAGAGTGGATTGATCTAAGACATCTGCAACGTTGCCGCTCATCAGAACCTAAAATATTCCAGGACTTTTCACGTGGCACCTATTCTAAACAATTTTCACCAGCCTTGCATCAGGTGAATAAAAAGAAGAAAACCACTGACCGAAACTACTGCAGCTGCATGTGAACTCGTAGAATAACAAAATCAATCGCTTTACACGATACTCTTCCGAAAGAAAGTGCATTCCATAATTGAACCGCGGTAAACAAATTTCCTGACTTTCATAATATCTAAGATTTTCCCTGACCATGGCAACCATGGTTTGAATTGTTCCTCGGAGCACGTATCTGATGCAACAAACTCTCTATCTAATGCGGCGTCGTTGAACTCTTCTTGCCGCTAGGAAAATTCATCTGGTGTTTCGGTTTTCCTTCCTTCTCAAAATATCACAACCTGAACTTCAAACAGTGTTCACAATTTACAATCTACCTTGAGACCAATAGCAATAATGAGGTGTTTGGCGATCTCTGGGTTCTCAAAGCAGAAGCGGCATTTCGACAGCTGAGCAACCAACAATCTGTGTTCTGAACAAAAAAAAACATAGGCAAATTAACTTCATTGTCCTCTCAGCGAAAAAGGGCTTAATTCTTTAACTATGACATAACTGACCAATCACTGTGATACTTGCGCGCAGGGAATCATGGAAGTTGTGTTCAACTTCGCGTGCCGTGGCTACCGTCTCGAAGATGCAGTGCGCGCGATGAATACAACTACCACTATTTCCTGCGCGCAAGTCTCATCGAGGGAATCGTGGATTATACTTAGTTAATAGGTCTTTCTTCAGACAAACAGGCCCAGCTTTTGCCGGTGAAAAGGAAGCGGTTTTCCTTGCCAGTTTTTTTTATCAGAAAACGTCGTTACCAAACTCGACCGCTTTTTTTGTACCGTCATTTTTCTCTGCACTGAATTCAAGGAACAAGATAAACCCTGCCTGATAAAATTGGGCGATAGCGTAGCCAAACAATGGATAGCTTACGCGACTGTTCTGTCAATTTATTCTCGACCAAGTTGAATACAGCTTCATATGAGTTTTGTTAGAGGCTCTTTTTTGGCTTAACGTACCTCGAATAGCTTTCTCCTTTTCTCGTTGCTCAAGCTGAGCCGGTGAGATTTTGTTAGCAGCGGATGACACAAAGCGATCATCTAACGTGAAGTCATCTGAGTAAGATGTCTTTGCCGCCTGAAAATATACAGCAACAAAAATGAGAAAAACTGCTTTAAAAAGCGACTACATGTCGGGCATCAGGATAAAACGACCAAGCAACTTCGTCATGGTTTTAGCACCTTGAAAAAATTAAACCTAATTTTTTAAAATCCGTCTCAATTTTTTCCATCCTTAACAATCCTTGTTTCTTATTGGTTTAGTATAACTTCCTTGACGTTTTCCTACCTTAGTAAAGTAATATTTTCATGTTTTTTTGCATTTTTCTTTCCCAAAAAGACTAAAAATACCGTGGCGCTTAAATTAATAGTCTACTTCTGTTTGAAGATATTTAGCGACAAGAAAGGGACATTGTAAATTGAGCCAAGAGTTTGTACGTTTCTCGTTAAGACTACGTTTACACTAGTAGGAATTTTCCCCGATTCGTGACGAATCCGACATGTTTTAGTACCGGATTCGTTTTGCCGTTTACACACAGGCGGGTGAATCCGAAACAAAAACGTCCCGGTTTGGTCGTGTCTCTGGAGATTTTGAATCCGAAATCCAAAGTGAATACTTTGTATCCGAATACTGTTGAATCCGCGATGTTTTGTCGTGTAAACAGGTATTCCAGTGAATCCGGATATTTATCCGGCCGCCTGCGATCTTACGCCGGGTTTGCGGTAAACCAAGATGCGGGCCTAAAACATATTACCTTCGAGGCAAGCTTGGCCATCATAGCATGATTGTCCTGTACAGTGTTCATTTTCTCCCTTCTAACCATTTCTTTCAGATCGTATCTGTCATCGTCTGCAAAGTACCTCTCCCTTGAACCATCCTTGCCATGTGTCTCCACCTGAGAAACAATGTACGCATTACATCTTGCGTTTGAACAAAAAACGTATTCAGCAAGCTATCCATATTCCTCTCACAAGCCTGAAACCAGGGCCATTTAGTACCCAGGCCTTCCCTTCCCGCCAAATTAATTTGGCGCGAAATTCCCGACGTCACCCAATGAAAAAACACATCGTTTCCATGTGCTCATGAATACTTTGCGCTCCCGCAAGACGAAGAGAACGCCAAAGAATTAAACTGTTGTTACCGATTCCCCCTATCTTCAGTAAAACGATCACGACGCCAACTACAACACAGAAGATTAACCTTTTTTCGTTTTCTTCGTCCTCCTCTGGGTTCCTGTCGTTCTTTCATTTCCAGGGGCCACACATTACCCGCCGCATCGGTCCGTGTTAGTATTACCATCTCCTCCTCCGCCTTTTCACCGGGGCAGCTCTCTTTCACTTGAGCTTCCTGAAGCTCTTTGTCTTTTCTCATTTCTTCCAGCTGAGACTTCAGCTTGACCGCTAACTCCTGTAGAAGTCGAGGAAATGTTAACGCCCAAATTCCAACTAATTTTAGGGTCACACTACGACAGGATTTTTGTGAAATTGCAAAGGAGTCTGAAGGAAATTTGGAAACTTGAGCATCGCTGTTTGTCCACACCGCAATTTTCAGCTACCCGCAATATCGATCGTCGCCCTCACTTCCCAATGGGTTGCCATGTGATCGAGTTTTACGAGAAAACTAGCTCGGAGGCCCAAAGACATGACCAAAAAATACCTACATGAAATGCCCTCTGATATGCATTAAACACCACACACCTTATTTCCCATGATTTCTGCCTTAATAATCTTTGCTCCAATGTCATTGAGATCTTTTTCGGTGATCTTCTTTGCAGGAATCACAATCGCCCTCTTCTCTTCAGCTTCTCCCTCGGAGCTCGAGCTGTCGTCTGTCCCTGATTCTGGATTCTGATTATTTTCCTCAGCGATGCCTTCTCTCCCAGTATGCTGAGCGACGCCATCTCTCCCAGCATGTTGAGCGACGTCTTCTCTCCCAGAATCCTCTACTGCCTGAGCAGATGACCCCTTCTCAGTTCTAGGCTCTTGTTTCTTTCTCCAACCGCCAGAGGGCCTGGAGCTCGGTCTGTCATTGGAATGTCTTTCTCTGCCCCTGGATTCTTCTTTCAAATCAAAGTCCCAGGACGATGACGTCACTGATGATGACTGCGGACGCTTGAACTTTCCAGCAAAAGAAGAGCTAAAGAGAACATTACAGACATTGAGACAATGGCTGCGAATTGTTGTGAAAGGTAATTGTAATAGTTAATGTGGAGTTAGAACGTCACTTTTTCTTTTTCCTTAGACTTGATCATATCCTAATTATTCGTTAAAAACGACAAATAAGGAACTGCGCCGGCTTGCCAGCCTTTTGTGGCAAAGGAGGCAGTGATAACGGAATAGGAATATTTTAAATCGTACGTTAATTTGCTGTTTTGAGAAAAAAAGAGATGTTTTGAGGTCTGTTGCGGCATGAACTACAAATTCCGTTATTTCTTGCATATTTCGGTTAACGCATGGAATGAGGAGTATCATGAATACTACGAATGCCATGACGTCATCTTGATGTTACCAGGAAGCGACATGTTACTTAGCAACAGCCCTAACAAAAAACACGGGCTGTAGCAAATTGTCCGAGAGGGACTGGATAGAGACTCCCCGATCTATAAAATAACACTATCAGCATTAGTTCAACGGTGTCCACAACGGAGAAACAAAACCTCCGTTACCTGCTATCGTTGTCGGTGGGACGTAAAAATGCTGTAGTCTCACTTTTCAATCGTTCTCTTCCTTCATGGTCACGGCTTCTCCATTTGTCTTCCTCAGTATCTCTAGCAGACCTGTATGTGCCATCGCCAGATATCTCGTGTGACCTTGTTTTGTGCGTGTCATACCTGTTAGGGCTTCTCTCTTTCCGTCTTCTATTATCTCTCTCTCGTCGTCTATCATCCCGTTTATCCCACTCGTCTCTGTATCTCTCTCTGCTTGTAGGTTGCGAAACTTCCTTCCTTTGTTTTGACTCCCTGAAAGATATTGAAGTAAAGAAGTCAATTTTGAATACAATTTGTCATGACAAATTGCCCCTTCATAGTTTGATAGCTAGGCCTTATCAGCGGTTCGAATAACATTTAAAGTAGGCAGTTAGTTTTAGTAGAGAAGCCGACTGTTTTAAAAGAATCTCTCTTGAATTTCTTCAATCAATTTTGAGAAACAAGCAGTCGATTTTAGAGTAGAATGAAGTAGGTGACGCTTTTTCGTCGGTTGTCGATGCTTATAGAAAGCACTGCCTTATACATGATTATGTCAAATTCTCAAAATTCTCCCCAGGCTTAGTTTAATCCAGATTGAGCAGTGCAAACATCTTATGGTTCTGGGCATCCTAAATATCATGAAGTGGAAATTATGTGGAAAATATATGTACCGCCCCAGGGGAAATATTTTGGTTTGACACACCCCCACCCTATGGAGTGTGTTTTGCTATGACCCACCACCCACCCACCCATCTGGAAAATCATACTTTGCCTATCCTTTGAGACCCATTCACTCCCCTTTAATTTGTAATGACCCTCTGGGGGTAGACTGCGAGAACTCTCTGCTTTGCTCTCAAGTCAGAGGGGGCAAGCTCTAAAATGGTGACACAGCGGGATACACAAGTGGCAAAGCCACAAGCTACGAGTAGCATGGGTGCTTGAAAAAAGAGCAAAAGATGCCCAATGCCTGTGCTACTCTTAGCTTGTGGCTCGTGTAATGTGCTCTTTCACTAGTTCATGTTTGTCTCCACAGACTTAAGAGCAAATGAGAGACTGCTCACAATCTATCTTGGCTTTTGAGGGGGGTGGCTATGGACATTTTCTTGAACCACACAACACTTCCAAGAGAGCAATGAAAGAAATACATCAACACTTAAATGGCATCAAAATGGCAGGGAAACTCAGAAAAAATCTGAGTCCCAGATGGGATTTGAACCCACAACCCTCTGTGATCTAGTCAGATGCTCTAACCACTGAGCTACTGGAGACTATGGTGAGCAATTGTCAAATGTGGGTCATGACTGGAACTACATCGCGAGGTTACTCAGTCAAATGATGAATGGCACAGTCATATAGCTCTTAAGGTGGATGGTACCAGTTTTCAGGTTTTTGACTGTGTCAACTTTGGAAGGAAAGAGCAAAATATCAATCCAAGGCCATAACAAAATGTTCGTATGATTCAATTCCATATTTTGTTCTTGACCAAAAACGACAAGTATTTCGTCATCAGTTGTCACCATGGTAACGGTACTTGATGATTATTCGGACCTACTTTTCAGCTTCTGGCGCATAAAACTTGAAAACCAACCTGGTGACCCCCAATTTTTTTCACGTTATAACCTTTGGCATTTGAAAAGGAAGCTGTATAATAATTTTAACAAAATTCTACGAAGCGGATTTTTTATAAATGTGAAAAAAGGCAATTTGTGAGAACAGAAAAATTCCTTTCGTAGAATTTTTTAAAATTACGTCTGACGTTTCCTCTCAGTAAGGGGAAAATATTGAAACAATAAAAAAATAGGGTCACCGGGCTTGTTCTTTTGGAAAAGCCTTCGTGAGTTCAACAATATCCACGCGCGTCGTCACGCACTTCAAAATCTTGACTTTATATGACAAGCATTTACTCATGCTCAGTTTTGACTACCGCTGACCTATTCGCGTTCATACACGCGCGACCACGCACTTACCGTCGTTTTGTTTTCTTTGGTCTTCGACACTACTTTGAGGATCATCTTCGAGAATCTCGACTTCACTGGGATATGCCGTGGAATTAGTTAGTAGTTGTGCCGTGAACTGTTTTATTGAACGTTTGGCCTCCCTTTTAACGATTTCCTTTCAAAGTTTTGTTTGATTTGCCACATTCTGTTGAAAGCAAAGCTGTCAGAAACAATAAGATCTTTGCGATCGCCGACAGGATCGATCGCAGCACAAACGGGAATTTTAACTTTGTAACTCGGGCATTGAGTTCCAAAAAAAAATTGACGCATTTCGAATTGCCCAAGAACCGGCGCTCAAAGAACAACTTTCTTGTTCATCCAATCTCTGATAAACAGAACAAAAGCAACCTTGCATGTAAGAACCCACGCGCCGCCATATTTGTTTTGTATTTCAGCTATAAATCGCGGACTATCTCGCGCGTGACTCGCACGCTCGTCACCAGACTTCCCACCTACGAAAAACTGGTACGATCCACCTTAACTGCATCACACAGTCACATTAAAGCATATCAAAGATGTGACCAACCAACCTCCAAGAGAGCATTGAAAGGAATACATGGATTTGATGGAGCCGAAACCAATTGTGGAATTATTAGCATTTTAGGCATCCTACTGATGAACGGTTATGGCAATTAGATATATTTTACAGGAGCCAACATTTAGATTGTGGTCTGTCCCTATGAATGGGTTCAAATCCCATCTGGGACTTGGATTTTTTTCACACTATACTTCACACACAAATTAGAACATGTTTACTAAGATAATCAGCATGCAGAATACCTTTCTTCTGCTTCCTTGATCATCATTTCTAATTTCTCTACAGACTAAATTCAAAATATTGGAAAAAGAGATTATAAGTTGTACACACAAGAAACAGCATGTTAGAGCATGTCAGCATAAATAATTATAATACTAGCTACACCTCACCCTGGGTGCCAGAGAGTTTTTTTGCGGCAAAGCTGCTATCAGTGATGGACAAAGCCACAATAGCACACACAATCGTGCCACACAACAATCACGGTGAAAATGTCACAATTGCAGCTTTGCCACTCGCTGATACTGGCTGACAGAGGCTTTGCCGCTTACTGATAGCGCGGTTTGCCTCTAAAGAAAACCCTCTGGTACCCAAGGTCCAAGCTCTGACTCACCAGAATGGGGAAAGAATAAAAACAATGTCCACTAGTTTGGTGCATACAAAGCGACATGATTATTTATTCCTTGCTAATATTAACCCAGTCTGAAGTCACTAACCCCATATCTTTTAGTGACGATATCAGCGAAACTCTTTCCTTCCTCTTCAGCTTGGTCCTTAGCCCTTTGATAAGCTTTCTTTAACCAAGCACTGCTAAATGAACTCCTATGACTTTCTAAGAAAAACAAATTTAAATAAACTCTATTAGTCGCAGTGAATATTAACTGTTGTCAATGACACAGTTCTTGACTTCAGCAGCTTGCAGTCTTGTGATCAGTGTTCAATTCACACCAAATTCTCAATCCACAGTTGATAATACCATCTCTCACAAAGGCCACCTCTCTAGTAATGCATTAAAGTTCTGATACCTTCCACTTGAGTGGTTTCCTGTGACGTATCTCTCTCTGATGGTAGTCCTGTACCGCCGTCTTTCCAGTATGGGTTAAGCTCTTTATGATGTTGCCCAGGCTGTAAACAAACAAACAACTGAATTAAAACAACAAAATAATAATTAATCTTAGACTAAATATTAGGATATAAATTTCAGTTACTGGTAGTAGTTTTGTATACTAATGTTTTATCACTGATGTAATTTTTTTTAACAAATCTTATTTCTGTTTGAACTATTCCATAGTTAAGCGCCATGAATCTTTGGATATGGCGCTATAGAAATGTCTTTCATACTATTTTCTTTATTAGCGCCCATACAACTTTTCAGCTCCTGAACATAATTCTCGGAAAGTATTAAATTTTGCTTTCACATGGCATGGTGACCCCGAGTACCTGTGAGTTTTTTTATCAAAACTAACGGTACATTTGAAATTTCTGGTACTGATACCATGGTAGCAACTGACTGAAGCACCTAAGTTCATATCATCAATAAAAGCTTCCTTTACCACAACGTCTTTAAAATGGTTCATTCTAACAGCAATAATGGAAATACAATCCCCTATCTCTCCGAAGAACACCATCAGGATTGACACCATATGCCCACTGTAGTAAGGTGCCCTGCCTTTAGAGAGTTTAGAGACAGTGTAATGACTAAAAAACAGCATGCACAGACCAACACCAACTGGTGCTGTTGTCTGCCTTGTAGAAGGACTTGTATTACAGAGGTGTCCATTATTAAGAGTGAGTTGGTCATTACAGCAGTGCAATTACCCAAATCCAACCTCTGTTTGCCTGTTACCTGATCTATACAAGACAATGCTTTTAATTTGTCATCTGCCTCTTTGTTCTCCTCTTGTTTCTGTTCTTCATCCACAGCCATTGGTTCCCAAGAGCTTGACGTGATTGATGGATACAGCATCCAGCTGTCACGATGCTGCTACGAACAAGGTTTTGTTAAATAAATAACTTATGGTCAGTCATGCGAGAGGTGTGTTAGCATAATGGTTGGCCCATCGGATGTCCAATCAACAAATCTGGCTTTATGCTCTCGCCAGAGTCATTCTGTTGTGTTATGGGCAGGACACTTGACAGTCACTGTCCTTCTCAACACAAAAATGCATCAATTGACCATTTTCGCATTGCCCATAATACACCTTGCTTACCCCCCCAAAATTTTGCATAACCTTTGTTTCCCAATTCTCCTGGGTATTAGTCGTCCCAAGAGAATCGGTAGACAATGCTTATGCAAAATTTTGGGGGGTAAACAAGGTGTATTATGGGTAATGCGAAAATGGTCAATTTATTACTGGTAAAATAAATGCTGAGGTGACCCTGCAATGGGAAAGTATTCCATCCAGGGAGGAGTTACATGTAGTCTGAAGACATCTTTTCACCCTAATTAGGGTCTCACACTTCAGATTAGGAAGGAGTAGAAATACTCATAGAAAGCAGCAAGTGTTGGCCTGATGGCTACTAGATTCATACACAGACTTTATGTAGTAGGCAGTGTGGTCAGGCAGGGGATAAATTTAGAACATTTGACTTGAAATCCTAAGTCGTGGCTTCAAGTCCCATTCTGACCACTAGCTGGTTTTGTTCTCACTAGCCCCGAGTTCAACTTCTTGGCTATGCTTGTGAAAAGCCTACTGGTCTGCCTCCTGCCAGGTGGGATTCTTAACCCTGATTGTTTCAATGT
This sequence comes from Blastomussa wellsi, assembly GCA_947652115.1. Classification (NCBI taxonomy): domain Eukaryota; kingdom Metazoa; phylum Cnidaria; class Anthozoa; order Scleractinia; family Plerogyridae; genus Blastomussa; species Blastomussa wellsi. The sequence continues at coordinate 2,396,346 of OX393568.1, read as the reverse complement.
TTGTTCACTAGCCCTAAAAAGCCTCATTGACATTGTTTGTTATGATGTTTTATTCCAAAGGTTTAGCAAAGCAAAGCCATTTTTGACACCTAATAACTGCATAAGGGTTTAATCTGTACCAGTTAGAAATACTGTAAAGAATTGTGGCAGCCAACATAAATTTACTTATCAACATTACACTTCTGTGACCTCTTGTGCAGAATGTTGTCTGACATTGCTTCAAACTTTGAAATTTGGCAAACAAACATGCAATGTTTGATAGCCAATTAGAACATGCTTTTTCTCCACGTGTTCACGCTTAGATGCAGCTGACGGGTATTGAAGGTTTATTTACCTGAAGTTGAGAGGAGGATTTCACTTCATCAGCTGTCGCACTGTCAGCTCCTTTCTCAACCCACTCGTCATTTGATTCCTCCTCAGTTAATTACAAATAACAACACTGTTAATTATATTATGATAATTTATTAATGATGACATAAACAGCGGCATGCATACATGTACATATACTGATGACACTATCTACTGATGATACACTGATAATATGATTATAATATAAATTTCATATCATATGAAATATTCTTTCTTAATTACAACTTTTTGGATTAAGTCAGTTTACAATGCAATGAAGAGCACTGAAATTCCTAGGTGTAAATTGCACTCACTGAGTCTGATGAGAAATGATCCCCTCTGTTTCTGTCATCCTTCTGTTTCTTGTGCTATAATATTAAATGAATAATCTCTGTCACTGTTTATAGATGTATCACTGAACAACAGTGATTATTAAAGCATGAGATATTTGTGTAAGAAGTACCTGCACATGGGATGTCTGTGAACAAGATACTGTGCATGGGGTAGCTGTGGATAGGGTACCTGTGCATGCATGGGTCTCAAAACAAGCCGGTGACTGCCAGATTTCCACCGGTTACTTGGCTATTATGCCGCTGGCTACTCTGGTCATACAAATCAGCTTGCAACAAGAAAGCTCACTTATAACAACTGCTTACTCATCCAGTCATGGATAACTACTTCAAAACATTTTGAAACCCCAGTGTAGGTGTAGGGGAGGCCTGTGCCTTGTGCAGAATGATGTACCTTTTTCTCTTTCTTGTCTTTTTTCTGTTTCTTCTCTTTCTTGTGTTTTTTCCTCTTTGATTTATCCTGACAAAAAGATGGCATGACAATCACACTAAATGCTTAAACAACTGGAGGTTCATTAAGGGCCAGGCACCAGGCAAATTGATCGGCTGTGAACTTAGCCACGACTTTGCCTGGCTGTCTTAGTCTTCTCTACTTACTTTCTTTTTAAGGAAAACTAAAAATACCTGGCTCAAAAAACCCTTCTCGCCTCCTGCACAAAAACTTAATGAAACCCCTCAACAAGTTAATCATGCCTTGGTATTTAACGGCTTTAGTATTTAAATAGTAATAACTAAGTCTTGAGAGGCCGCTCTAAACCCAACACCAAGCCTACACCACTTCACCATAATGAATAAGACTGGTTCCTACTAGTCCAACAAGTTTTTGATAGGGGTGGGGAATGGTAAATGTTGGACTTTTTAATACAGCGCGATTAGCACCCTTTGAGGCTGAAAACTTTTAACATTTTGGATTGTGAGACTGAGATTGAGACTGTAAAGCAGCTATGCAGAAAAATAACGATGTTCGGAATCACTCAAAAAATGAGATTGCAAGACCCATGAACTTTAACTAAAATTGTGAGACTCATATTTTTTCAGAGACCATTCACCACTGTTAAAAGCCCCCAAGCCTCCCTCCCCCTTCCCCCACTCCACCCCCAACCCATAGGGGACATAATTTCAGTTAGGAGTCAGGCATGATTTCCTTATAACCCTATATGTATGCCTACACGATTCCTTCCAAGATGAAAGTTTAATAAGAGTCTATCACTGCGGACGAGGTAGTAGCTCTCGTAAGGTCTCAAATGAATAGCTTGCGACGCATTGAGAGAACAAACAACAGGGACAATGCTCCTAGCCCCTAAAACAATAGCAACTGCTGCCGATAGAATTTCAAGCTTACGAGAGCTGCTACCCTACCGATCATTCCTGGATCATCAAAGTAAAATCAACCTTATCGTTGTTTTCATCTTCCACTGTCAACCTCTTGCTTAGAGAAGGCAGCATCCAAGAACTTTCACCACTCTCGATGCGTTTTGCTTTTCTCCTCTGCTGTCGTTCATAGTCGTCCTTTGCCTGATAAATCAAAAAAGACGTCAAATAAGAATAAATCAAGTAAATGATTATGGAATGTTTGCTTTCAAGTGAGTATCAGATGATTTAGTTCATTACTGTCGAACATCGATCTACGGTTGACAGCAACCGAACTACGTTTTGTGGGGTTTTGTAGATGCCGTGGTTCTTGTTGTTGGAAAACACTGTGCCTGTGGTCCGTTTTAACGTGCGAGAAAGCGATCACACTTACTTTTTTGAGGATTTCCTTTCTTGCTTTTCTCTTTTCTTCCTTTTTAGCGTCAATTTCTCTCTTGGAAACAAAGTTTATCAAATCCGCCATATTGGATTCCTTTGAATGAACGCTGACAACTTCTTTCAAATACTGAGGCTCAGCCGCGCGCGTAAGAATTTCTGGGTAATCCTCAAAAAATGGCGGGTAGCAACTGTCTTCCCCCCAAGGAAAACGAAGTGGTTCAAATTCTAAAAGACATTTCTTCTATCAAGGAGATTGAAAAGAGATACCAGTACATCGCAATCAAAGATATACAGCAAAAGATAGATTTTTCATCTTGTGCTGTGAGAGGTAAGAGCAGATTAGTCACTTTTCTGTGGCCCAAATTGAATTATGCTCTTGCAGGGTTCGTACAGGTCATGGAAAACCCGGAAAGTCATGGAATTCTAGAATTTCATTTTCCAGGCCTGGAAAGTCATGGAATTTGAGTGTGGGTCATGGAAAGTCATGGGAAATTATGTTTTCCAAAAAGTACGAAATCAATTAGGTTTTTTCGTGAAGAAAATAGTAAAAACGTACCCAAAATGAAAGATGATTTCCTAGAAAATGCTCAAATGGAAAACTTGGATAAGTAATGGAAAAGGTCATGGAAAGTCATGGAATTTCAAAAGCTCAAAAGAGTACGAACCCTGTCTTGAAGTCGAGATCAAACGCAGTAATCAAACTGCTACAGAACCCTAACATCTGTTGGTGCAGTTTTACCTACAAGAACGCGATAATATCTCAACCACCCAAATATCATCTACAAGTCCCTTTTTTCTTAGTCCATCTAGTGCGAAGCGAAAAATTGCCACGCAAAACCTGGGAGACACGCCCACACTGCGAGGCATGAAAAAAAGGGACTACCGACACACCGCCACGGCCGAGCGATTTTTTGGTGTTAATTTCAAATCTAATCAACCGCACCCAATGGTTTAATCCTTATCTTGACACCCTGTCAATTTCCCTTGTCTTTGCTATCCCCGGAGTTCAAAGATGAAAATAGTTTTCTTCACAAGTAAACGTGACAAAAAGAATGCAGCAAAAGGACCGAAAGGGATGTCTTTGATCAGCAAAACTCCCAAGAACAAGTGAAGGGAAGGCTGGCCTTTGAATGATTTTTGTAGAGTTTGCAGATGCAATTTTAAAAGTTTTTACGGAGACTCCAATCATAGGCTAAGGGCCTCAAGTGAGAATTTGTTTGAAATTCTATAATGAGTGAGAGTCAAAAATGTCCACTGGTGGATTTTGTGGTAGAACTTGGTTTCACTTGTGAGAAAAGCCTGTCTGCCTCGAGGCGTGCGACACAGCACTACATGTGAAACAAAGATAAACGCATCTGAGCTTACGAGGTTTCTGTGATCTGGCTTTGTATCTGAAGCAGATTCATCAAGTTGAATACAATGTTCCCCGATAGAGGTGGAAAGATTCAAGCGAATGTCTGTTTCGCTACATTCATCTCATTCGGAGTGAATGCCGCTCTCTCAGAGCTTGAAGCATTTTCTAATGGGGAACTGATATATGAAATTCAAGTTTTTTGTCCTTTGTGGTACACTTGTATCTTGGGGAGTGCCAATGTTCATCTGGACTGATGGAAAACAAAGCAATGGAAGGAAAACCAAGTTTGGTTATCAACCTGGCCTAGCTTTGCTCGACAAAACGCTTGAACACTCCATTGAAATTCGCAAAACTTGCCATTTTGGCCTCCGCCTGATTTATCAACCCACATGGAATCGCAGGAACACTACATGAAATTGAGGCTAACATTCAAATTCCCCACCCTATATGTGTGAGGATCAAATTCCCCACCCCTGGGTATGGTAAGGGCTTCAAATGCCTGGGGTATGCCCAGGGGGGATGTTGAAGCTACAATTTGACTGGTACATATCAACAACGAACCAAAATACAACAATACCTCATTCCTTTATCCATTGTTTGGATAAAATCTTCTGTTGTGTTCAGTCATCTTGTAGAATATTCATAGAATGCTAAACAATGGTGGTTGATATTATTGAGAAAGGGCCAACTGAACCCTCAGCTGATATTGTTTTTATATACACTAGCATGTCTTACTTGTAAATTTTATCATGGAAATCAATGTGGGTTAATTGGCTCTTTCCTGTTATATATGGATAGTTTGTCTGAGTACAATTTTTGTCAGAAATATCAGCCAGTCAACTTGTTTGAAAAAATTCTCTTCACAGGAGTATTAACTACTGTTTATCCAAGCTTCTTGACATCAAGTGGCTGGAAAATGAAAGTTTCCATCAAGGATGTTGGTGTTTGTAGCCAATCAGGCTCTTGCAATGATAAAAATGGACAAGATGTCATCTCAGTCTTCTTGAAAGGGAAGTTTGTTGAGAAGTTCAAGATAGTGAAGGAAAATGATGTCCTTATGATAACAGGAGCACAAGTTGAGACGTCCTCAAGAGATGGGCATCAATTTAATATTATTGCTGATGAAAGCAATGAAGCTCTCAAAATATGGATAATGCAAGACACGGGAAACAAAAATAACAAAATTACTAATGACAGTGAAGCAGTTATTCAGAAATCTTTACCTGTAGTATCTAAAACTACAGCACATAGCATTAGCAATGGTAGCAATTGTGAATCACCAAGCAAAAGAAGCAGGCTTGACTTGCAGCCAAAACAGGTAGCATATACAAAGCTGGCAGACTTGAAAATCAACACTATCATCAATGTGTATGGAGTTGTGAAGTTCTTCAAGAGTCCCTTCAAGTCCAAAGGTTCTGATTTTGTGTGCACTTTGAGCTTAGTTGACCCTTCTTTGGATTCCCTGGACCAAGGTTTTAAGTTGGTGCTCTTTGCTAAGTCAAAGGAATCATTACCATTGGTTAAGTCAGTAGGAGATATTGTTTGCTTTCGTAATATTGCTGTTGGTGAGTTTAAAGGAAAATTACAAGGAAAGTTCCTGCCACAATCCTCTTGGTAAGTTCATGGTTACAGATAAGCAGTGGCAGATCTGGCAGAGGAGCCCATCCCATTATATTTTATTATATAATAACCAAATCAATGTGCGCACTCTGATTGGCCAATTAGCTATGGTTTATTGTGCCAGTAAACTCATGGAAATATCGCGCGTCTTCTAAATTATTATATAAAAGCAATAGACAACACGTTTCTATGGTTTATAGCCTGATAAACCACTTGGGATGTTGGAAGAACACTCGAAGAATTCGTAAATCACTCGCCTGCGGCTCATGGTTTACAAATTCTTCTCTTGTTCTGCCGCGTGGTTTCTCAGCTTATAAACCATAGAAACTTGTGGTCTATTGCTTAAGTAATGGTCCACGTTTTCAGCATCGCACATGACTCCACACCTAAATGTTTCAAACCCCAAGGTCTGGATCTGCCACTTGATAAGTATGAAAGGCAATGTTTTAATTAGGAAATCATTCCAACAGGTCAATAGATTTAAAACCACTGGCTGTTATTTACAAATCAAGCACATAAATTTAGCTTCTCGGATAAAATAGGTTTCATCTGCAGCGTTTTCTATCCTTTTCCAGGCTTGTGTTTGAGATAGATAGCTTGGATACATCTCAAGTGAGAGCATCTTCCTCCAAGTTATACAGTTTGACAGACAGTGAGAAAGACACAGTTGCAGAATTAAGATCATGGGCATCACAAAAGGAATCTCTCAACAAAAAGTTTGCCATTACTAACTTGAAAGATTTAAACACAAACCAAGCGTTCGTAAACTTGCTTTGTCAAGTTGTGACGAAGAGGTATACTTCATCAGGCAGTGGTATTGTGCTGACATTATGGGATGGATCCCTGCCTGCCTGTCAATCAATCCAAGTAGAACCAATCAGTGAACAAGGACAGCTGACATCAGATGAGCTTATGCAAAAGTCAGCTAAGAGATGTGTAGAGGTGTTCCTTTACGACAACCATTTGGAGGGAGATGTAAAAAACACCCGCCCTGGTGACTTTGTTTGCATTAGAAATGTTCATCTCAGGGAAACTGTGTGCAACGCCAGTTTGACAACCAATGAACCTAAGGTAACAAGTCTAACAAATTTATATTTATTTATATCTATTTTGTAACCTTTTGTTTTGTTTAGAATAAGATTTAAAAGCTACCATCTATCTTGTATACCATTCTCTCTAACTTATGATCTCTTAAGGTGATGTTACAGAGGATGATTTTTAACAATGATATTTATGCCACATCGTAGCGCTAGAAATCAACATAACATAGTATGGCGTACCTGGTCATTTACTACGGTTTTCAATAACATGCGAACTCTGAAGTTCAAAACCCAACCAACGATTGCGTTTTTTTGCTGCCGTCAATCATAATTACGGTAAAAGTTAATGAACCTTGAAAATCAGAAACAAACAAAATGGATCGAAGTCTACCAATCACAACTGACAGATGTGACCTTTTGACCCTGTTGAAGTGTACCTCTGTTTTCTGAGAGGTCAGCTTGATGATTGACGGCAGCGAAAAACGTAACCGTCGACATGAGCGTGTTATTGAAAGGTGCTATAATTGTAGCATCCCAGGGGCACTCTTGTGTCTTCTTGTAAACTTTTGCCCCTGGGTCTCCAAGGATGGGGAAAAGGTTGACATTTTAAAACTAGGGTTGAATAAAGATTTTATAAGTTGTTAATTTTAGGTCAATACATGCAGATAGAAACAAAATTAGACCAATCTCAGCCCAAAGTACTTCTGTGTTGATGGTAGTCTATTTATCACACTTTTCTTTTATTTTCTCACATCCTACATACTAAAACTAAAAAGCAAATAGTTCTGTCATCAAGTTGCTACCAGTATAGACATACACCACATGGAACTCTTCCAGGCACCACTTTTATTGATATATCAAATGTAACTTTTCCAGTTATTACAGTCATGTCCTTGTGTGAGCCTGATAGTTCACAGTGGTACGATTTGTGGGCGTGGTGTGGAGATTTTGTCAGCTGGTGATCCAGTAGTCTCTTTAAGCACAACAGTGAAGTTAATCTCAGAAGCTGAAGCGCAAGTAAATCAACATCAACAGAAAGATGTAATAGGGAGTAAAGACATGGATGCCAATAACAGACCTACATCAACTGGCTGTTGTGTTACACAGGGAAGGAGTAGTGATGTGAATGAGGAAGGACTTCAAAACCATCCTGTCACAAATGAAGTGAACCGGGCTCTCCAGACATCATGCACAATAACAGAGCATCCGTGTATCCCTTTCACCTCCTTAACGGACATCAAGGCATGTAAAACTGTACCTTACAAGTTCCGCTGCAGGGTTAAAGCCTTGATGTATCTACCTTCTGATGTAAAGAGTTTCATACAGAGATCTTGTCAGTCTTGTAAATGCTTACTCGCTGAAAGTTCCAGTTCATCTCCACCTGTTTTGTGCCATCAGTGTCACCAAGAGACGACCCTTGTATATTTGTTTTCCTTCGTTCTCGAGGATGAATCTGGCCTTCTTCATGCAATGGTATTTGATACAGATGTTGCCACTTTCTTTCCAGAACTTCCATCACCTGAAGATTTCTTAGACCATTCTAGCCATCAGGAGACAATACATGAATGGATGATATCCATGACACAGAATCCAGATAATTCCATTGAATTTGTTAACCAAGATCCTGGTGGTGACAAGAGACCATGGCTAGAGCTTTGTATTTTGTCATATTTCCCTAATGAGATTGAAGTTTGTAGGAAGGTGATGTACAGAGTATTTGATTCAACATTTGTTACTGAAAGCTTTTGATCACAGAAATAAAGTTATCAATGACAGTTTTGTTTTACTTGCTTTACATGACTGTTTCTTGTAAGATTCCTTTCTCATCCTTTGTAAAAAACGACAGTTTTTTTCCTATAGAAGGTCACAAATTTGAACTTTTACTTAAGGTAAGACAAAATTAAACTCCAATGAACAGTTCTACACTCGTTTATTTGACTGTGTTTTATTATTTAATATTCAGCATTAATAAACTCGTTCAAGACCAACAAAACATAACTTATAAACAGTTACTGTTAAAAGTAAACCAACTGGAAATACACCTGTATAAACAAATATAAGTTATAGTAAACTGAACAAGGCATCAAAAAGGTCCAAGCGATTTGGGTTGTCTTGTGGAAGAAATTTGCCATGGCCCAATTACACAGAAAATTACAGCAGTAGAAAAGGTATTTTATCACTTTTTACATAAAAAATTCATTGCAAATTAATGATTATTACAGTGACATTACTCAACCCTGGCCACTTGGAACAAAATTAACAAATCAAAACATTAATTGGAGAAGTCAACATTTTTCGTAAACAAACTAATAACTTTGTTGTACAGTTCTTCGACAAAATTTGAAAACCCAAAAAAGTTTGGAAGATGCAGACCTCTCGGGGGAGACCTAATGAGTGAGGTCTGCAGGGGGCTCATTAAGGGCCAGGCACTGGGCAAATTGACCGGCTGTGAACGAGGCTTAGCCATGACTTTGCCTGGCTGTTTTCGTCTTCTCTACTTACTTTCTTTTGTAAGAAAAACTGAAAATGCCCGGCTTGAAAACCCTTCTGACCTCCTGCACAAAAACTTAATGAAACCTTTGTCTGTAGAGTGTTTGGTATAGTGGAGTAGATAGTGTCCAGGTAAAAAACACCTTGGCTATTGTGGAGCTGTTTTTGGATGCTTTTAATTCACTGGTCTGTTTCCAAAAAAAGATCACCATCCATTGTTGTCAATTAACGTTTTAATCGCTCAACTTTCTTCCAAGTGGCCAGATTTAAGTGGTCGCATTCTAAAACTCATTAACAATTCATTGAGTTAAAACAAAGAAAATCAACCATGAAGGAGGTTTGGATACCTGATCTTAATTAGCATAGATTCTGATTCCTCAGTTTTTTATTCGATTTGAGAAGATATAACAAACACTGCAGATTGTTTCATCAGCTCTTCAAACACCTGTAATTTCGTTAAAATACTCTACTGCACGTCATATTTTCGACTCCCTTCTCGGCGTTTGGATATCCTGATGAAACAATGTCTCATGTAACTTTGTTCTGGTATACACTTACTTGACAAATTTGCAAATGACCACAGCAAACATCTTCTAAACACACTAATGCCTGAGTGTGGTGAAATTTATTTTCACAAGATTTTTGATCACATTTTTGTATATGTGGAGAAAACACAGGCATGTCTTTTTGTCAGCCAATAAATACAGCATATACTGCAATAGTGAATGTTCAGCCTTGAGAACAAAAATAAAGGTATCAGTTAATAAAAAATGTAAATACAGTAACTAAAATATGTTGACAATGCCAACAGGTTTTTGGTACATTTGTTGTAGTAATAAAACAATAGGCATGTGGTAAGTACTTGTACACATGAAATAACTGTGCCAAATAAGACTTGGGCAATTGCTTTTCATTTTATCCTCGAGACAAGAAAATTGCAAGCACTTATAAGCCTCAAGATCAACAGGAAACTCAGTACCAGATGCAGGACATTTTGAAGAACAAACTATTATTTTTCTTCACAATATACAATTTGGGGGTATACCGATAGCTTAAAGGGTTTAGTAGCACCTAATTTCACATATTTTGCTTCTTTCCAAGTCATCCTCTAGATTTTAATTTTTGATAATTGATTTTTTATTATTTTTTGTGACCATAGGAAAAAATGATTTTATGGCAAAATTCAGCCTGAGGTAATTACTGAGGCCAACAAATAATACCAAATTATTTTCCATGTCACATTTTGGCGATAAAAATGTCAAATCTAATTTCCTCCCTGCATTGCTAATATTTTATATCGCATTTGCAAGCCAGGTCCGTATTGAATATTATTTTTTGCTTTGTTAGCGAAAACGTACCCAAGTGTTAGCATCGTAATTATTGTTTTTCACATTGACCATCATTAATAATTATAATTATTGTTTTAAAGACAAGCTTTACCCAGTTGAAATCCATCTAAATATATAAACTCTGTTTTCTTGCTCACAAGAATGGTCCATGGCCCATGTGTTAAAGTGTATTCTGCCTATTGTACAACTTGGAAAGGAAAATCTGGATTATGCCTTGAAAATAAATAAAATGGTAGGGTTAAGGCTATAATCCTTTTGAGTGCCTGCTCAAACAATCAGACTCGCCTTCATTTCCTATGAGGGATACCAATCTGTGGAGTGCCTTATTGACTATTTGCTCAAAGGAAGTAACTTGGGCTCATATTCCAACAAACTGATTCCAATACACTTGGTTCCAAGGCTTGAGGAATAAAGCAAAAGAAATGATCGTCATCCCTCAAACTCAATGTGACAACTATTCTTTAATGTTTTATTTCCAGAAGCTTTGGAGTCAAGAATTTTAACATACTGTATTGAAACTGGCCTATTGTCAAGACTAGAAATAGTAGTCAACAGAAAACTCAAAAGTTTATACAGTAGGAAAGTTTCAATGGTGAAAAGTGGTAACTGAAAATGACCTTTGTTCCAGAAAAAGCCAAAATACAAATTATTGAATTTGGTCTTGGATCAGAGCCATGCTTCAAATTGTTCACAGTGCTTTGCTCATTTAATAAAGTCAGTGGAATCCAGATTTCTCAAGCCCTTGGTTTCTTAAACAAAAAAGTCGTTTCCCTTGAATCATCAAATACCACAACTTTACTCCACTTTTTCAAACTAATTTCTTTTTCCATGATTTTGAGATTTCAGAAATCGGGAATCCACTGTTCATGAACTGGATAAAGGATATCTTATACTATAGGTCTACATTTTTACTATGTTATAATTTTATTATAATTTTAATATCAATACTGGTTATCTTGTTAATCTTGTCTAGCCTTTGTCTTTAAATTTTGATTGTCTTGGCGGCACATAATAATTCTGTGTTGCTCTGTTTGGTCTTCTTGGTTTGGAATAACCACTTGAATTTGGACTTGACCTTCCTCTGCCTCCTTCAGGGCTACTGTAAACATCTAAAAAAACAAATAAAAAATGAGGATCGACACTAATCAATACCATCAAACCCTCCCAGGAGTGAACAACCTTGAGACCTTGATGAGTGGCATGGCGGCCAAATGGTTGGTGTGTTAGACACCAGTTTGAACAGTCCGAGTCCCTCGGCCAGGGCACTGCGTTGTGTTATGCGCAAGACAGATTACTCTCACAGTGCCTCTTCACCAAGGTGTGTAAATGTGTACCGGCAAATTTTATGCTGGGGGGATGGCATTATTTTGTAATTATTATTTATGTAAATATATATTTATTTATGGAAATGAGTGTGATGGCAAATTTTCAGCTCGGTAAATTTAATGTGAAAGCTTAATTAATCAACATGACATGAGCGTGGGGCAAAGAAAAACTCTGAGTCCCCGACACGAATCGAACCCATGACCTCCCGAACACCGGGTGGGCGCTCTATCCGCTGAGCTACGAGAACGCATGGAGAGCTAGGTCATTTTTTACTGAGTTCTTTAATCTTTTGTTTTATTCCCCCAAGCCTCGGTGACATGTTAGAATATTAATATATCGGAATTGGTCTATTACTTATACACAACCCCACAAGCTGCAAAGCTTAAATCCCCATTGTGTCCAAATAAAGGTATTATTATTATTATTATTATTATTATTATCCCATCCAGGGAGGGTAGAAATACTCCAAGGGACTTCATGCTACGGAAACCAGCGCAAGGTCCATTGGTACTGCTTGTTTTAAAACAGAGGGGGACAAGGTACAAGTCAACAAATTATGGGATTAGCAGCCATTGATCCACATAGTCAGAAAGAGCACGCCAAGATTTACACAATCCCACGTTTGGTGTTAATAGACCCAATATTAAGCGAGATACAGCCAGTTAAAAATGTCAAAATTTACAAAGAAATATATGGCCATCCGGATGCTGCGTCCGGATTACCAAAACTTTCTTTGTAATTTTGACGTATTTAAATGGCTGTATCTCAATCAAAACTAGCCTGATTAACACTAAACTTGGGGATTTTGTAAAACTTGGTGTGCTCTTTCTGACTTTGTGGATCAATAGTTGCTAATCCCATAATGAACAGACTAGTACCTAGTCCCTTTCGGTTTGAAACCAGGCAATGGGCCACTAGCCTTGATGCAGACTTCACCTTTACCTTGGGGCCTCAAAGTGTTGGCCTGGGCGTTCTCTCTCATTTCAGTGACTATGCACTTTCATTGGTAATGTCACTGCCCATAGAGCCTAGACTCCCTTCAGCTTAGAACATCAACGACTAGGCTGAGCAGACACCCTTGGGGCCTCACAAAGTGTCAACTTATGGGATGTTAAAAGTTACTTGTGTGAGATCACATGTAAGTGTTCGTTTTGAGGCAGTGTTCATACACAATGTATGCAGACGGTTAGTTGAACATTACCAAGCCAGCAGAAGCTAAAAATTTTATTAAATTGGTTGTATTGAGTGAATTACAAGATGGGAAACTCTTCTCAAATGGAAACCTCAAACTCTTCTTGAGCGGAATTCTCTGCCTGAGATGGAGAATGGATACTAAAATAATGTTATTTAAGGGACAAGGTTCCCTACCTTGCCCCTGAGTGTCTTTCGCACCCCTGCCATAATGCACCCCAGCACCAGTGGCCACTCCATAAGCTGCCTGACCAGGACCCCCTGATGATGTCTGTGGTACAGCCCCATAATGCACTACTGGCTGGAAGGCTGCTGGTTGTACCTCCTGATACTGCACCTGAGCTGGCTGCCAGTGAACTTGAGTGGGAACTGGAGCAGAATGAACAATAGTGGGCCTGGTACCAGCATGGAAAGGAGGCTGTCCAGTCACTGGGATAACAACTTGGGGTCTGGACACTATACTAACAGGTGTTGGCTGGGCGTAATAAGGTACTGTGGCAACAGCGCCAGGAGGTTGAGGCTGTGCACTGCTCCCCTCCTGGAAGACATTGAAAACAGTCTAAGATATAAGTTCAGAATCAATTTACAGTGAACTTGGTAGCAGAAGCTTGATGATGCTGTTCAGCACCCTCTGGACAGCTGACAGTAAACATGGAACCTGACATAAATTGAGTTGTACACTGTATCTGATTTTTTTTGTGCGTTAGGGTGGTTTACCAATTTTGAGTGCCGAAATTCATGCTGAATTGCATTAAATTTGCTTTTTATTTTGTCTTGTGATTGTTCAAAAACCTGTGACACTTTTTCGACCAATCAGAAGTTAAACCAAACTGTGGCTCTCTCTTAGGGAGACATGGTGGCCGAATGGTTAGTGCACTAGATTCTGGATCAGACGGTCTAGGTTCAAGCTCTGGCCAGGACACTGTGTTGTGTTCTTGGCCAAGATACTAAATTACTCTCACGGTGCCTCTCTTCACCCAGAAGTATAAATGGGTGCTGGCAGAATAATGCTGGGGGTAACCATGCCATGGCGGGAGTAGAAATATTCCTAGCTGCTTAATGCTACAGAAACCGGGATCATAAGCTTTGGCAGTATGGGCCACTAGGCACGGGGCTTCACCTTTTAACTGTGTCTCACTCCCACATATCCTCTCACTCGTGCTTTGGAGCTTTGATTGGTTGGCTGGATTGCCTGTCATCAATGATTGACTGGAGTGGTTACTTTGGACTCAAATGAAATACTCACCCAGGCAATAATTGGAAAAGGCCTCAAGGCAGAAAGAGGCACCAAATCACAGCTATTATGAAAATCCAGGAAAGAAACCACACAAGAAACGCCATCAGCCACTAGCTCCTCCATCTTGGCACTATAAAACTGCAGTGGACAGCATAATTGATTAGTACTCATGCACTGGTAGTGCAGGCCTTACTCCAAACTCAAATGAAAGGGTGACTCGAAAATTAATGCTCTGACTTCTATAATAGACCATATTCACGATTGCCGACATGATGGTTTTCGTATTGCAATGTAAATTAGCCACGGTGTCTGCCAGGGGGAAAACATTGAAATGATGCCGTTTCTCGGAAAATCAGACGGTCTAAACAGTGAAGTATCTACGGTAAAGCCACATTTGAGAGCCAACTTATGGAATAATGATTTCCTTATAAGGCTAGTTGAAAATAGTTAATTGATACCCTGACTTGTTAACTACACAAGCCATTTTCTTTTTTTATAAAAGTGCCAAAATTGTGTTAAACTAAGAATATTTAAAGCAAAAAACAGAAACCAAAGCATGGCTATGAAAAAAATTAACAGACATGATAAGAAACCAGCTGAAATTTGTCGATTTAGGCTTGTTTGCCCCCTGACAAATCACATGCCTAATTTGCATTACAATGTGAAAACAAACATGGAACGTACATTATTGGAACGTACATTATGAGAAATGTATAGCAAGCAGTCAGGAGAGTTGAGTATTTTGAACTTTTAATTACCTGCCCATCTCTCCAAGGAGCCAAACAATGGTCACCTTTCTTCCATCCAACCTAAAAAGACAATAATATTGGATTGATTTAAATTTGTTTTTGATGTCTCAAATACTGTGGCCCGGCCCACATTTTGTTTAAAGCATGGATAATGCTGTTAATTGTATAAATCACTATCCAGTGGAAACAAACATGGCGACTATCGTGAATAAGGTCTATTGTCTTTATGTACAGACAAATTCTTGGAATGTACATTATGAGAAATGTATAGCAAGCAGTCAGGAGAATTGAGTATTTTGTCCCGATAGTGCCATATGGCACAAAATGCTATTTTAAGCTTAATATTCAGTCAATTTGTATAAAATTTGGACACCAAAAATATGTCTGAGAGATCTACATTTTGGAAGCAAAAAATCACACCCCCTTCTATATCAGACTTGATTAACCACCCCCCATGTTTTGCAACTTTTGTCTGTTGCTCTTTTATGGCCAAGTGAATATCTGATAAAAACCCACACATCAAGAGCTGAACATTTTTCTTTTTGCATTTTGGAGACTCCTCAGTCTGATCTGTGACATCTTGTATGTCTGTTGTGATGATTTTTGGCATACCCCAAACAATACCTTTCAATTGGTATGTTACTTGTGGTCTTTGGATCTTCGCTTACCATTTTAGAAAAAGACAGAATTTCTATGGGGCTTACGCTAACCACTGGATAGTGATTAATCTGGTGGATAGCATTATCCAACCTTTGAAAAACTGGGGCCTGACGGTTTGTGCGCTTTACTCCAGATCAAGCAATCCAGGTTCAAGGACTATCACACTAGGATCATTTCTACTGTCTCTCTCCACCCTGGTGTATAAATGGGTACCAGCATTTAATGCTGGGGGTAACCTTTAGTTAATAATAATAATAATAATCTTTATTCTCTCAAGATAAAAATACATATCTTGCGATGGACTAACATCCCATCAAGGGGAAGAGCAGAAATTTATACTTCTGATCCGATGAAAAGCAGGACAAGCTCCAGCCAGATGGGCCACTTGGCTGGAACACGTCAGACTAAACACGGATACACAGATGTTACCTGTGTTGCTGACATCTGTGTGGCAACTGGTTGCTGAGGTATGGTTGGTTGAGGTGCCATTGGTTGTTGTGCCATTTGAGCAGGACGGAGTTGGTACACAGGGTATGCCTGGACTTGGGGATGGGCTTGCTGTGTATATTGGTATTCCTGTGGCATATTTATCTCCGTCTGCTCTCTCCCACCCTGTTCCACAAACTGTTGAGGTTGATTGGCAACAAATTGTGTCTGCGCACGCTGGGACTCCATTGCCATGGTAACAAACTCAAGGTGTTGCTGCTGTTGTTGCTGTACATTAGGAGGGGTAAAGCTTTGAGGTCTAAACTGGTCAGATCCTTGGCGATAGTTTTTCTGCCACTTTCCCTGTGCACCATATTGCTGACCAACAAATGAGCTACCTTGAGGCTCCTGAAACTGCACTGGTTGGGCAATTTGGCTTGGAGCTTGTTCTTCTACATATTCATGGGCAACCGGCACAGCACTAAACCGTACAATAGCATCATCTTCCTGGGCTACGGACGGTGGGCTGGTAGCATGGGCATACTCAGCTTCAACCTCCTCACTGTTCTCTTCTATCTCTTGCTGCGGACTGCGCTGTTGATAATGCTGATGATGATGTTGCTGCCGTTGCTGTTGCTGCTGTTGTTGTTTCTTCTGAAGTCTTGGTGGTAGACTTTGATTATATGGTCTTGAATCGTGATCATGTCTTCTAGAACTTTTCCCCTTTGCCTGCCCAGAGTTCGGCTGTTGTTTATAATACTGTTCTCTCTGTTGTTTGGCCTGCTGTCGTGCATCTTTGTGATGGCTCTGTGGTATTGTTTCCAGCTTTGGCTTGTCGACTTCTCTCGGAGTGGCATAGTCGCCCTGTGCGTCACCTAGTTGTTGCCTTGGTGGAGGAATATTCTCAGTCTTTTCAACTCTTGAGTCCTGTTTATGCTGCTTTGGTTTTTGAATGTCATTTTCTTGTTTGAAGGGCGGTGGCCCGGGTGGAGGTCTTTCCTGCTGGACTTCATCCCTTTTCTGGTTTTCTGTTGACTTTTGCAGTCTTTGATGTTTTGTATCTAAGCAAGAAGTTCCAACAGAACAATCAACAGGAAGCATATTAAAAAAAATTAAAAAAAATTCCAGCCCTGAAATATGTAGCCTGCATAGCCGGAGGTATTTGTGGGAGCAAGCTGCTGAGCATCCACGTGTGAAGCCAGCGAGGTCGTGCAACGAAGCCGTGCGAGTGAAAATTCCCGCCTGCCTCTGATTGCTTATGGGTTTTGCTAGCCGCCCACTTTTATCGCCTTCGGTGATCTAATTAAATAAGCCAGTCAGAGAGTGAGGTGTAATTTAATTATTGAGAGGTTTTTGACAGGCCTACAGGGAATCCTACATTCGTAACATTAATTCGATCTTCCAACGCTTTTCTGGTTTTTATTTTTTTTTTATGAGGGCGCTGTTTGGAGCTGTGACACTGGTATAGCAAAAGTCTAGAGGCCAAAAGACTTTGCAGGTTTGTACGGTTTCCTGACAGTTTCCTGTAGCTGTTAGTAGAGTTTGACACCTTAGTAATTTGCCATCTTTTGTCGGTGCAGTTTGTTATGGCTCATTTCTATTTGCACAATATGTTTAGCTCTCAAAATGTTAGCTCTGGAAGGGCAACAGCTGAAATTTGCCATGAAGTTGATGATAGCTTGCATTAAATATTTGTGACAGTGGGTCAGTCCATTAAATATTAATGCAGATTTGTTGTTCGTGATCACAGATATTTTTCTGTGACTGGGAAAAGGGAAAGGGGAAAGACGATGTATCATTTTGCCACTATCAACCAATCCGAAATTCGCATAATTCCAAAAAACCCATCCATTAGGGCAGGCGGGATTTCAACTTGACTCCTCACCAATCCCCCCACAACGGCCTCCTACAAAACAAAAGCACTTCACCGCGATTCCTGCCAGCTTCGCAGGCTATGAAATATGTACACCACACATTTGTATATCAAATTACATACTGTTATTAATAATAATCATCTTAATTATTTAAGCAATAAAAGAAATTCTTCATGTTTATAAATTATAACCTCATCTACACACAAGGGGGGGTTGGAAGAATTCAAGACAGTTAGTACGCAAACCCTCAGCTTCATCTCAGGCGTGCATAACATTTGAGAATTCTTCCAACTCCCTGAGTGTTCAGGTGAGGCTATATAAACACAGAAAAAGTCTTCTATTGCTTTCATAAACTATTTAAAACATTAAAACTGTGTTTACATTCTCATCTAAACAGACCTATCAACCAACAAGAGCACGGTAATATCTCAGTTATTTTATAAAGTAAAATGCAACCAGCCTTTGACTGCTGGAAATTTTGTTGATAAAAAGTCCCATAAAGCTGGCTCTGACGGTTGCCGAGCTCTGTAGTCTTCAATATCATCAACACCTTCACTCTCAGGTCGTCCTCTTCCTATTCACAGCACAAAAAATGTCTGAATCAATAATTGTAGATGCTAGAGTTAAGCACAATATTCTGATACGGTATTTTACAGTTCAGCTTCGGGTGTCAAATTCATTGTGCGTGTTTTGTTACGTTGGCTTGGTGCTGGTTGATTTCTTATCAGCCCATCCCTCCCCTTTTTTCTCAAGGTTAGTATAGGGTATTAAAGTAGTTGTGTTTCACTGTTTATCAGTGTGAGGGTGCCAAGGTGGTTGCCACTCACAGGGTTGTCATGGCTCATCTGTTGGTGATGAGTTTAACTTGGTTTGTAGACAATCTGCTGTAGCCTCCTTCATGTAGCACATCTTCAAGTTCTCAAACAGAAACAATGTTACCATATCATGTAATTTGCAGGAGATCACCAAGCATTTCACTTGGCCCCTATACCAATACAACACAATTATTTTTAATATTCGTGAACTTTCTTTTTATTGCTAGGAGTAATCAGAGATTACAAGACTGCATTCGACACCTTCAATTTGATTTATTTTGTTTCCCGAATTTCCTGGTATACATGTACAAGGCCAACCTAATTACCAGCAAGTCTTACCTAGTGGTTCACGTCTTCCTCCACGACCTCGTATCCTTGTTCCTCCTCTGTTTGTATCCTACAGAGTGAAAATATTGATAGCATTAAT
The DNA here is from genome assembly GCA_947652115.1 of Blastomussa wellsi. Lineage (NCBI taxonomy): Eukaryota > Metazoa > Cnidaria > Anthozoa > Scleractinia > Plerogyridae > Blastomussa > Blastomussa wellsi. The sequence continues at coordinate 2,377,341 of OX393568.1, read as the reverse complement.
CATAAGGAAGTTGCTTCAACAACATCTTTCTGATCCAACTCCACTCAGTGGAGTATAAATAATGCAACAAATAAGTTCCAAATTGTACATTACAAGGAATACTGGTAAAACAGGCTGCCTGTTGTCCTCTCATTCTTCTGACAATAAAAAAGCATCATTAAGTGGAAAAAGTATGTAAGGAAAAATTCAGGAAGAAAACGAGTCCCAGATGGGATGCCTTTTTCCGTAGATTCTACTGTTATTATAGGCAAGTCAGGGTAAATTGTCATCTTCAGTCACATAAATTCCACTGAGGATGACCATGAGAAATTACAAATTTCAAATCCCGAGTCATCAGCCTGGAAATAAATTTTGGACTTGAGCCCACAATCCAATGGGAAACCACTACCTGGTCAGCAGTTAACTAAAAAAAAACATGTGACCTTGATGAATTAACCTGAGCCTGCAATATGGTCTGTGGTACTGGTCGGCAGAAACCTTAAGCAGTAGTTCAGAGTACTATGTAGCACTTGGATAGTTCAAATAATTAAAAAATTTTAAAGGAAAAAGTGCCAAAAAATATTACTAAAGCACCAAACGTTTCGGGCTAGGCCCTTCATCAGTGGTGTTTAACATGCACGTTAAACACCACTGATGATGAAGGGCCTAGCCCGAAACATTTGGTGCTTTAGTAATATTTTTTGGCACTTTTTCCTTTAAAATTTTTTAGTTATTTGAAACCTTAAGTATCCTTATAATGTAGGAAACCTTAACATTAGATAATTGTTTTCTAAGAAAGAAAAACACCAAAGAGGTGACACTAATCCAAAAAGGAACAAGGATGGTTAAGGATAAAAAAGATCATAGCTCCTTTTAAGGCATACTTCAATTTGGTAACTTGATCGTGTCAACTTCCAAAAATGGCGTATTATAGTACAGAGCTCAGACTGGAGTATCTCCATTGAACTTGCCTGAGTTCTCAAAGGCTGCCCTCTTGTGATTGGTCTTTCCATCCTCTCACTGTGTTCTGTTCTGCTATTATGTCTGTTGTCGTTTGCCTGGTTTCCTTGTTTTGGTCTATCATGATTCTGTGTCTCTGCATTCAATGGCCTAGTCTCTTTTTCTCTTGGATTATTCAAAACAGTTTGTCCATCAACAGTATACCTTATCCTATTATTTGATTTCTCAAAATTCACTCCCTTGCTTTCCACTCGTTCTTCCCTTGGATTGCTTGAAAATTTCTTTGCCATACTCTCTTTCTGTTCTTGATTGGTAGGCCTGTTGCTTCGTCCATTGTCTGATGTTTTGGATTTCAATGGAGGACCATTTGCCTCTCTACTCTGAGCACTTTTAGGTTTTTCAGTGTGGGTTTGTGCAACACCATTCACTAAAAAAAAAGTAAACATTTTTTTTACCCTTCATCTGTTAACTAAATAATTAATAAATGTAAAATGGCACCAAACTCTAATTGCATTTGTATAGAAGTCTGCATATTCATTGATAATTTTTAGCGGAGCACCAGTGGCCTGAAGGGCCGCAAAGCGGAGCCCCATAACCATAGGAGAAGGACAATCGTGCACGCATAGAAATAGGAGAAGCATGCATTGAAGTTTTCATGGTCGACATAACTAGTGGCATGGATCGCGGGCGCGGGCGCGGGCGCCCTACTATGACAACGAAGTCACACAAAATGGCGGCCATTGGGGTAGCCATGCCTTGTCAATACCTTGTCAGCCTTATCAGCTTACATCTTTGGTATTGGACATCCAAGTTATGGTCAATTGACAGCTGTCAAATCGAGGTATCCACTGACCAGTATCAGATGAAAAGATCACAGGCTCAGATTTAGAACTCATCGCGGCAACATGTTTTTTAAGTTGACCGCTGACCAGGCATTGTTTTTTATTGATCACAGGCTCAAGTCAGATTTTTTTATTCTGGCAGCATTTTTTATGCTCATTCTCAGCAGAAATTCTGCAATTGGAGTTGACCCTTTTAATTATTCTTATTTATTTCAGAGAAATTATTAAGTACCAGCAAAAATATGGAGCTCCGCTCTTAGGCTTGGCTGAATCTATATACTGAATTTAAAACTAAAAATACCTTTAGGGCTCTCTGCAGTCCGTCCTTTATTTTCGCCTCCTGGTGGCATTCCTTGACCAAAAGGTACAAATGGAGGGGGCCCATCACCAGTAACAGTCAAACGAGAATGCTTGGCTAAGGTCTACGAAGAAACATGAGTGTTGTTTTGGTCAGTAAACAAACCCCATGTCTCCCAAAAACCATGGCTCCTAGTTACAGGTTTTTCAGACAGAAGCATCAGGCATGGATCCAGGACAATTCCTGGACCATTTTCTGCTAACAGGTGCAAGCGTCTAGGTGGCCCACAACCATGCTCTTGGAAAATTTAACAAAAAATTTCCCCCTTATGAAAAATAATTTTCTATTTGTTCAAGCCACTCAGATGACATAACAGTTTTGTTTTCAAACTTTTATTACTATTGAAACTTCTTTTCATTACAAATACAGTAGATGTCTATTATTAGTAAAATGGGTAGGTAAAGGTCTGCATTTGAGCCAAAGTGAATCATCAGGCCGGCGCTTATCTCCGGTTTCCGTAGCACGAAGCGACTAGTAGTATTTCTACTCCGCCTGGATGGGATGCTAGTCCATCGCAGGGTTACCCTCCAGTAGTAAATTCGCCAGTACCAATTTATACACCTGGGTGGAGAGAGTCACTGTGAGAGTAAAGTGTCTTGCCAAGAACACAGCACAACGTCCCCGGCCAGTGCTCGAACCTGGACCGCTCGATCCGGAGACAAGCACACTAACCTTTAGGCCACAGCGCCTCCCACCATTAGTAAAATGGCCAGCTGTGTTTAGAATGCCAATAACTAATTACCTTGTTAAGCTCCCATTTCTCCTTCAGCTTCTCAACTTCTCCTCCCAAAACCCTTGTGTTTTTAGCGTCCAACATAAGAAAACTTTCTTGAACATTAATGGTGCCTGTTAAGCATACCTTGGTGCCAGGAGGTATTGACAAGCTGTTTTAACAAAAAAAAAACAAGATGCATTTTATTACCTTTAAACTCATCGCCAGTAGATGAGCTTTGGAGCTGGTTCCTTAAGGATTGGTGGAGCCAGGCAAAAACTAGCTCAGAAAAGGAGGTATCCATGGCAACCCTGCGAGCAGTCACCACCAAGGCAATGTCACACTAACTGAATCAGTGGAATACTTATCAACCAATACTTACCTAACCCATCCAAACTTGAGGGAGGGTGGAGTGGGCACAAACGACTTCAGAATGCACTTCAAGCAAGCTAAGTGCAGCGAAATATCTATGCGAATTGTGCAAGCAAGCAAAAGCATCGAAATCGCGAGGTGCCCAAGCTTAACACGTAGTCGCACCAGGCCACCTGCGACAAAATTAATGTCCGCTGACCTAACTTGTCATGAGGTTAACTTTGCCTAAACGCTATTCAGCCGCATAATTTTAACTGAGCTGTATCATGGTTGGCACATCTTGAAGATTAATCCAGGTCTTGCAGGTCTTTTTTTGGCTTAATGTACCTTCCAGTTGGTAGAAACAGATTTCTGGCATCATGTCAAAGCCTTCGCATAATGTACATTTTCCATTTTGTTTTACCTGAGGTCTGGAATGGAAGAGTTTTCCAGCCCCTGGCATGTTAGGTGTCCGTCCGTCAGTTGTATCTTCAGCAGTCTAGGGGCATGGTTTGACTCCTCATTAGCTTTTGGAGCGGCAGTATTACGTAACTTTTGCACTTGAAGAACCATAGGACCACTGACCTGCAGTTGGCAGTTGAAATTAAATTTATGCATTAATATGTATGTTTGCAAATTGCTTGTCTTGGTTTGGCACCAATGGAGTTGCTATGTTTGCAGTACTTGGGAGGAGTGGGGATTCAAACCAAAAAACCTTACATGATAGGGGTATGGATTCTTCCTGGAACAACAAATATTACAAGGTGGATTTTTTTTCATAATACCGGTAGTAAGTGTACCATTACCAGTTCTGACTAAACATAATAATATTAATGATTGCAACTATATCAAACAATAAATGAATACATACTGTTTGCACCTTGCCTTTATTGATGTCATCAGGAAGATGCTTCACACCATATTGTTTTAAGTCCAGCTGGAGGAGCAAGGAACTGATTAATCGATTGACTGACCAATTGATTGATTGATTGATTGACTGACTGACTGGAATTAAGGCATCTGGCAGTTTCATCAGGTTTACAAGTAGCAGATCCAGGGAGGAGGGGGGTGGAGTAACCTGCCTAAATATGAAGTGGAACAATTTTCCAAGAATGTCGTGTCTCAAACTTAAAAATTGAAGTTAAGTAAATTAGCTTAAAGATTCTGTCTGGGTAGGCCATACCAGAGATCTGTACCACTTGAGCAAAGCTATTTTGAGTTCATGAAAGAAGGGCTACTAGTTTGTTTATGGAGTCCCTTTATTAAGGAAAGCATGTTCCATTATGCAACAAAATGTAAATGTTATTTACAGTGGTCATGCACTTATAGCAAGTTTTCTGTTATGTTTGAAACTAGTAGCAACGCTCCCTCTTTAACAGGGTATTTGTAGGCTCTGAGAAAGAGTTATTTTGTTAATAGCTATACCTGACTATAATTTCTTAGAATGAAACATATGCATTTGCCATCACTCTCATTCCCACAACTCATGATGATAGCAACATGGCTGATCCTATGCAGTATGCAGGATGCGTGTCACATAAGCACTCAGTTAAAATGACCTAGCTCTCCAGGAGTTCTCGTAGCTCAGTGGATAGAGTGCCCGCCCGGTGTTCGGGAGGTCATGGGTTCAATTCCTGTTGGGGACTCAGAATTTTTCTTTGTCCCACGCTCGTGTCATGTTGATTAATTACTTTCACAGACATATCTAGTTAGTCACATAATTTGTACAGGACCATATTACCAAGTTTTTTTTTTGCACTTTTTAATCTCACTTCCCATTGTTCAGGTCCTGTTGAACTACACTAATATATACAGGTTTGCAACATGGATATAGACTCATGGCTTATGAAATTATCACATCTTAAGTATATTGTACAGACACAAGGCCAGGGAAGTTTTGTGTCATGCACTTTTTTTGGCCTGTTGCTTGCAGATTTAGTTCCGTGATATGCTCCTTTAAGTGTAAAATGAAGCTCGCAGGGTCGTGTCGTTATAAACAAATAAAAATATAATAAGTTCGAGATGAAAATAAACTTCATCAGGAAATCAGTTGAGAGAAACCAAAATAATAGTCGGATATCCCATCACAAGTCGATTTACAAGTGCATTAAACTTTAAAATGTTCATATTTAATGAGAATTGGCCAACAGCCTGTGCGACAAGTAAAATCCGTCCAGCGACTTTTAATGACTGGATTGTACAGTCCGGGGCTTGACAATGTGAAAACAATCTAACAAAGTCCGAACGAGCAAAAAAAATCATCAACAACTTCGCGGTGTAAAGTATTCATTTGACGCGAACTCACACTAAGGGCTGCCTTCGACAGTTCCTGCAAAGATGGCTTCTCTTTGTTGCAAGCCCTTTCACATTCTGCAATCCCTTCGGAGGAGAGAAACCTGAAAGAGTAAGCGATCATTTTATCAACAGAAACCACAACAGTTTTAAAGCGGATCGCGCATAACATCCACTCGAAAAGCGTGAAGCGCACACGACAATTTATCACCGAAATGCGCATGAAAAATCAAACGCGCAAGCCAAAAACTGAGCGCAACAATACGAGTTAGGGAGAATTAACACAAAATCTATTAAATAAATAGTTTTATAATTTCAAAAGAGTGCCCACCATCCATTTTCTTTCAACTTTGCCTCCATGCCACGACGAAATTCTTCCACTCGAAGGCTCTACAACGAGAGGCCGCTGAATGAAAACTGTGCGAGTGCATGCTCAAGCACTTGCATTCGCGAGAGGTCTGGAACTGGTATGGTTTTGCTCTCTTGTTGGCAGTTACCTTGGTAACGTGACGTTGCATTGCCGAAGAAAACGGTTCCAAAAGAAATATGGCGGCAGCGAACATTCAGCGCAGGAATTCTACAGGGAATGCGTGTCGCGATAGTACCAATGATCGGCTAAAAAGAGAACACTTTTTACACCCAAACTCTGATCAGATAGATTTGAACCTGCTTCTCCAGGCGGTTCTTGATATAAATGAGAAACTGAACGACAAACAAGCGGACAGGAATATGGGGGACGATACAAAAACGACGTCTTCAAAGAAAGATTGGGAGAGCAGTAAAAAGGAAAAATATTTTGATGACACAGCTTCCAGACATTCCTCGGTGTCTACAGCTTCTAGAACAAGGCCTAGAAGTGCTATACATCTGAATGAGTCGCGTCACCCTGCGCCCCAAGAGCGCAAAAACATGTCGTTTAGCAATACAAAAGTAGATGCCATTGATCGAGAAAACCAGAGACTTTTGAAGGAAATTTCAAGAACTAGAGGAAGGCCGAAGTCTGCTCAACCGCGTAAAGTTAATTCAGAGCCCTTAAGGGTACAAACATCGTCCGAAGTGAACAGATACAGGTTTCAAAGAAAAGTTGACATTGAAAATCAGGTAAGATATGAAAATTGCTTTGGCAACGTTAACAGAAATGCTGCAGGAAGCCTATATATGTCATGTACACGAAATTCACTAACTCCCGAACAACGCCATTAAACATGGCCTCCCTTGTAGCGTTTATTCTCTGTGTTTCGCATTCACCTAAATCATTTCGACTTCATTCCGAAACTAAGGATTTTAACGCGGACCTGAACACAGAACCAGCACTCCTTTCAAAACACTGTGTTCTGTGATGAATTAATTATGCATCACTGACGCTTTCAGCATCTCAAATAGCTTTTAAAACATTCATTAGAAAGATGGAACCTATTATTTTCACAACCCTCCCCAACACACATCGTTAAAGGCAACATGAATTTATTATTGCCCTTTATCAGCAGAATCGTTAGACAATCTCTTGAAACTGGAGTCTTCCCTGCTTCTTTGAAAACCTCACTGGTTCGTCCGAAATTGAAGAAACCTGATCTTGAGCCTAATCTGTTTGTCAATTATAGACCCATAGCCAATCTAAGGTAATTGAAAAGTCAGTTGCCATTCAAGTTCATAATTACCTGAACTACCATGGACTATTTCCTTCATTACAATCTGCGTATAGGAAACACCACTCAACAGAGTCTGCCCTACTCAGAGTTAGTAATGATATTCTTAGAACACTTGACTCCCAAGGCGAAGTAATTCTGGTTCTGCTAGATTTATCAGCAGCGTTCGATACCATAGACCACCATCTTCTGCTCACGAGACTTCGAACATACTTTAACATCACTGAAAATGTTCTTCAATGGTTCTCCTCGTACTTACTTGATCGTTTCCAGCAAGTAATTATCAGTGACTCTTCATCCTCACCGCGATGCTTAGAATATGGAGTGCCTCAGGGCTCGATACTTGGCCCATTACTTTTTATTCTCTATCTGGCACCTCTTCAAGATGTTATACTTACTCATGATTTAAATTGTATGTTCTATGCTGACGATACCCAAATCTACATCGCTATTAAAGATCCTGAGCATTCTGTTGATTCTGTAGGAATTCTTCAAGCATGTGTAAATGATGTTTTTGCATGGAACACTCAGAACATGTTGAAGAGCAATCCTGGTAAAACTGAAGTACTGCATTTTACCTCCCGCTACAAGAAGCAACCATCATCGTTGGAGACTTTAACGTTGGCTAATAATACAATCGGAATCAAAGCAAAAGCTAAGAATTTGGGCATCGTAATGGATAAAACTCTATTTTTTAACGACCATATCAACGAAACATGCAAAAAAGCCAGTTTTGCTATAAGATCCATTGGACGTATCCGTAGATACCTTTCGTATGATGGGTTGAAGATGCTAGTCAACTCTCTTGTGATTTCCAGACTAGACTATTGCAATAGCGTCTTATATGGGATACCAAAGTATCAAAGGGACAAATTACAGAGAATCCAGAATGTCGCTGCTCGAATGATATCTGGAACACGAAGAAATGAACATATAACACCTATTTTAAAGAATCTGCATTGGCTGCCAGTCGAAGCAAGAATTAATTTTAAAATTTTACTTATAACGTATAAGATCTTAAATGGGCAATCTACCAGTTATTTAGAACCTATTATACAAGAATATCACTCATTAAGAACACTAAGATCATCAACTTTTTCACTATTATGCATCCCGTCTATCAAATCCAACTCCCATGGTGGCCGCGCTTTTTCAGCAACTGCGCCAAAGTTATGGAACTCAATTCCCGAATATATTAAAAGAGCAGAAACAGTACAAACATTTAAAACTAGGCTTAAGACATTTTTGTTTCAAAAATGTTACTGTTAATTATTTATTTTAATGTTAATGAACTATTTGTTGTTAGGCGCATTGAGGTTAGAAACGCGCCCTATAAGCACCTATTTATTATTATTATTATTAATGAAAGAAAAAAATTGTTTTCTTGTTGATGAAATACTGGTAATTCATTGTAAATAAGTTACCTCCCTATTTTCTATGCACTCCCTCCTCTAAGGATGGCAGCTTTTGTGGAGCAGGGTTCCAATTTTTTTGACAGGAAGAAGTGAACCCCTTGGACATTGTTTTCAAAGGTGCTGACAAAGAAATGAACCCTTCAGATTTCATTTTTCAAAGGGTGCTGAAAAATAAATAGGGAGCTTAAGCAAACCACAACGTCAACATCAACAAGAACGTCGCTAAAAATAAGATATAATGAGCAGTACAATAGCTCTGCACGTGCGTTATAATTCTTTGTACATTTCTTTGCCGTCCTCTGCAAAACAACGATGTGAAATGACCAAATTCTGAGTACTCTGGAGTGAACCCCGAACAGTTAAATTTACGTTTTTCTATTTGAAATTAAACGCAGGCCTTGTACTTTCTACAAGAGCTACGTTTGAAAGCGATAAATACGCCTAGTACATCAAGGCATTCATGAGATTTCTACGTAAAATAAACATTTATTTTTAACCAGGTGTCGTCCTCGTCCCCGTCATCATTGTTTAAGCTCCCTATTGAGTGTTTGGATTCCTGTCATCCTTCCGAAGAGGGGAAGGGTGGTAGATTCAACCTTGATGAAGCAGTTTTTTTTTATTTCTTTAGTTATCCAGGGGCATCCAATTTAGCAGAGCTAGTTAAAATAGAGCCCTGACACAACAGACAAACAAAGACTAAAACATTAAAAAAACATATGACAATAAATTCATTTATACAAGTCAACATGCAACTATGTGTGGTTGGGTTCATTTAACCTGTGTTGGTGGGAGATATGTTATAGAAATTGTTAGTGCATTGCATTCTGCACTGAGCAGTCGTAAAGGAGCTATGTCACAATCTATGAGTTATTTTTTGGGACCATCCAAATTATCTTTAAAACGTCGGAAACCTAAAACTAATAGTTTACTGAGGACGAAAAACACCAAAGAGGTAGTAAAGTAAAAAGGTAGTAAAGCAAAGAGGGAGTAAAACAAAAAGGAACAAGGATGGTTAAAGATGGTGAAGATTGAGACGGATTAAAAATGACAATTTTGAAGAATTTATGTTAAATTTTTCAAAAGGCACAAACCGTGACGTAGCTCCTTTAAGGTTCAAGCCCTGGAAAGAAGACACTTCACTGCGTCTCTTCATTCAGGTGTCCAGTGGTCACCTGCAAATTGATTTCAATGCTGCAGGGTAACCCTGTGAAGGACAAGCCCTCTCATCCAGGGGACATTAGAAATAATATACTTCATTCTGCTGAAACTTGGATAAGCTCAAGCAGATTGACAAAATTGCTCCTCATTCTGATTCCTTTGGTTACCAATCAGGGCTGTCATTAAGTTTTCAAGCAGTCATAACACTGCAGTGAATCACCCATAGCAGTGAGACACATTTGCAAGGCATAGTAGGACATAACTCCAATCAACATTTTCACTTGTTACATCAAATGAACTTGGCCATAAATTACAGCTCTCACTATCTACATGTATGTCTTAGAAAGTTTTTAAAATTGTAACTTGTTTTGTCTTTTTCTAGAAATTTCTAGAAAGACTTCAAGCAGTCAAACCAACAAGGAGTTTATCTAGAGATTCGTTGTTCAAAGAACATGTGAAACAGAGACAGTACTCAAAAACAGCCTCCAGAAGTCGCCCAAGTAGTGCAAAGAGAAATGTATCAAGTGTTAGCCAACTTTCGCGTTCTTCCAGTGAATCAAGTCTAATGATTGGTGATTCTGTCAGTGTCGCAAGTTCTAGATTATCAAGTGGATCACGGCGATCAGCACAGCGGAGACATGTCTCTAAACCTGTGTGGGAATCTGGATGGTGATCTGTAAAGTGTGAAAATTCCCAACTTCAGACAAAATTAGCATACTTTTTGCCAATTTAAGGTTGTCAAGACTCTGAAAGATACAAATTTGTGTCAGTTATTATTGTATCCTTAATCTAAAAATAAAATGAGTGAATGAATGAAAACTTTTTTGTTACTGATTTTCATTCTGTACATAATTTACGTTGTACAAAATAACAAAATATAAAAAAATCTTTGCATGGCAGTTTTGTTACTTGTACTCGTATGCACTTAGCTGCATCAAACAAAGTTGTTTAATTAATTACTGTACCATGATCTAAGGGTGTGTTTCTTTAAAAAAAGCCAAGATTGGATTCTAGAATATGAAAACGAATTTTGCATTTCTTTATTGAACAGATTAATCCAAGATCACTTGGATCATGGTGCATCAAAGCAACCGAAGAATCCTTTCCCAGAGTGGATTCTTTCGTTCCTTTGATGCACCATGATCTGAGTGATCTTGGATTAATCTGTTTAATAAAGAAACGCAAAATCTGTTTTCTGATTTACATGTAAGAATCCAATCTTGGATCTTTTCAAAGAAACGCACCCTAAGATTTCTTCATAGTAGACAAATACAGGATATGACACCATTAGCAACTTAAAAGTTATTTTATGTCAGGAAGATTTCCTGCTGGGCTGTCATTATCAAGCTGATGCTTGAAAGGTTTACTAAATGAGGGAAGGGATAATTTCTAGCTTGTGAGTGGACTCGTGCTTCAAAGGGTGCGCCTGCTTGCAGGCTAGAAAATATCTTTTAGGTCAAATAATTGGTATTGACAAATTAGATATTTATACTAGCATATGAATACATAGTTGTGTCATTGTAAGTGAATAAAAATAAAACAAGACAAATTATTGGTTTATTAAAAGGAATGCATTTCAGGCTTTGAAATTACTTTTAATCTTACTTTCTTCTCACTTTCCTTTATTGTGCTTCTTAATTATCCAAACTCTCTCTATCAATGTAAGAGAGTTTGCATACTTAGTATGACAATATTTCGCAATTTCCAAAATAATCAGCAAACATGGGGCTGGCCAGCAGTCAAATTATGATGCTGAAATTACATAGCGTAGAAGGTTCACAGGCTAACAGGCATTCATAGGCCCCTCTCCTCAGTAGAGGCCCCTACTCCTAAAACCCATACGAAAACAAAACAAGGTCTCTGTGGACGAGAGAGCTCAGGCCCCAAAGCCTCCTGTCTTTTGGTATTGGTGGGTAATTTGCACAGAAAAGCTGGCTCTGGGGACATGATTTGATTGGTTATTTTGATTTCAAATGCCCTTGTTGAAATCTAGTCAATTACAGTGCGACACGCCGTAGTGTGGTCACCCAGAAAACTTTTTTGACAAGTTAGCCAATTAGAGTTGAACATTGCAAGGAGGCAGGACAGCTCAAGAAAATTTGCGCTCTGATAGGGTGGCCACATTAAGGTGCGCAACCGAGCAACCTCGTTCTCAGGGTCCTCTCTCTCTTCCTCCTGAGGTTGTAAGGTTTCCTTTCTGAGAGGGAGAAGCGGCTTGGAATGGCTAGCCATGGTTTGCACACTTTGGGAAGGTGGGGGTGGTGATTGGCTATAGCTGAGATCCTGTTCTGAGACCCGAGACCAGGACATAAGCGATTTGAGACTACAAGACGGGAAGAAACAAATAAATGCGAGATTTTGTGACTCATCACTAGGATTCCAAATGGGATGGAAAGTTCGGAGACCTATTCGCCATCCTCACAGCTTCATCTGTACGTGTTGCGTACCTATGATTTATCAATTGCGAACCGCAGTGGATGATGGATCACGGAAATTCTACAGAACGAAAGTGCTGTGTTAGCAATTGCAAGGTTTTCGTTTTAGCTAACTTTAGTTCATTCAGATCTTCACTTCTGTTCGAAACTGGTGGTAATGATATTACCAGGATGGGAAATATCTCTTAAAGCGGTGAGTACTGTTTATAAACGGCCAAGTCGAGTGTTATAAGATAATACTTCATCTCTAACCAGAAGTACGTAGGCATCGTTCTAGATCTTACATACAATCTGTGTTATATTAGATCATGAAAAAGGAGGCACTTCTTAGTGCGCATCAGGCCTCAGATTTAGTATTTGCGTTCATATCAAGAAAAAGTCGAGTCACTTTCGCGCTTTTGCGCGGTTTTACTGATCCGTTACACCCCTGATTGGCCATGAAGGCTCTTCGTGCAATCAGGGCGGTGTATGGCAAGCCAATTGTAGCAAAATTCAAGTACTGTGGAAACACATTTGGTTGTAGTCGATCGAGCTTGCTTAGAGAGCTAACTGCAAGCGTGCAAGATGATGTTGAAACTGTTGATGGAAATGATCTTGAACATCTCCATTCGCTGTCAGTTGGTTTTGCAGAGATCTTTTCTGCAATGAAGCAGGTCATATCAGTGCTATCTCTTGCTCCAACAACAGTTGCAGAAAATTGCTGTCCTGTGCATGGAAGTTCTTCCCCTGGACGACCAAGGTTTCAAATATCAGCCGAGGTTGATCTCCGAGGTTTGGGATTTTCGTGGAAAAAGATTGCGACTATGATGGGTGTCTCAAGGAGGGTAAAAGACTATGGTTTACGAGACATGTGTGGATTGATTTCCAAAACTGATGTTTTCGGGCTACATTTTAAGAGTATATGTTGGCCTTAAGCCACCAGAAGGAACTTTAACTGTTATTTAATTCCATTACTTTGTTTTTCACTAACGGGAGAGCCTCTGCATAAATATGTAGCCAATGACATAACTTTGTCCTGAAATTGTTCCATGGCGGTTGATGTAGTCAGATTAAACTGTCCAATTGCGCAGTAGATAGGCGACTAAATCCACACATGTCTTGTAAACCACTGTCTTTTACCCTCCTTGAGATGGTCCATCTTGAGACACCCATCATAGTCGCAATCTTTTTCCATAAAAATCCCAAACCTCGGAGATCAACCTCGGCTTATATTTGAAACCTTGGTCATCCAGGGGAAGGACTCCCTTGCACAGGACAGCAATTTTCTGCAACTGTTGTTGAAGCAAGAGATAGCACTGATATTAGCTGCTTCGTTGCAGAAAAGATCTCTACAAAAACAACTGACAGCGAATTGAGATGTTCAAGATCAATCGTCTACAACCAAATGCGTTTCCACAGTGTTTAAATACGGCAATTAAGCTCTGCTTTCTCCAACACAGAATTCAGAAACATTGGTAAGTCTTCTAAGTTGAATGGCTCTGATCCCATGTTCCCTTTAAATTCAGCAGAAACAGCACTGACAGCTAAGTTCAGCTATGTACTTATCTATAGTTCAATATGGTGTCGACCAGATACATTCTCGTTTCCAGACTCCCTCTGATCCATCATGTGACTGCATTGAATTGAATGAGTGATTGAATTGAATATGTATTGAATTGAATGAAAATATGCATTGAATTGAAAACGGAGGAGTTTTGAATTTTGCTACAATTGGCTTGCCATAGCAGTGTTTATGTACATGCTGCACAATCTATCATACATCCTACACTCATAAGGATTTATATAGGGATTGAAATAGCCCCTCTGACTTGGCAACCTTCCATGTGGAAGATTAGTTTTTTTCTCTGCTCATACTTCGTGCCATTTTCGACACATTTTTGGATTTAAGAGTTAATACCATTCACGATCATATGCAAATCAATTCCATGTTTGCGACCCCACAGCGCGCTTGTTGAAAACAGTGATATAAAATAAACTCAATCATGTGATCTATAAAATATGCGGTATCCAGGGTGAAGAATTTTGAGAATCCTTTCTTGTTATCTGGCGTTAGTGTTTGCAGTGCGAAGCACAAAGGGGAAGCTCAGAGTTTCAACATGCATCGTCATTTGCAACCTGTCATGCATCGTCATTTGTAACCTGTCGTCACACAGGCGCCCAGACGTTTGTGATTTACTAGACCTGCCCCAAGTCGCTCGTTTTTTCTTTGTACTGATAGACACGTTAGAGTTATTTGAAAATATCATTTTGAAATCGCGCACGAGAAGACAAAATCACTTGGAAATCAAGCGCGAGAACATTGCGGAACGCGTGAATCACTCGGAATGAGCGACTTGTTTCACTTGCAGGAAATCGCTTCTGGCTGATGATTTTTGCCGCGAAATGGCATCATTGCATTGGGACCGAATTGGTTTCTTTTTTCCTGTTGGCTTCATTGTCATGTGCCGTGTACAGTTTGGCACTCTCCATGGCGTGTGTTGAGATTGCGATTAGCGATTGTTTAGATTTTCTTCAAAGCTTTGATGAAACCGATTCTTTCAACCCCATAACTAACTAAATTATCTAATAAGACGAATAATTAATTGTGGACAATCTTGTTTGCTTTTTGCCTGGACAAATCTGCTAAAAAGACTAGCAAACAAACAGAAATGTACCAGCGTCACGCGAGCAGAGCGCACTAACCTCGCAAGTTTTGCCAACGGAGTGCGCACGAACGTGAGCGCGCGCACTATTTTGATTGGCAGCCAAATGTGGCGTCACCGTCACCGGTGGAAAAATCCACTGGTGGCGTCAAATTTTCAGAAGTGGCGCGCTGCAGGTGAGACAAGTCACTTGTTCTGCGCCGCCATTTTGATTTTCACACCAGTGCACGCCCTCCATATCTAGCACTCGGTCGCCAGTGCGCCCTCCCTTCTGCGCCGTCCGCGAAGCGAATCAAACGAGCGGCTTGGAGCAAGTCCAGTGATTTACGTACAGTATATGTAACAGTATTGCGTTACGTTTTGAGCCATTTAAGAGAATGTATGAAAATGGTTCGAAAATCGCTCTAAATTTAACTTGTAGCAAAGGAAATAAATAACAATAGCTTACCTTAGTCTGCGCTTGTGTTATTTTGATGTCTTTGTGGCAGCTGAGTAGTTCTAAAGGCATTTAGACGATTTAAACTTTCCCATGTTTGCTTTCCAGTAAAGAGAAACGAATACACCCCTCTGTAACAGACCCAGTGGAATCTTTATCCTCGCAGGGTTTTTGGGAAAAAAGTCACTGGTTGGCTAATTTCCCACTGGGTCTACTCGTTTTCTGTTTTATTTTGCTTATTTATTATTATTTTTTGCAAACAAAATACGCTGGGTCACACCGCACAGTCACTGGGTAAAATCAAAATATTCACTGGGTACTGGGGAGCCTAAATTTCCGCTGGGTAGGGGAAAATAATCCACTGGGCAGGGTTTCAGTGGGTCTGTCACAGAGGGTGTTTAAATGGCTCAAACCGTAACGCAATACTGTCACAGACGTAAATCACAAACAACGTCTGGGCCGCGTTTGGTCGTCACAGTCATCGCCTCCCATGCAGACGTTCTATAGATCGTTTTCACTGTCACGCAACCAAGAAATAAATCGAACACCATTCAGTCAATGAAGTCAAGAAAAAGCGATATTATAGGAGATAGCAAAAGAAGTATTTTGTCCAAGTTTTATGACTGTGCGCTACCCCAAACCGTAGATATTCGCCGAAACCTTATTCCCAAATTTGCAGAAATTCAAAATGCACTTGTTTCTAAACGGAGGATGCTATTCAGCTGAAAAATTGTAGACGGATATAAATTTAGTACCTCTTATGTCTGATGAGGATAGAAACTTTGATACTTCTTTAGTCTTGGAGTTTAGTACCCGATGACGTCACGTGAAAACGATCTATTGGTAGGTCACACAATCTTCCTTGGGGAGGAAGACTGCGTGACGAGCCAAAGAGCGTAAGGGGCTGTCACAGTCACAGACGCTTACTTTTTTAAGAGCTTGTTTCTAAGAGACCGGGACAGACTTGGAAATGAAGGTTAGCCGATTTAGCTTAAATTTATACATAAAGTCCTCATATATGTAGACTTATTCAATATGCCAAAGTTTTTGCTTCATTGAGCTTTTTGCAGCCGAGTTCTGGATAGCACCGCCAAGGGGTCCCCCTTTTCCAGTATTAAACTTCGGGCACACGCTTCAGTCGTTTCATGGAGCAAAAATGTTTTTCAAACGACTCCATTTCTGCGCCCAACCAGGCTCTCGGCCCCCGACCCCAGGCCAACAACCAGCTTCACGCCCCGCGACCTACCAGCCCCGCCCACAACTTTCTGGTCAGCGGACTATTTACGTGCATGCCCAAATACCCCTGGCCGGGGAGATTTCGAAGTTCTGTAAAGAAAAAGACTCGCTGAGAATTAAAAATGTTCCTCTCACCGAAATGAAACAAAGTGTTATAAAGATGTCGAAGATTGCCAAGGATTGAAACGATTCTAACAAAAGCTACTCACCATCGTCCATCTTGAACCGCAGGATGAACCACAGAGGACCACCATAGAGGAGTACCACAGAGCTCGCGGTGATACACGTAAATAGTCCGCTGACCAAAAAGTTGGCTGATTAGGTCTCTGTAGATCCTACTAAGTCAGCAGCATCGACGTCCTTTGCAGTTTTCAGTTCTACTTTTCCTACGAAAGCCCGGGTTAAAAAAAATTGCCTTGCAGGTCAGTGGGGAAAAAAATTTTGCCACTGAGAAATCCCTCCCCCCTCCTCCCCTCAAACGTCAAATGGTTCGCCCCTTATTGGTTTTCGACCATTCACCATTCACGCTTAGAGGACAAATCCAAGAACACCTTGCGAGAACTACTAAAGTACTGTGTTTGAAAGCCCTAAGCCGAGGCCGAGGCCGAGGCCGGGACACTGCGTTGTGTTCTTGGTGCATGTGTATAAATGGGTAATCTAACACCATGCACCATTTCATTTTTACACAGGTTTTCTGTAAACATTCAGCGGACTTGAAATTAACATGACTTCAGTGGAATACACAAAGGAACAACTGAACTTCTTCAGAATTTGTTACATTGCAACCAATGTTGTGCCTGAAGCGCTGCGATTGATTTTCAAGCAGGAATGGGACAACCGTTACAAGAGAACGCGGGCTGGAGAATGGAAGGACACACCTCGAAATGGAAAGGACTTCTTCAGGGGCGAAGGTCCAGAGAACCAAAATAGAAATGCTCATTCCTTAGACATTATGAAGAATGGAAACAGCCGAGAATGGGATTGCACCATGCTCTTTTACGCCATTCTTCATTCGGATTGTATCTACAGACCTAGCAGAGCAGTTCGCTCCAGTGTGCATCGTCTCAGAGATTTTCGGAATATTTCCTTTGCTCATGTGTCAGAGGGCAAGCTCTCAGACCCAAAGTTTCAACATCAAGTTAGAAAAATTCAGCTTGCATTTCTGCACATTGGTCTCTCTACTAAAGAAATCCAAGCCATTAGTAAACAAACAAATTTCCCGACTGAGGAGCTAAGAACTGTTATAGGCGAGGTTTCTAGACTTTCCAAAGAACTTCGAGAAACAGATGCTAAGCTAAAAACCTCAGAAGGACGATGTCATGTCCTTGAATGCCAATTACAGAATAATGCTGCCTCATTTTGCATTCTTCCGCCTAAACCCTCGCACGAGATCGCAGCTCGCGACTGCGAGGTCGCTAAACTAATACAACAACTCAAAACGTTGAAGAACGAAAATGAAAATGACTTAAGCTACTTTTATATCTCAGGAAATCCAGGAAGTGGAAAATCTCAACTGGCTGGTCTTGTAGCAAAGAAAATCTACGACGAAGCCATCAAAAACCCCGATGCCCCCTCATTTGTGATGACTTTGAATGCGGCAAGCTTAGAAACCCTTTTGGCATCATTCGAGTTACTTGCGCGACAGGTCAAGTGTCCAGATTACACTGTCAATGACATCTGTAAGTCAAAAGATTTTAAGACCAACGAGAAAATCAACAAACTGGTGGGTCTGATTGCGACAAAAATTAGACTTTTTGCCTCCTGGCTCCTGGTGGTTGATAATGTTGCAGGTTTATCTCTGATACGTGATTTTCTTCCTCGGCCTGGAAATGAGCAGTGGCATAATGGCCAGTTGCTAATCACAACACAGGACACCTTGTCCATCCCTTCAGAAAGCTCTTTCGTTTCTCACCTCAACATATGCAAAGGCATGGTGCCCGCAGATGCCAGATGTTTTTTAGCGAAGATTTCTGGTATCAAGGATCAAGAAATGGATGAGAAAGTGGCGAAGACTTTACCAGCCACTCGCTTTGGCTAGTGCAGGCACTTACGTTAAAAAGATCCGAGAGAGTAAAGTACGTACTACTTTCGGCTGGAAGGAATATTTGGAAAAGCTAGAAATAGGCATGCGATCTGTCACCGAAAAGGAACTCACAAATACCAATCCAAGCTACCCCAAATCCATGACTGCAGCAACGAGGCTTGCTGTCGAACGGGCGATAACTTCAGACAGTGTTGTTAAGAACGCATTTACGTTCCTTTCTGTCTGTTCTCCTCTGTCACTTCATCTTGACATCCTGCTAAATTACATTTTGAATGTGGACAAGGATCGGGATAGAGAAGAAATTGCCCTTAAGATTCAAGGATACTCACTGCTTTTGTTTGAAGAACGAGTAAATGGCGTCTAAATTCGTCCACACCAAATTGTGCATGACGTCATTAAATCTGTTGTCAAAGAACGTTTTGAGAGTATTGAAAAGGCTCGCATTGTTGATGCAGCTTTACGATCATTCAACCAGTTCATAGACAGTGATCTATCAGACACCTGGAAGGATATAGATTCTCTCACTGAAGGCAAACATCTTATCCCACACTTGACGGCCTTGGTTGTTGAAATTGAAAACTTGTTTGTTGCTGATGAGAAATACCAAGTAAACAAAAGAGTTAATAATCACTTAGATTCGTTACTTCACGTAGCACGGCTTGGCAAAATTTGTCATAATCACTACGAATTGTTTTCAGCGAAGAGGTATTATGAGATAGCTTTCAATTTAATGGAAAGTAGAGTCGTGTGTAGTGATGAAGAAGTAGCTTCTGTTTATTTCCACTTGGCCATGGGTTCTTTACAGCATGACTTGGGTGAGCTGCAGCAGGCCAAGGAGCATTATGAATGGGCTCTAACCATTTGGCTGAAAAAGCTTGGACCCGAGCATGTTAATGTCGCCATTGCTTACAGTAACTTAGGCCTTGTACAGCGTGACTTGGGTGAGCTGCAGCAGGCCAAGGAGTATCATGAACGGGCTCTAGACATTGAACTGAAAAAGCTTGGACCCGAGCATGTTAATGTCGCCATTGCTTACAGTAACTTAGGCCTTGTACAGCGTGACTTGGGTGAGCTGCAGCAGGCCAAGGAGCATCATGAACGGGCTCTAACCATTTGGCTGAAAAAGCTTGGACCCGAGCATGTTAATGTCGCCATTGCTTACAGTAACTTAGGCCTTGTACAGCGTGACTTGGGTGAGCTGCAGCAGGCCAAGGAGTATCATGAACGGGCTCTAGACATTGAACTGAAAAAGCTTGGACCCGAGCATGTTAATGTCGCCATTGCTTACAGTAACTTAGGCCTTGTACAGCGTGACTTGGGTGAGCTGCAGCAGGCCAAGGAGTATCATGAACGGGCTCTAGACATTGAACTGAAAAAGCTTGGACCCGAGCATGTTAATGTCGCCATTGCTTACAGTAACTTAGGCCTTGTACAGCGTGACTTGGGTGAGCTGCAGCAGGCCAAGGAGTATCATGAACGGGCTCTAGACATTGAACTGAAAAAGCTTGGACCCGAGCATGTTAATGTCGCCATTGCTTACAGTAACTTAGGCCTTGTACAGCGTGACTTGGGTGAGCTGCAGCAGGCCAAGGAGCATCATGAACGGGCTCTAACCATTTGGCTGAAAAAGCTTGGACCCGAGCATGTTAATGTCGCCATTGCTTACAGTAACTTAGGCCTTGTACAGCGTGACTTGGGTGAGCTGCAGCAGGCCAAGGAGTATCATGAACGGGCTCTAGACATTGAACTGAAAAAGCTTGGACCCGAGCATGTTAATGTCGCCATTGCTTACAGTAACTTAGGCCTTGTACAGCGTGACTTGGGTGAGCTGCAGCAGGCCAAGGAGTATCATGAACGGGCTCTAGACATTAAGCTGAAAAAGCTTGGACCCAAGCATGTTAATGTCGCCACTACTTACAGTAACTTAGGCCGTGTACAGCATGACTTGGGTGACCTGCAGCAGGCCAAGGAGCATCTTGAACGGGCTCTAGACATTGAGCTGAAAAAGCTTGGACCCGAGCATGTTAATGTCGCCACTACTTACAGTAACTTAGGCCTTGTACAGCGTGACTTGGGTGAGCTGCAGCAGGCCAAGGAGCATCATGAACGGGCTCTGGACATTAGGCTGAAAAAGCTTGGACCCGAGCATGTTAAAGTCGCCACTTCTTACGGTAACTTAGGCCTTGTACAGCGTGACTTGGGTGAGCTGCAGCAGGCCAAGGAGTATCATGAACGGGCTCTAGACATTGAACTGAAAAAGCTTGGACCCGAGCATGTTAATGTCGCCATTGCTTACAGTAACTTAGGCCTTGTACAGCATGACTTGGGTGACCTGCAGCAGGCCAAGGAGCATCTTGAACGGGCTCTAGACATTGAGCTGAAAAAGCTTGGACCCGAGCATGTTAATGTCGCCACTACTTACAGTAACTTAGGCCGTGTACAGCATGACTTGGGTGACCTGCAGCAGGCCAAGGAGCATCTTGAACGGGCTCTAGACATTGAGCTGAAAAAGCTTGGACCCGAGCATGTTAATGTCGCCACTACTTACAGTAACTTAGGCCTTGTACAGCGTGACTTGGGCGAGCTGCAGCAGGCCAAGGAGCATCATGAACGGGCTCTGGACATTAGGCTGAAAAAGCTTGGACCCGAGCATGTTAAAGTCGCCACTTCTTACGGTAACTTAGGTTCTTTGCAGCATTACTTGGGTGATCTGCTGCAGGCCAAGGAGCATCATGAACGGGCTCTAGTTATTAAGCTGAAAAAGCTCGGACCTTAGCATGTTAGTATCACCACTACTTACAGTAACTTAGGCCTTAGGCGTGACTTGGGTGAGCTGCAGCAGGCCAAGGAGCTTCATGAACGGGCTCCAACCATTTGACTGAAAAAGCTTGGAGCCGAGCACGCTGGGGTCGCCACTGCTTACAGTAACTTAGGCCTTGTACAGCGTGACGTGGGTGACCTGCAGCAGGCCAAGGAGCATCATGAACGGGCTCTAGACATTGAACTGAAAAATCTTGGACCCGAGCATGTTAATGTCGCCACTACTTACAGTAACTTAGGTCTTTTACAGCGTGACTTGGGTGAGCTGCAGCAGGCCAAGGAGTATCATGAACGGGCTCTAGACATTGAACTGAAAAGTCTTGGACCCGAGCATGTTAATGTCGCCACTACTTACAGTAACTTAGGTCTTTTACAGCGTGTCTTCGGTGACCTGCAGCAGGCCAAGGAGCATCAAGAACGGGCTCTAGTTATTAAGCTGAAAAAGCTCGGACCCGAGCATGTTAGTATCGCCACTACTTACAGTAACTTAGGCCTTGTACAGCGTTACTTGGGTGAGCTGCAGCAGGCCAAGGAGCATCATGAACGGGCTCTAGACATTTGGCTGAAAAAGCTTGGACCCGAGCACGCTGGGGTCGCTACTACTTACAGTAACTTAGGCCTTGTACAGCGTCACTTGGGTGATCTGCAGCAGGCCAAGGAGTATCATGAACGGGCTCTAGGAATTCAGATAAAAAAGCTCGGACCCGAGCATGTTAATGTCGCCACTACGTACAGTAACCTAGGTGCTGTACGGCTTGACTTGGGTGACCTGCAGCAGGCCAAGGAGGATTATGAACGGGCTTTAGGAATTCAGATAAAAAAGCTCGGACCCGAGCATGTTAATGTTAAGCGTATTCACAGTACGTTAGCTAATGTACAACGTAAGTTGGGTGATCTGCTGCAGTGACTGAAGAAATCCAGAAGACGTTGTAAACGCGGAATCTACCGTGGCTTGAGCGGTTCTAATAGCACTGTGTAACGTTCATAAAATGTTCTTGTGTTACTACACGCCGGTAATCTGCAGCAGAATTCCTTATTCTTTGGAGTGTTGCAATTTGACTTATTGTAATTGCCTTTTCAATGAGAAACTCTCTGGGTTCGTGTCCTTTTTAGCTTTCGTCGCCGCTTATTTCCCTTTTGTGATCGGTCTGTGCCGTTTTTAACGGCCGATGCCATAATTGGTAGCTTTTCGGAATGGACGATGTTAGATCTGCTCTAGTTTACACCTGGACTATGTCGCGATCGAAACTGGTTCCAATTAGGTGATACACAGTCTTAAATTGTTCACTTTCACACTGGCTTGCTTGCGGTTAGCTTTTATTTGTTGGTTAGGGCAATACTAAAGTAAAATAGATTAAGAAAGTCATCTTTTATAATTAAATTTTGCGGGGATTTGGCGGGTAAGCCTTGTAGTGTAGTGGTGAAAATAGGGATGTTGACATGTCCGAGGCTCCGGGTTCGATTCTGGTCATTGACGTACAATTTCTCTTTTTTGTGGGAAAACAACCAAACAAATAGCCAAACAAATTTTAAGTGACGCTAAAATGGCGTCGACCGTTTACGAATTGAAAGGGAAACGGGCTTCGTCGCCAGCTGGTCCTTTTGGCTCGGAAACTCTCCATGATCCCTCCTCCCCAGAGGCGTCTTGATCAATACGCCCACAAGCAAATAGTTTTATTCGGCATAGTAACGTAAGCCCAGGGACGGCGGAGCGTATTTTAAAGTGGGGAGGGGGGCTTGAAAAACGAGCGCCGGAGGCGCCGGTTTTTAGGGGGGTCTGGGGGCATCCTTCCCCAGAGAATTTTGAAATCTAGAGGCTCGGAAATGGAATTTTCAACATTCTCCATGAGATATTTCTTAAAAAAGACAACCTGGATAAGTGTAACATGACAGGTACTTTGCTTGCTTACAGCAATATTTTGGAAGTTTTGTAAGCGTATTTTTCAGCCTTCCACGATATATCCTGGCTTTAGTACACTAACCTGGGTTTTACACAATCTCCCCGTGTGTGGTAAACACGAAAAGTTTCCGACAGGCTTTGAACAAGGTTGTAGCTTTGTAAATTCTCGTCACTAATGAAATGAAGCAAGTAGGATTCAAGCAATTGTTTCATCTGGTTAGTGCTCTATGTATTTTACGTCTTTTCTCAAATAACTACTGAGTATTAATTGAATTAACGTTAACGGAAGTAGTCCACTATTCAGTCAAAAATGTGATAAGATATTATTCCATGCTTAAAAATGACTCTGGAATGACAGCAATAACTGCCAGTAACTTTTTTTGTACAAAATGGCGCTTTTCCGTTTCCGTTTTCCTTTTTTTTAATTATTTACGATTTCCTTTCTTCATTATTTCTTCATACGAACCTTATTCTAAAACAAAAAATGCCACCAGCCCCCCCCCCCCCCCCCCCCCCCGGTCCGCCGTCCCTGTAAGCTGAAAAGAAGATTAACTCGCCGATCTTTGTTGACTCAACTGCAATCTCGTTCCCAGAGTCAACGGGCTCCTCGGTCAGCGGTTGGTCGCCGAGGAGCCTGTTGACTCTGGGAACGAGATTGACTCCACTGTTGAGATCAGCGCATATGCATGCACAGCGCAGCCCATGATACTACGGGCGCGATGCAGCAATGATAGTTACAATAGATGATAAATCTCACATCAAGAAATTTGTTATTTCCGACGGCTGAGCACGCTAAGTAGGCTGAAATAACTATTTTGTCGGCACGAGATACAACAGGGCCTGGGGTCCAGGCCGGGGAATCATGGGTGATACAGGGGTATAAAAGGCTGGGTATAACACGTGGTAGTTATCTAGCCCTCAGAAGCAACCGCGTTCTGCCCTTCCTTAATGTCTGTTTAGCTCTTTTTCTCCTTCTGCGATGTCTGTCAGTTCAGAACAAATCTCCGATCTCTCCCATGCCCACAATACTCAGCTCATGTGTTCCTTTAAAGAACTAAAATGCACTTTTGGTCCTTGCGATGAGTTGTGTGTTTTACTCAAATTGAAGTGCTTTGTTTTCTAACTGATTGTCATTTCATTTTCCATTTGATATTTCAAGCGAGTACAGGAAGTCATTCCTACAGCCGATAAGTACTCGACTGTCAGCCACCACAGGAGAAGAAAATACTTCACCAGGCAATGAATAAGATGCTAAAAGATCACCAGACTGAAAATTCAAAACAAACATAGTTCCAACGGTTGAAAAAACAAACACTGCCACTTGAGCGTCACGCTTGTCACAACACGACGCGTGACATGTGGTGTGACAGTCTATGGAGTGATTAGCGTTCAAGTTGGCAACGAAAGGACTTGAATAAACTTGTCCATCAGTAGCGAAACTCCACTGCAGCTCTCCGTTCAGTGATAAACGGTACACACGTTTGTCGTGAGAGCCAAACACGATATGACCAGACTGGTTGCAACCACATTCTGTATCAATGTAAGTTGGTGAACAGAATATTGAACCGTGACTCTGAAACTGCCAGAGCTTGTCACCCTTAAAGTCAAAACAATAAACAAACCCATCCACGCACGCACAAACGATACCCAATGGCGTCACCAGTGGTGACGCAAACACTGGTTTGGAACACTGCTGACTCCAAAGGATCGTATGTCCAGTAGCATCAATAGCAAGAAGTCGGCCGGTCAATGTAGCAATAAATACTAAATGTGGTTCAATGCTAAAACATGGAGAACTGAAACACGATCCACCGCCGCAATCTACTGCGCAGACACCCTGCTTGTTTGCGATGTCAACTGCATACAAATGCTGATCATGTGACCCGACCCAGGCCACTCCTGTCAGTGGGTCGACGCATGGAGAGCTTTTTACCGCTGCACCAGTTTGAAATGTCCAGAGTATCTCTCCGGTGAAACGGTTAAACACGTACAGTTTACCATCATAACAACCTTGAAAAAAAAAACAACAACAAAAGAGAAAATGAATTCCCATATTGCCCTTTTGTCCTGCAAGTTGTTGGAATTGTTTGAGTCATGCATTCGCTTTAATTGATAATTCTCAGACAGTGCACGGTCAACACCCAAGTGGTAGCTGCTGCTGCTGGTGTAAAGGGTATGCAGGTGACGTCATAGCCGCCATATTGGTGTACCTAACCAAAAGAATTTTAAGTAACTTCTTTCGTTTGGTACACCAACATGCCCGCCATCGCCGTTGTTATTTAAATCCCACCTGACTGAGTGAATATGCCTTACACAACAGAAACTCTCGAGAAAAATACACTGTTAATCTTTTCATCAAAGACTGATCCCTTACCGACTACAACTGTTTTGAAAAAAAAACAGGATGGTTGGAGTCCACACTTACAAGGAATAATCGATTCTAGATCTTACTTGAACGGAAAACGGGAATAAAAGAATTTAGTAAAACAAAAACCCAAATTCAATGAAGCAATTGGACTGCTCTTCAATATTTTTGTAGGAAAACTAGTATTTAGCAGATTACTGTAAAAACATCTCACCTACTATAACATATCTGCCACACTTTGAGAGAGCTGCAGACGATTCTACTCTGTCCCCCACCCTACTCTCCCACTGGACTTTGCCGTCGCTGAGTCTGACGCACATGAACATGTGAGCATGGGAGCCAATGAAAACCTCCCCCTCAGACCTCCCTTGCGTGTATAACACAAGTGGAGAAGCATCGATACACTTGTACAAACAAGTTTGCCATTGACAAGTGATAGAAACTTTGTATTCTTCTTCGGCATTGTTGAAACTGGCCATTTCTTGGTGAGCAACGCGAGTCCCACGAGAAGTACCATTCTTGAGAGAAGCGAGGGACTGGTGAGGAATCTTTTCTTTCAGTGATGACGCCATTGCCTCGCAGGATAAAAAGGAAGGCTGGACACTAGTTTGATGAGACACGCTGCTCGTTTTGTTGAGAGTGGAATACTTACAGAAGTCACAAGTAGTCCACTGGTTTCTTCTTCGCACAGAACAAAAACAACTTTTCAACTCTGATAAACCGCACATCTTATCTTTGTTTGAATATTCAGTCTTAGCCGCCTTTATATCTTTCGATGAGACGTCATCAGTCATGGAT
Organism: Blastomussa wellsi; assembly: GCA_947652115.1. Taxonomy (NCBI): domain Eukaryota; kingdom Metazoa; phylum Cnidaria; class Anthozoa; order Scleractinia; family Plerogyridae; genus Blastomussa; species Blastomussa wellsi. The sequence goes on along the minus strand of OX393568.1, from coordinate 2,350,952 downwards.
AACAATTTTCGTTTTACTGGAAGTATCGAGGCTTGCTCAGAGAAGACTACATTAGGGTTCAAAATGATGCAGATCTCTTCATTTCCTTCTTCTCGTTTTGTCTCCAATGTGTTCATTTTGCTTTGAAATTCTGCTCCATGCTGAACACTCACGTCAATTGTTTCTTTGTTCATGTGATATTCATGTGCTGAAATCGTGATTCTTATGCCTTTTGAGCTGCCCCATGGGTCAGCAGGTGTACGTAAATTATCGCGACTATTCTCTGCATTTAACAGTTTGGGAAGTGTCTCCTTAGATTCCAGACCAGTTAGTTTACTATCAACGTAATTACAAAGGACGTCAAAAGGTTTGCTTAAAATTACTTCCAACAATTCCGAAAGATCAAGTGCTGTTTTCTTCTGCTTGTACGCAAATGATTCAATTAAATCCGCCAATCTTACGGCATCAAAGGACGACCCGCCACTTGCAACAAACATGTCGTCTTCCTTTACATCTTTTTTGGCTGTTTCACAGAAATTGCCTGGCTCTCGTTTTGCGATTTCAGAATTGCTAGAAGCAAATGATCTTTCTGCAGTTCCCGACTCGTTCATTTCTAGCACTTCATCCCAAGCGCATTCCAAAAATTCTCTTGTAGACTTTATGTCCCCAAGCATTGGTGCCTTCTGAACATCAGCCAATAAGGAGCCCCTGTCAATCTTCCCATGCGCTGTCATTGGCAGATGAGAAACCACGTGAACAAAGTCTGGCTGAGCCTCGACTGGTAACAAGTTCATCACATCACGCTTCAATGAAGAAAGTTCGTGATTATTATATGGCGAAGATTTTTCAGCTATGAATAAATGAAGTCTGGAGAGATTGACTTTAACTCTTTTCTCTAAAACAACTGAACAAGGACTTTCTAGGAGTTTTTCTGTAATCTGACGCTCAATCCAGTCTAGATTTATTCTCTTGCCCATTCGCTTGATCTGCCTGTCCCTGCGCCCACAAAACCAGATGCAGCGGTCTTTCACATATGCCCAGTCCCCCGTCGCACGCATTGTTCCCACGGTGAGAGATGTCTCGTTACCAAGGAGACAGACACGATGTGACCCACCTGTAAAATAATGTCATGTGACGTTAGTCAAAGTTGTCCTGAATTACTGGATATTTCTGAGATTTACAAACCAAGTTAATTTTCCAAGTGGTAGTCTCTTATGCTTTTGCTTCCTTCAAGTAAGCACCCTGGGTGTATCAGAATTTTGTTTTTAATTTATGTATTCTCTTTTCCTTCAAGTTTTTAAGTTTGTGCTTTTTGTGTATATTTGAAACTCCATTTACTCAATCACTATTATTTGGGTATCATTGGGAAGTTCGTTCCCTCCTGAAAAACTTGAGTAAAAGGGATACCTTTTTTGGTCAAAGCGTCAGAAGTGGAACAAAAGTCAACGTTGGTCATGGCCAATTATGGCCAGCACAGATGGGTGTCAATGAGTAAGTTCTGTGACTCCTGCAATGGAATTTCAATTTCTTAAAACAATGATTTTCTTGAACTTTTACTTGAATTTGCCTGAACAATTCAACCCCCCCCCCTCCATGCTCACCCCCTACCCCCCAAATCTCTAACTCCGGAGATCTCGAACCAATTTTTGTTTCCTTTACTTTAGTTCGAGTACCGGTATTCAGGATTTCACTGTGCCACATGTTAACTTATGTGCTTTGATGCAGAATCTTTTTAAGTAACTCACCAATGTATATTTGGCCCAAGCCTTCCTGAATAAGTTGGCCATTTTCATCTCGCACCTCAATTACAGTGTCAGATAATACGATACCAAGTGGCACATCATTAACCTCATCAATCAGGCAAATCTCAAGGTCTTCATGTTGAAATGCCACATTTCCTTGACACATATCAAACCTACCCTCCACCAATTCATTATCAAGAATACGATGGCATGAAGCCCAACATGAAACCTCAGTAACACCATAAAGATTGTAAATCACAGAGGTGTTCTGAGAGTCCTTCCACTGTCTGAGGGTTGAGAGGGTGGGGCAGGATTCTCCACCAAAGGCAAGCACTCTGAGTGATGAATCTTTAGTGAGAACTTTAGTTCTGATCAGGTCCTGGCCTATGTGATACATCAGAGATGGAGTAGGCTGTTATGGAAAAGAAGAAACTGGTTGAAGAACACAATGCCTATATGGGAATTGGAAGTTCAACAGTAATATTATTGGTAAGTTCTTGATTAAACACCAAATGCTTAGCTAATTTTAACATGAATGGAACACTTACTTGCAAAATAGTCACTCTTTCCTCGTCAAAAAGAACATGACAGAGCTTAGAAGGTGTCATTTTAACACAGTCAGGGACAATAACTAGCCTGGCTCCTGCAGTAAATGCTATCAACATCTGTACAATGAAGGGGTCAAATGTGTAGGGAGATGCAAGAAACACCGCATCATCTGATGTCACCTGGAATATATCCCTGTGAACCAAAAAAGTACAATTTAATTGACTTTTTTTTGAATGGAAAGAAGCAAGGGAAATAGCTTTAATCATGTTTGTGGTTATCATTTTCGTTGCTTTCCAAAGAAAGTCATTTTATGGTCAGTGTTCCTCAATCTACAATAAATGTAGGTACCGGTATATAAGTTTTGCTTAAACCTTTAAACGAGAAGAGGCTTTATATTATTGTGTTAGTAGGAGGTGGCAAGTATTTCAGTATAGATGACAAAATCGTCAGCTGCTGGCACATTTTGACGGGACTGGGGAAAGAGTTATAATTTACAGTGTACAAAGAAATTCCTATCCAACACCTTGGGGCTACCGCTAGCGGAGTTTTCTGTCAAGCTAATGGATTTTTCCCATCACTTGCCAGATGAGCAAGTACAATTTTGACATTTTAGTTGACAGATGAAGGAAGCTGAAGATTTATTGGAATCAACAACACAAACTAAATCAAGTCTATTGGTCGAGCTACATTCTTCGACATTGCTGTGATCTGAAGCACATGGTTGTGCAATGACACATAAATACATTTCATTGGGTGAATCAACAATATAACAGAAACTCAGGTGGATAAATATCAAATAGCAAGTCATGCAACTTATAATGAATTTTTAACACATAATTTTACTTTAGAAACGTTAACGGTTTTGTCTGGGTTTGTATCACTTTGGATCAATATAATAATAGTAATAATAATATGAATTACTTAATTGACCACTCCCCATTGGGGCTTTTCGGGGCCAATGTAAACAAACATTTTAAATGAACATAACAAGGTTAAGAATCCCAACTGGCAGGAGGCAGACCAGTTGGCTATTTACAAGCGTAGCCGAGGAGTTGAACTTGGGGCTACCGAGAACAACACCAGCTAGTGATTAGAACGGGACTTGAACCCGCGACTTACGGATTTCAAATCCAACACTCTAACCACCCGGCCACACTGCCTCCTCTTATGAAATTTGATTCTTTGCAAAATGATAAAATAATTATTATTTACCTCAGATCTGCTACGTTTGGCACTATGCATCTATGAGGTACTTTAACAGCTTTAGCTTCGCCTGTTGTCCCAGATGTCTGCATGACATATGCAAGACCCAGAGACTCTGCATGCATTGTATCTCCTTTAAATTTAAAGGACTTTCTGATAAGTAAAAAGCCACTGTCATCGAGAGCTTGATTTCTTATAAGCTCAACTTGGCAGTCACTTGATAAAAGAATTTTCCACTGCGACAAATGCTTTTGAAACGACTCAAGTAGTTCTTTTTCCACAAGTACGAGATTAACGTTCAATTTTAGTAAAAACGTGCAGACCATGTCTGGCGGCCAATTCAGATCTATCGGTGCAAAGCAACTTTCACACTTCAGTACTCCAAGAATGCAGGCCGACAAGCCAATTGACTGTTTGGAAAAAATCGCTATTATTTCCTGTCCTTTGCATAAAGTACTCAGGAAATCTGCTACTTGGTAAGCCTTAGCGGCCAGCTCCCGATATGTTATGTGCTCTTTTTCTATTCCAGAGTTAAAAGTAACAGCGATATTGTTGGCAAAATCTCGAGAAGTGTTCTCAAACATGGACTCCAAAGTCATCATAGTGTTTTTCGTACAATGGTACTCCAGAGAGTCAGACTTAAAAATCTCTAACTTTTGTCCGCCATGCTGGAGCCCGCATGGCTTGACCAGCTGTCCACCGTAAAAGTGTAAGCTCATGAGCATCTCATCGAATCGTAAGCCACTGTCCAATGAAATGTTTACAACTCCATATTTTACAAAAGTGAAGTTTTGGACGGCAAAATGAACACTTTTCTTTCTCGTTTAAACACAATATTTGCGTTTACCTTGACCGTTCTCGCTGCCCTGACATTCCTATGCTTCCTGTCAACGCTTTTTAAAGTTCATCAAGCACCTCTTCATTTACAGACAAAGAAGGTTTTGGTGTGAGTATGACCATCTCGTAGACAAAGACTATCGTTCTTTTTTCTTTCTTTTTCTAACGCGTACGCCATTCTGTATCTTCTCGTTAGGAAAAACGTTCAAGACTTTAGTGTTTCCAAAGACAAGAATGACTTGGGATTTATTACTTTTGATCTAGAAGGAGGTATCCTTTTGTTACTGTTCTGGTACACAACCCCCACCCCTCTCCCCTCAATCATTGTTTCAGCTTCTGTTGTAAAGCGGGTACGGGATCCTTTACGCTCCCTGCTTCTGAAGTGAATTTGTTTGGTAAAAAATGAAATTATTAAAAAGACAAAAAGAAGAAAAAAGGATTTGTTAAAAAGAAATGGTTTTTTTGTTTGTTGTTGCTGTTTGTTTCTTTTCTGTTGTGAATTTATTTCCCCTTTTGCTGTGTTCTTTAATGTTCAGTTCAAGGGTAAATACTAGCCTGATTATTTTCTGAGGTTTCTTGTAATGGTATTTATGCACTCATCAATGTAAATCTCGCAGGAGGCGGGGGGGGGGAGTGTGGGCATAGGTGGGGGATTTGAACTGAGCGGAGACTTTCTGTTCAATTACCCTGCAAGGCAATTGTAGATGGTCAAAAGAGTCACTAAACGTCAATAAAATGTTGCTAGAGAGGCCAATAAAATGGTGCATTAGGCAAGCAACTTTAGACTGTCTAAAGCCTTGTTCACACCAGTGACGTAAAGTCAACAGCAACACGTCAGCTACTTCATTGTATTGGCCCAGACAAGTCTACTACTTCTTGTTTCTCCGCTACTATTTCACTAAACAGAAGTGAATTTACCGGTACTCTTTTCAAATCAGCTTCCTACAGCACTTCGAATTTTATTGAAACTGTGATTCTCCTTGCAATAGCTTTGTTTTGTGTGTATTGCAATACACACAAAACAAAGTCTCAAGTATTTATCCACTTGGCCTACAAGCACTTTGCTGTCTCCCCCTCTTTCTTTTACATGGGTAAACCTCAGTTCAAGCTGGTTGGACCTGATATTCAGGCCACATAATGATGGGCAGCAGTGGAAGCAAGTACAAATTATTTGTAGACTCTTGCATTGTCTTAACCACGTTTTAAGTTGCCCCTTGCAGCACAAAGACTTTCCTTGATTAAAAGCAGATATGAAAAGTATTTTCAACTGGAATGTTAAACAGCTATTCTTGTACCTCACAGCTGAATACTCTACCAAGAATAATGTAAGACCGTCCTTCTGTTCTTGTTACATATTATTTGTAGACGGCTGCCATCGTGGCACCTGTCTGAGAGTAACTTGAGTATGAATGCTTGGCAAGATTCACCTGTAGTAAGCTAACTGGTGTGACAGATAGACAGACATGTTTATTTGGAGTCTTGTACAATAAGTAGTATATGGACTATGATTTCCAAATAACTAAAAATTACAAACAAAAATATATATGGCTAATAAGTTATTAATTAATTAATTCCTAGAGTATTTACTTTTTGCCATCTTCCCCTTTCCTTTTTTCAAAGCATTCGAATATATGTTTTGCTATTAGTTTTTGTATTTTAGCGTTTCCGCTACTGGGGGGGGGGGTTATTAGAAACATGAATATTTTGTTAGGTGACATTCTGCTTGTTTTGATTCTATATTCTTTTTCCAAATGATCTAGTTCCTGGTAGGTTTGTGTGTGTGTGTGTGTGTGGGGGGGGGGGGGGGGGGGGAGGGGGAGGGGTTGGAGGTGGGGGTGGGTGTCTGAACCTCCTGGGTTCTGCGGAATCTATTATATAGACAGCCCTGTTTCCATGTTTAACATTATTTAGCAATTGTAATGATTACATGTTTCAGTGTAATTAATTATTATGAGGCAACTGTTCTGAAGGGTAACTCTGATCATTCGGAAGTATGACTTCAATCATGGCTACTTTTTTTATTTTTCCCCCTTTGATTGTCTCTATTTTTCTACAATTCAGTACTTTTTCTTGTCACTTCACCCACACAGAAATTTAACCAAGTAGTAATCTGGGACAAAATCATCCTACGTGGAGACAATGCACTACTAAACTACCATGGCATGAACACAAAGTACTACTTCTTTGATGATGGGATTGGACTCAAGTATGTATGAACAAAATTAGAAAGTAGAAAAGCATCTCAGCATCGAGGGTTTTGTCAGGTACTGATCATAAGAGATTGGTGCATTAGAATGTTTCCAATTTTGTAATCACTCATTGATTTTTTTTTATTTATTTTTTACTGGGTATGGTAAATACAGGAAACTTCCAAATTAAAACTTGCAATTATTGGTCTTAGCATGTGCATATGTTCAGGGTTCGTACTCTTTTGAGCTTTTGAAATTCCATGACTTTCCATGACCTTTTCCATGACTTGTCAAAGTTTTCCATGACCTAAATTGCAGCATTTTCTAGGAAATCATCTTTCATTTTGGGTACGTTTTTACTATTTTCCTCACAAGAAAACAGAATTGATTTTGTACCTTTTTAATAAACATAATTTTCCATGACTTTCCATGACCCATACTCAAATTCCATGACTTTCCAGGCCTGGAAAATGAAATTCTAAAATTCCATGACTTTCCAGGTTTTCCATGACCTGTACGAACCCTGATGTTGTACAAATTTTTAAATTAAAGAGCATATGTAAGCCTCACACATTGAAGAGACTGGTAGGAACCTCAACACAAGACTGACTGACGAGCGACGAGGAACTGTGACATCAACAATCACATTGCTGAGCACAATCGACTTACAAACCACAATATTGACCCAGACTCTCCTTTCTGTTTGGCCTACAGCACTAACTATTTTCAATGACTGACTTTGGAAAGCTGGTTTACTAACTTAGAACAGAATCCTCTCAACAGAAGTCAACAACTACCAGTGCCATACAAATGACTAATTCACGACATGGACATAACAAACAGACTGAATAGAATGACCTTACGTTACCAATGGATCAAAACCAACTAATCACAACCAACAACATCAACTACGCAAGTCTTGCAGCCAATGACATCACGGCTAAACTGACCAATCAATTTTCACAAACCAGACTTAATAACATTCGACTGACAAACAACCCTTCATGACTCTGATGATGACTTCCACTCAGGTTGTCGAAGCATCAGTCACTGTTACCTACAACAGTCCTTCTCAGGACAACCCTCACCCGGACAACCAAACTACATGATCGACTGTTACCCCCCAGATTACTTTTGACAGTCCATTTTGGAAACAGGTTTTTGATCATTTTAATAAGTTATGTGCAAAGTGTTACTGTGAAACCATCCTGGAATCTGATTTACATATTCTCTATTTTTTTCAGAGGAAACAAAAATGTCAGCTTGTATTTATCGTGGAATGTAATTCCCAATGCTGGAATCCTGCCATTAATAAGCCAAGAGAACAAGTTCTATTTTGACTTCCCAGATGATTACACTGTTAACAGAGCTGGATTTGATCATTAAAATAATTTTACTAAGCTATTTTATATTTTGAAGTTAATGTGCCACGAGTGAGGAAATCTTTGTTATGTACAACTGATAGCATAGCTGGTTTATAGCAAGGCATGACAGAAAGTGAAAAAATTGTGAACTCAAATTAGAAGATTGAAGTTCCCACACACAACTGGTAGCCATGCCAAGCCGAACCACGTGACCTGACCTTTATTCATACAAAAAAGTTGTAATAAAACATTACAAAAGAGCAAGTGGCTAGAAACAAATTAAGCGAAAACACCTCAAGAGCAATAAATGACCCTGCAAGGGATTTACAACAAAGGAACAAAGGAAAAGAGAAACACTGGTATCCAAGTGTAAAAAACTTGCAAGCCTTTGATGGGCGGGTAGGAGGGGAGGTCAGGCACAATGAACGGCAACAGAAAAACTGAAAATATACCACCATGACCTAGACCCCCCGCACACACTAGCACTCAGACTCCCAGATGTGTGTGAGAACAACGTTTTCCGCTTTATTCATTCCTCAGCCAGCAGAAAACAACACTTGTTGCCACACACTGGCAACTTTGTCATGGCACTATTTTCTTCCTTTGTTCTGATGGGTGTGGCATGCATCAAAGTATCCACACTGTAATAATATTTATTTATTATTTTTCAAATTGTTTTTCATATTTCTGTTGGTAAAAGAACAAACCACATGCAGTTTCTCTGATGAAGCAATTTAGGGAAACATCAAAATAACAGAAAATGTTGTTGTTTTTCTGCTGGCTCTCCAGTGTTAGCTTGACTCATTAATTAGCTCTGAAATCATGCTCGCATCATTCAAACTTGGTAACTGAAATTACATTACAACAAAATATTATTATGTTCAAGATAGACTGAAGACAACAGGAATACACTGTATACTTTATTAACAGCACAGGACTGATGACCAAATCAAAATACTCAACAATAAATACCTACCCATTGACAAGACTAGTGCGAGACTATTAAAAAGGTAAATGTACATGTTAGCATTTCAGATCAACTGAATGCACTTTTAAATGAAAACAACTAGATTGTATTTCAACAGACGCTTTTAAGGCCTGACACAGTCATCATTAATTTACAGTTAGTTACATATCACAAGAACATATTCTTTGATCAAGCACCAAATTAAATTCAACTTGAATATAAAAAACAGATTTTTCTGAGTTCTCTGAGTATCTTTCTTTGCCCTGTATAAATTATCAGCCCTTTTCACCATTAAAATATTATCCCCTTGCTTCATAGAAGAGGATGTATCCAGATTCTGATGATTTCTGGATTTCTGATGTCAAACCATAGAATTCTTCTATTGATTGAGCCTCAATTTTCTGCAAAATGGGAAAAATGTGCCTCTTAGTACAATGCAACGGACGTTGCACACAATACATCGATTGCTAAAAATATTTTATAACTAAGATATACATCTTATTGACCAAGTGCAATGGTTCCCCTGCAAAAAATTGGCCTCTGGTCTTCACTGTGAAGATGAAGTGCAGCTTGGTCTGGACTTAAGTCAGTCACAGGAGGCAATATTCTCCCAGTACAGTACTGAGAAAGCCTGCTTTTTAGTGGAGGAAGACGGGTCTGAGCTTTCCACTGCTCGTGCCTTTTACTCCCAGCTACCATCACTTCTTGAGTGGCTCCTACCGTTTTTCATGTCTGTCACAAAATATTATGCAATTTTGCAAATTTTTTTCCTGATTCCCACCACCTTTGAAATCCCAATTCCTGAACTCTCTTCTGCCACCTCTCATACTCATCACGTCCCTATTCTCCCAGGTTTCTGTGGACAGCTTCAAATTAACATGTTTAATTCTACACTTGAATTTCACATGCAATGCAAAAATATGACCTTTGCATGACTCATTCTCATGGTACAACATAACACCTTGCTGGTGGACAAGCCACGTAGTGGGACATCAAAAAAAGAGAGAATTATGTCCCAGACAATAGCTTGCCTAAAAGCAAGGTGTTTCGTACCATGTGGCTGTATTGTGCAAGGAGCCTATTATTATGTACTAACCTCTACAATATCATCATCAAAGAGAAGCCAGAGACCGTGACTTTTCACTATTGTAATATAATGGCCCCTGTTTGGTCCACTGAAAGAATGTTAATAAGCAACTCCATTAGCTTAGAAGATACATTGCAGGTCTGAAGACACATTACAAGATAGGCATGCTGTGAGCAATATGCCCTTTGATCTTCCAAGATGACAGACAGGTAGAGCCAGAGAGACAGAGTCAGTCAAACAGATGTAGTTTGACAGACAGACATGAAAAGCCAAGAGTATTGGGGTGCCTTTATTCATATTAAAGAGCCTGACCCACCCACTTTGCATCACACGCCTCTGTTATTGTTATTGTTATCACAAAAATTCACATTAAACCCTTTTCTTCCAGGATCCCAATATAAATTCTCCCAAGTGTAAGTCCCGCATTTCTTATAAAGTTAGTTCAGAAAAAGTTATTTCTTGATTTTAACAGATTTTTAGGACTTTCCAGGACCTGTAATCATTTTTCCAGGTTTTTCGGGACCCATACGAGCGTACATGGAAGTTCGTGTCCGATAGCCTGGGGCTAGTGGTTTTTGCCATTGGGCTAGTGGATTTTATCCTTCACTTGCGGCAAGTGAAAGTTTTCACAAATTAATTAATTCATCACACTTCTGAGAATTTTTTCAGGCTAGTGGAAATGACCTCCGGGTTAGTACTTCCTGGCTTCAGCTTGCCCAAAGGGCAAGTTGGAAAATTCAACTTCTTTGTACCCTGCATACGAACCCTGTGTGTATGTATGCACTAATAAATCAACTGATTTGCATAACTTACAATGAGCATCTCATATTACACGACAGAGCTTTTTGTGCATATTATATTTAGTGCAGTACAAAAATTTGCACTCTCACCACCGGTGAATTCTAGTACTGCGTGAATTTTACAGTCGAACCAAGTGAAGCGTAAACCCCTAGAATACATTTAATGAATTGATTATTGGAAAATTGAACCTGTTATTCGTTTCAATGTTGCATTCGGTTTCAAAAGGAGCGGATCAATGCTCAACTCAAAAGACAATTTTTGATTGGACTAGGCGAGAGCTTTTCTTGGCTATATTTACATCTCGTAGAACTTGCAGAAATTCTTATTCAAGTTAATGGTGGGAAGAAAAGAGTTTTCTGGCAAAGCTCGTTCAAGTTTTTTGTGAACATTTTCATGTGGCTCACTTCCGCCATAGGAAAAAGTAGTGAAGGTTCCGTACGTACCGTTGAAAATTGCCAATTGTCTTCCTACCATTATGCGCTGCCACTTGCAAGTCACAAATTTCCCATATGAATTTGTTTGAGAGGTTTCCAAAGCTCGTAAATTTGGCTGTGCAAGTTAGTTCCTTGCCACCATTTTGAAAAGGAAACAATAATCCATATAAGGAGCATCTCTTGTTCGTCTAGTCCAATCAAAACTCGACTTTGAGTTGAGCATTGATCCGCTCCTTTTCAAACCGAATGCAATATTTGAAACTAATAACGGGTTCAATTTTCCAATAATCAATTCATTAATGTACTCTAGGGGGGTATGCTTCACTTATAATTTGGTTTTATCAACTGGGTTGATAATGTCAATTGGCCACCGTAAAGAGATTCAAGAGCTGACCTTTCGAGCGTTAGCCCTTCGTCGGAGCGAATGGCTCCGACGAAGACTCCATGAACGATTCGCTCCGACGAAGGGCTAACGCTCGAAACGTCAGCTCTTGAATCCCTTTACGGTGACCAATTCACATTATCAACCCAGTTGATAAAACCAAATTATATTGTTATACTTCCCACCGACGCAGCACCACAGTTTCTTTAGAAACTTACCCCCTCTATTCATATGCTTCACTTAGTTTTACTGTAATACAAGTAAGGTATTTGATACTGAAAAGCTATCATTATAATTAAAAGAACAGCCATTACTTTCTCTTGATTTAGGACAATTAGTACTTAAAAGAATCCTGTTCTGCACACTAGAAAATGTCAACTGATTCAATGGACTCTGTTTACCTGCCACAATGAATGACAACCGCAACCAGGTCATAAAGTTTTTCGTGATTAATTGCATCATCAGACTAGAAAACAAATAATAAATCACCGGTTAATGGTGTAATAACAAAAGTGTTTAACCCATTGGCTCCTGTGCTGCTTCTGACATCATCATCTTTTAGCAATAAAAACTTAAGGCATCACTTATACTCAATCTCCGCAGGAGGAAAAGATCTTTCCAATGATACCCAGATCAGAGTGACACAGTTAATTGAGCACGAAATACACACAGAAATCTCCGTGCACTTATGGGTTAAAAGTCTTTGATAAGTTTCAGTATACATGAGTGCTGCAGTGCCACATTAAAATGCAGCATCTCCAAAGCCTGGTTTTCACTAGCGTCGGAGTCATAAGCACGACAGAATCGGAGTTGATGTTTCTATTTTCTTTGCTTACGACCCCGTCACTTACGATCTATTGAAAACTAGACTGTCAGAGTCACAAGAAGAAGTGGAAGAATAAACAAATTGTATTGCTAATTTCAGACAATCCGAGTACTTTAATCCTTTCTGCTTGCGACTCTGACAATCTAGTTTTCACTCGATCATAAGCGAGGGAGTCATAAGTGGAGTCGGAACTCTGCTTACGACTCCATCGATTTGATTTTCACTAGTCAAAGACCATAATGCTTACGACTTAAATGACTGTACCCTTGAACAGGAAACCGGCAGTGAATTTCCAAGTGTCAAGTAAACGCTTTCACTGGGCTTTGTTTCAGGATGCATTTCAGAGAAAAAATATTATTCTCAGGGAACAACATTTATTGAGATCCCTTGGGACAAGTCATTTTATGTTTCATCTTTAATTTACTATTAAAATTATCACTTCTTCAAGATGTTTCGGACTTTCCTAGTGTGTGTACTTGCACTTACTGTGTTAAAGAGTCTTAGCTCGAAAGGAAACACCACACGGTAAGACAGCTTTGTATATCTCTGCAATTGTTCCATGTATTTAAACCTCTTCAAGTGAAGCGCTAGAATCTTTGGTAGTTTCTTAACTCTCATTCTGAAAAAGAAATGAAATGACATACATCAAACACATAATCATACATAAGAACTGACCTGTATGTGGCATAAAAAGCAGCTTTAAAAGTCTACTGTCAATTCACATTAGCCTAAGTGGCTAAACTATTAGGCATGTGCCAAGTGTAGTTTGCTTTGTCAACGTCACTTGTCCACTAGATCATGGTTTACCCAGTGGAAAGTATTATCCATCCTTAAAGATCCAGTTAAATAAAACCTGCACTGAGATTTGTGTTAAACGTTGCCTATTGCCTTTTAAATAAAAATGGGGGTTCCCAATGCTCATTTAGGAGTGACAGCAACTTGTCTGCACATGGTAAATCCTTATGATATCACAATGATTCACAAAGAGACTGAGAACTGGTCTATATCATTCTATTTTACAGGGATGTAGCTAAGGGCCGGTTACCGGCTAATTTCACCGGCTGAAAGAGAGCTGATCACCAGCTTTAATTTCACTAAAAAAAACTCGAAGACATTTTGAAGGTAAACTGGTCAGAAAAGCCGGCTGAGCTTGTTAATGAACCGGCTTTAATTTTAATTTTGTTAGCTACATCCCTGATTTTACAGAAAGAAAGTTATTGCTCAATTCAAATGAAGAGCAAAAAAATGATAGGTCAATATACTAGTTTACAAGAAAATGCCAATTTATCTCTCTGATGAGCTGCCATTTTTAACACTGGATAAAATTAAAATAAAATTATGCGCAGTGAGGATGTACAATGCAAAATGTGGAATGACCTTCAATAATAGTGCTGGGCCCTGGTTGGAGAGAAAAACACTGTGAAATGAACATGTCTCACCCATGTCACAACCTCCTCATGAACAAATTAAACACTCACAAAAACTACAGGCTAATGGAGATGGTTTGGAGCTTTGTAAGTTAAAGGACAAGTAAAAAATACCTTTTCTGTGCTTCTTGCTTACTACAACATGTTTCACAGAAGTATTTGTGTTCACTGCAAAGCGTTTCAGTTGAGGAGAAACCTCTGTTTATAAAAAAAGAATTAAACTGACTGATCAGTCAAAGACAGTCATAAACCCATTGTAAATCAGAACGAACATACATTCTACACAGGCAAAGCAAAGGCAAATTCTGCGTCAAGCCTAGTGGCCCACACCAAAGGAGCTTATCCCAGTTTCCTTAGCATGAAGCGACTGAGAGTATTTCTACTCCCCCTGGATGGGATGCTAGTCCATCGCAGGGTTACCCCCCAGCAGTAAATTTGTCAGTACCCATTTATACCCCTGGGTGAAAATGACACTGAGAGTAAAATGTCTTGCCTAAGAACACAGCGCAGTGACCCGCTCAAGGCTCGAACCCGGACCGTCTGATCCGGAGTCCAGCGCACTAACCATAAGGCCACTGTGCCTCTCACATTCTACACAGACTAGTTACCGATTGGTCAGATCATGCCGAATAATTGTAACTATATGCAAATCCAGTTACTCACTTGAGACAATGTGTTATTGACGTATTTTGTTCCACGTCCACTGAAAGATCTAGGAATGATTCATCCTTACTACTTACCTGAAAAAAGGTTAACATGAAGTCAAGACAACTTGCTGATACTTTCTGATCAAAATTATTTTCTTCTTAAAGTAATCAGTGAATAGTATGCTGCAAGGTTTGCATTTCACTCAGTTACAATTCCCATGTAAAAGCTATACTTGACTGAGCTCACCTGTCTTTAAATACATTTTTTAAAAATGATATAAGAAAATCAGTATGGTTCATAGACAAAGAAACTGGATCGAATTTTTTTTTACAGTGTAATAAGCCTTATTGTGAAATCTACATGCAAACAGCATGAAGCGACTAAGAAATTCAATATTTCTACCCCCCCCCTCCCCCCCCCCCTACAATGTAGATGGAATGCTAGTCCATCACAGGGCCCCAGGCATTAAATTTTTGCTGGTACCCATTTATACACCTGGGTGAAGAGAGGCACTACAGGTGAGAGTAAAGTGTCTTGCCCGAGAACACAATGCAGTGCCCTGGCCGAGGCTCGAACCCAGACTGTTTGACCCAGAGACCAGTGAGCAAACCATTGGACCACGTGCCTCCCAAATATATCCTTTAAATGGAACAACTTTTAATTGTATGACAAGTTTAAAATATTATGATATAAAACATATGTTAGAGACCTAATTGAGAGATTCCACGAGTTTCACTAATCTAACACCTGTCCCCCGTAACATAAATGCATCCACTCGCACACATTTGGCTAACAACAATTACTTACTGTTTCACAGCAGAGACATCTTGTTTCATTTGTTAAAATTCCTTCAAAGATATCATGAACCCACGTTGGTTCTGTCTTGCAGTTTTGTTGTGATCCCCCATTGGTTGTTCCCGCAGAAGAGACACTACTTTTACTGCTGACGCTACTAGTGCTGCTGTGCTTGTCTTTTTCTTTTTCCTTTGCCTTTTCTCCTTTTATTCAAAGTTTGGTATAGTAAAAATTAGATGTCAGTTGAACATTCTTGGAAATAAATATCATAGTGCAGTGCTAGCTAGCAAGATCCTTCAGGTGTATTTCAGATGATACCTTCTACTGGCATAAACCTCAGTGCAGTTCCCTGTACATTTCAGTTACATGCTTACATGCAATTACAAGCTTAACTTGTAAAGCTTAACTGATGATTTTCTGTGTTGAATAAAACATTCTACTACTGCAGCAGCTGCTACTGCTGCTGCTACTGCTGCTACTGCTGCTGCTACTGCTGCTACTGCTGCTGCTACTGCTGCTACTGCTGCTGCTACTGCTGCTGCTGCTACTGCTACTGCTACTACTACTGCTGTTACTGCTACTGCTACTGCTGCTGCTACTGCTACTGCTACTGCTGCTGCTACTGCTACTGCTACTGCTGCTGCTGCTCATGCTACTGCTACTGCTGCTGCTACTGCTACTGCTGCTACTGCTGCTGCTGCTACTGCTACTGCTACTGCTGCTGCTGCTACTGCTACTGCTACTGCTGCTGCTGCTACTGCTGCTGCTGCTACTGCTGCTGCTGCTGCTGCTGCCGCTGCTGCTGCTGCTGCTGCTCCTGCTGCTGCTGCTGCTGTTGCTGCTGCTGCTGCTGCTACTGCTGTTGCTGCTGCTGCTGCTGCTGCTACTGCTACTGCTGCTGCTGCTGCTACTGCTGCTGCTCCTGCTGCAACTGCTACTGCTGCTGCTGCTGCTGCTCAGTGATTTAATCATAATAGTTGCATTTTTACTGCCTTCGATAATCTACACACCAGTGGACCTCTACGGCAACATAAGTTCAATTCAATGGGTGTACAAGGTTAGACCTATCAGTTGTAATTGGTTGATCTTGATTCACTTCTTGATGCCTGTTTTTCAAGGTCATGCCCTAAGTAAGGTCCCATTTCCCATTTACAATAGGGAAGTGGAATATATGCTACGGTTGATGATCATGATAATGATGACAATGAAGACAGTGATGACGAGAGTCTTCTTTAGACATTATTACAAAAAGGAACCAAAAAGTGAAAGCGCTTTTGAATAATCCACATTCTTGTACACATACAAATTTAATCCAATAAGAAACCATCTGGAAGTTGTCTCCAGCTTCTGATTGGATAATTACCACACAAAAGAAAGATATTTAATAAAAAGTGGTCATAGTTTCAGGCACCTTGCTGAACACCTCTTGATATGGACTGTCCAATTTTCTCAGGAGTCATAAAATTAATTTAATTATTATATAAACAGGTGAGCTTTCGTGCGTAAACATGATATCTTCACATGTGAAGATAACATGTGCAAATGAGTGAAATATGTTTCAACACGAGAAGAGAAATTTTGTATCTCTGCGCGGCCATGTAATCATCTAGTATGTACTAAATGCCTGGGCAGAAATGGAGGACCAGATTTAAAATAAATTAATGTTTACAACAAAATATAAATGATCAGAACATGTTGGGAGTGCATCTCAGAGTTCTAATTTAACATTGAATGGTTTGACGATGATAGTCAAACACTAAGTGTAAAATCAATGCAAAATCAAATACAGTCATTTACCTTGTAGCAGATCTGCTATTGTATTCAATAGATAATTTAAAAATTCATGGGCATCTTGCTGCATGTAGTTATCAAAAAGTTCTGCAAAAATAGATAATATAGATATCCATTTCTCAACAATACTTAGCAAATTTTATTGCTAACCCCTCTCTCCCAAAAGGAAATTTAAAAACTTTCTCGCACATTTCCACATAATGCCTTCCTTGCAGATTATACTCATGAATGCTAAAAGGGAGGAATAATGTTTTTGAATGTTCATTGGTAATTTTCAAGTTTGGGGTTGCAGAAGCGATATACAGCTTCAGAACCTGTAATTTCATTCACTCCCTGTAACACGCACCTCTATTGAAATGAAATTGTAAAACTGGGCAAAGAGATATAAAATAAAGATATCCATATTAAGGCAAAGAAAATAAAATTATTAAATTTACACATTGTGATCAACAAAACAATTATTTGAGTAATATCACTACTTCTTGTTTCATTATATGATCTTGCATGATACTGAGCCACTATACATAATGACAACAATAAATGTATGAAGTAATGTTTAATACTAAACATAAGGAACAATCAAAACGTTTTAATATTATCATCATGTTTATTTTTAGATGGAGGTGTACAGCTGTCAAACTTGGAATCATATTAATGGGTCAGAGATGACATTTTGTGTAATATGACTATTATTAACCCCAATTACTTCCTCAGCATTTTTAAGAAAGCTAATACAAGGTAATTCCATTCCACATTTTTCCACCAATACGCAAGACTTGCTTTGGTAAAAACAAAACAAAATTCTGCTTCAAAAATTGGGGAGCAAAATAACCAGTTCATTTCTATTAATGATGTTTGTGTATCAACACTTTTGTACATATATTGAACCCATCAGAAATTATATTTTAAAAGAAAACCCATGTACAGACGCGATAAATATGGTTTACATAAGCTTACATAATGGGAAATCAAAGGTTTTGGTAAGATTAATTACTTTTGCCTGTTTTGTAAACTGCAACCCGTATCATGCACATTTGTGTGAAAATATTCAACTAACCATTCTCTTTCCTAAGTCTGGCAACGAATTTCTTGGGCGCCAAAACACCAACTTTCTTCTTTTGCGAAGCAATGTTCCCAAAAAGATCAGCCAAGCATGTGAGTAGGGATTCTTTCCTCTTAGAAAGAGGTTTATACCCCAGCACTCTCTCGCGAAATGGACGACAGAAAAACAGCGCTTGCAGAACGGAGTTGCAATAACATGTATTCCCAAACTGCAAAGAAAGTATTTCAAATTTTATTAAGCGTGTTATCGCGATCAACGATCTTCATATGGCAGCTGAGGGAATTCTATCATACTTACATTAACCAGACCAAAATAATGTTCATTTTGGGGAAATTCATGGCCAATTTCCTTCTCCAGTTGTGACGCGGTTGCACCCTGCAAAATGCAAAATTAAAATCCGAGGAATACAAGACCGTCAAAATATGCAACAAGACCACCTTTAACACAACGGAGGCTCGAATTTCCTACCATAGTTATTCTTCAACCCATTTTTTCAGCCCATTTCTTCCAGAACAAAGCTAAAACTCTGTCAAAACTGCGATTGGTAATTTACTTGAAAACCAAAATAAAGTTTGAACGTTAGATCTGCGCATGACAGAAGGGTCACCAGTCTCCTCCGAGTCTGTCTCCAAGATGGCGGATTTAGCGGAAGTTTTCTGTTGTGCTAACTGCGGAAGTAAACAAAGATTCATGAAACGCTGTACAGCCTGCAAACAAGTGTTCTATTGGTAACGGTTATAAAATCATTCATAGTCAACGTTACCCACTAATCATTGTTACAAGACGTCAAGTATTGGCCATTCCATTTTTTGTCCACATCCAAACATCCGAATTCTTACATCATTCCAGTCTGGTTAGTCCGTTACAGGCTTTGCTTCTTAGCTACCCTGCGAGCAGAGGTCCCTTCGGTCTTCCTAGATAAGTCGGGAAGAGGAAGGAACCTATGCTTGCCGCCTCGACTTTTCCTGTTGAGCATGCGTTAAATTTAAATGTAACCGAATCCGCTTAGGTCAATTATCTCTACTCTTCACAACCGATGAAAGCGGTACCGCAAAACTGTTGTAACAAGCCTGCACGAAACCCGCTGTTTATTCGCAAATGTTATTTCTTTGCCTTTAGAGTTTCGATCTTACAAGTATGGCTTTCAGCGATTTTCGTTTCTTGTACAAAATAAATAATAGTTGTTTTTGCCGGGTGGTATTGTGTGACAAAAGGTAGGTCGTTTTTAGGTCATTTTGTGAAATTGACAAGCGTAAACAACAAACCGCAGGCACATAATTAATCAGCAATTTCTATCACAGAGTATGCGCACAGAGGTAAAATGGTTAAAACCGGTTTTGAACCGGACTGACTCATCCGTTTTGATGGATGAGCGGCAAATCAAAGAAAGTCAAGGCGGCAAGCAGAGGTCCCTTCCTCTACCCGACTTATCTTGGAAGATCGAAGGGACCTCTGCTTGCAGGGTACTTCTTAGCCAAAAAGTAATGAAAAGTCAAGGATGAAAAAAATTCAAAGTGCACCAACTCCATTCATCCCTCCAATGTCAAGCCGGCTTATGGTACTTTGCGAAACGAAACGAAACGAAACGAAATGGTACTTTGCGAAATGGTACTTTGCGAAATGGTACTTTGCGAAATGGTACTTTGCGAAATGGTACTTTGCGAAATGGTACTTTGCGAAACGGTACTTTGCGAAACGGTACTTTGCGAATAATAACTTCTGCTAACCCGTTGGCGTGTTCTCTCATCCTTCACTCGTGTTGTCACCGGCAGCATGGCTTCGATCGATCGTTCATGGCGCTCTCTCCTTCCGATTTCGATCGCGAAGGCCTCGGATATTTCCGCGAAATTTGACCTCTCAGCGGTGGCCCGCTTCTCATAGGTAGGCTTATTCACCAGAAGCAACACTCTGCTCCCTGTTACGCTACGTTCAGAGTGAGAGTGCGTTGGCTGCCATCTTGTTTTGCGTGGTCACTGGAAAAATTGAACAGGCCTTTGGACTGGACTTCAGACACTATGGACAATACGGATCGGACCCCACATAAGACAACTGTACTGGTACAAGAAAAACACGTTGTTACTGTTAATGTTTTTGTTTGAGTGGACTCAGCCACTTAAATTGTAATTCATATTTGTTACTTATAGTAATTAACATCAAATTTACAAAAGAAAAACACTCTGAAACGCTCTTGTTTCACGTTAATTTATTTTATTTAGAACATAATGGGAATACCAATAAATAGGGGATAATAAATAAATAAATAAATAAATAAATAAATAAATTTGGGGGAGCAGGGTTGGCGCAGTGGTGAGAGCGCTCGCCTTCCACCAATGTGTCCCGGGTTCGATTCCCGGACTCGGCGTCATATGTGGGTTGAGTTTGTTGGTTCTCTACTCTGCTCCGAGAGGTTTTTCTCCGGGTACTCCGGTTTTCCCCTCTCCTCAAAAAACCAACATTTGATTTGATTTAGAGTTTATTTGATTTACAGTCTCCCCAATTAGTAGAGCACTCGTGTTCGGCTACAACGATTGAGACTTAAATAAAGGTTATTATTATTATTGTTATTATAGTTGTTGTTCTTTTTGGAATTTCTTTTTCAGTTTTAACGCGCGAGGCTATCTTTACAGTTCTAACGAAATGATAAGAAATACTGCAAATTATTTCGTATTACATCTTTTCTTATAACTTGTGATCAGCTCCTAAAACCATGGCTAAATTTTTAAGCTTCGCCGAAAACTACGAAGAAGCACTTTTGATATCCGACCCACGCAAAGCAAAACGCAGTGTGAACTCCGTTTCGAAACTGTAAAGTCTGACGTTGCTACGTGGTTACACAGCCATGTGTATTTCCGATACTGATTAACACCAGGGTAACACTGCTAATTTCGCCGCTCTGACAGACTGCAGTCATTTGCAAATAGAGGTACTTGAATCTTTCGGGTGTTATAAAAGATCTTCTGCACTTTTTATTTGTGAAAAGTACCATTTCGCAAAGTACCGTTTCGCAAAGTACCATTTCGCAAAGTACCGTACAATGTGTGCAATGGACAAGAATCCAATCCCATCTGCTTGTTGTTAAGGATGCCAGAATAAGCTCTGGCCTGGAGAGCCAATTGGACCATATGCATACCAGTACAGTTGTCTTATGTGGGGTCCGATCCGTATTGTCCATAGTGTCTGAAGTCCAGTCCAAA
This sequence comes from Blastomussa wellsi, assembly GCA_947652115.1. Classification (NCBI taxonomy): domain Eukaryota; kingdom Metazoa; phylum Cnidaria; class Anthozoa; order Scleractinia; family Plerogyridae; genus Blastomussa; species Blastomussa wellsi. Next base: position 2,329,674 of record OX393568.1, on the reverse strand, counting down.
GGCCTGTTCAATTTTTCCAGTGACCACGCAAAACAAGATGGCAGCCAACGCACTCTCACTCTGAACGTAGCGTAACAGGGAGCAGAGTGTTGCTTCTGGTGAATAAGCCTACCTATGAGAAGCGGGCCACCGCTGAGAGGTCAAATTTCGCGGAAATATCCGAGGCCTTCGCGATCGAAATCGGAAGGAGAGAGCGCCATGAACGATCGATCGAAGCCATGCTGCCGGTGACAACACGAGTGAAGGATGAGAGAACACGCCAACGGGTTAGCAGAAGTTATTATTCGCAAAGTACCGTTTCGCAAAGTACCGTTTCGCAAAGTACCATTTCGCAAAGTACCATTTCGCAAAGTACCATTTCGCAAAGTACCATTTCGCAAAGTACCATTTCGTTTCGTTTCGTTTCGTTTCGCAAAGTACCATAAGCCTATTGCCAATGAAGGAAAGTCGAGTGAAACATCCAAACAAAAGAAAGAAAGAAAAGGAGAGTTGTTTTATGTAAATTGGCCAATTTACAAAATAAAAAAAAAGGATTGCTGTTTTTTTTGGTACACAGTCACCGCTGGTAAAGTATCCCATTTGTACATGTAGTCTTGATATGAAAAAGATAAAAGTGCTCCTCTTCTGGGAAAAAAATTTCTTTATGGTTGCTCAAGATGCACTGAAACGCACATTTTATTTTCTCAAATTGCAAAATTTTCCTGGGAGGTCCCCCCGATCTCCCCCTCCTTAACGCATGGGGTGTGCCGCCTACTCAAAATTTTTCTCCCCCTACTTCAAATTTTCGGGAGAACCCTGGATTATATGTTACACGGAAAAATGATTGCATTCTTCATTAGCTATGTTCATGACAGTTATTTCATATTATTTAATTCTTTGAAGCAGTTGGCATTCCTTCCTGAAGAATACTTGACAGTAAAGTCTTGTCTTGTAGTGCATAGTCCACCTCTTTCTCATCTATTTTAAGTGACACCTATGCAACAAAGAAGAAAATTAATAAGAGTTCTTTCTTTCTCATTTTTTTCCTTGTTTCCGGCATCAAAACTACCAACTGTTATGAAATCTAAGTTTAATTCAGTGAACTCACGGCTACTTTTTCCTTCAACAAAATTCTTCATTGGTCTTCATGGTCACCATGTTTGGTAGCGTTTTACAACATGTGTGTTTTTAATACAATTCATGTATGGATAAAAAATACCACAGTTTATACCCATTGTATAAAAACTGGGGGTAAAATAATGGTATCAAACAAATTCCCAATTATGAACATCTTGGCATTCAAGGTTAGCATTTTAGCAACAGTGTATAACTGCTCAAACATGTACACG